>CM071861.1:5377475-5455089 GCA_036759665.1 Gynandropsis gynandra | reverse complement strand
GAATAGGGAGATTAAGAGCATACTAGAGAAAACCGTGTCTAGGTCTCGTAGAGATTGGTCGATGAAATTAGATGATGCATTATGGGCCTATAGGACAGCGTTTAAAACTCCCATTGGCATGACTTCTTTTCAGCTTGTTTATGGCAAGTCTTGTCACCTACCTGTCGAGCTAGAGCACCGCGCCTATTGGGCAACAAAGCTCCTTAACTTTGATCTTAAAAGTGCAGGTGAGAAACGACTTTTACAGGTGAACGAGCTCGAGGAGCTCCGTCTTGATGCCTACGAGAACTCTAAGATCTACAAGGAGCGTGCCAAGAGATGGCATGACAAGAAGATCCTACCTCATGATTTTCAGCCAGGTGACTTGGTTCTACTATTTAATTCTCGTCTTAAGCTTTTTCCGGGAAAACTACGGTCCCGTTGGTCTGGTCCTTTTCAGATACGAGAGGTATTCCCGCATGGAGCAGTAGAACTTTGGAGCAAGACGAGTGGCACATTCAAAGCTAATGGACAACAGCTAAAGCTCTACCAAGCCGCTCAACCGATCGAAAGTGGAAACTCCATTTCCCTTTCCGATCCACCCGTTATGCACGCATGAGGAATGAAGACGTCAAAGCTTTAAGACGTTAAATAAGCGCTTTCTAGGAGGCAACCCAACTGTTTGTTTTTATTTTTCTTAGTTTGTAGTTTGAGACTCTATTAATCGTTTTTCGTTTAAAAAAAATGGTTCCAAACGTGCTCTACTTCCCTTACCCTCCATCGGAGCTTCACGTCGAGGACGCCATTCACTTCAAGTCTGGGGGAGCAGCTCACGTTTATCAGGTGATTTTGTTTCATTTTATTTCATTTTATCTTTAATTTTGTAGTTTTTAGTTGTTTTTGCTTTCTTGAGTCAGAGTCGTCCCAGACACTTGTCCGGTGCCACGTTTTGAGATGAACCCTGAACCTAGGATGCCTAAGAAGTTTGCCTTTTCCGTGAGATTTTGCATGTTTGAGCTAGGTTTTCCCTAAGAGTTAGAGTTTATTAGTGGGCTGAAAAACAATAGGTCGTAGTTCTTTGGGAATCCTAGTGTTGCTTATGGGGGATTTAGACGAGGTTGCTAGGCTAGTTTATCGTTTATTCTCTCTATCCAGATGGCCATACTTCGTGTAGACGATGCCCCGGTATTATCACATAATAAAGGAACTGGTTCCTTTATCGAAGGGACCACACCAAGTTCAGTTCGATGTTTTACTTCACTTTTCTATGAGGATTATTATATCGTATGAGATCGAGCTTATTTGCAGATTAAGAGCGCACACTAACACTCCGTTGTCGATAGAAATAATGTCTAAAACACGTGATCTAAAATCGATATGAGTGCATCGACCTTGATACTCTTTCGATGGCTCGGGTCTAAGTGGTGGATTGGCGATCATCTTTCTACGTCCTAAGGGCATGGCACAAAAATGCCGCCTACTCCGCTGCACTCTTAAACAAGATGCATGAGTATACCGTCATCGGTAGTCTGGTTAGAGGCTGGATCCTTTCAAATCCGACGTCCTAGAAGCCTAGTGTGTATGCAAGAAAAAGAAAAAAAAGAAAAAAAAAGGAAACGAAAAAGAAGTCATAAAAAGAAAAAAAGAAAAGAATAAAAATGAGAACAAAAAAAAAGGAATGTTCTTATCCGTTTTTTACTTGTTTTCGTGTTTTCATGTTCTTACAGGTTTTTATGCGTATTCGGTTCATTTCAGAGCTAGAGGACGTGCACGAAACAAAGTACCAACATCGAGGATCATCACGGGACAAACGGGACGAGAATGCGTATTCGGTTCATTTCGGAGCTAAAGGACATGCACGAGGCTAAGTACCAACATCGAGGATCATCACGGGACAAACGAGACGAGAATTAGCAAGAAAAAGCCACCACCCGATCGGGCACAACTCACACCCGAGCGGGCAAAAGTTACGGCGATTTTGTGGAGCAATTCATACACGACTCGGGCAAAAAAAACCACGATTGGGGCCTCATACCGGAGCGGGCACACCTCCGGTCTGAGCGGGCACTCCATTCTCATCGCGTTTCTGCGCGACCGACCGCGCCGTACCCGAGCGGGTAAATTGTACCGCTCGCTCGGGTCGCGACCATAACCTGCAACTACAAATAAGTTAATTCGACTTAAAACAAATGGAAGTTTGTGGGGGACTCATACAATAAGGAAAACGACTTTAAAGGGATAAAAAGGGGCCAGAGGTCGAGATTCAAGCATGTTTTATTCAGTTCTTGATTAAGGAGAGAGTAGAGAAGGAGGAGGAGATTCTAGCGAGGAGGCACACGAGGAGCATTGGAGATCAACCCCATACTTCGGTTTTGTTTGGTGTTCATGTTCCTTAGACCTTCTATTTCGTTTATGTTTGTTTACAGACGCATGAGCGAGTAGTTTGTTTGTTCTAGGAGAAGGGATTTGCCCATGGCTATCCCGGAACCACTTTGATTTATCTTTGAATACATCTTTCCGTTTTCGTTTATCTATTCTTTATCTGAGTGCTTAATTTACTTGTGTTTGCGATGGCCACGTAGATGCATGTGTTAGGGGTTAGGAGAAGGACCGAAAGGAGAATTCTATTCCTAGAAGATCAGGTTTAGAACAACCGAGGTTAGGCCACGAAAGTAGGGTAACAGCGGTTGAGGGTAAAACGGATGAATCACAGATCTTATGGGTTTAGTTCAATGTGTCAGCCACGAAAGTAGGGGGCAACTTGACTAGATCACGTGTCTATGCCTCGAGAGAGGGTAGATATCATGTTAGGATCGTCTGCCTTAGATAACTTAACTGGGATTGCATGATAGATAGATTGATTGTTGGTTTCGGTAGTCATGTGGTGAAACTGGATTCCTAGAACGTTTGTCTCATCATTAGGAACTAATTTGTTTATTTACTTTTAGTATTTCATTCTTCAAACCACACTTTGTTCGTTAGCAAGTTGATTCACAGTTAGAGTTTAGGTTGTGTTGTGTAGTCTCTGTGGGATCGACACCTGAAGTACTACACACGTGCCGTGCACTTGCGGATAGTTTAGGTTATTTATTTAACTTTGAGAACACATCAACACACAACTCAGCATGACCGAACATCCATCTAAGGACACAGCCTAGTCGAGCATGATCAAGTGCACGACCGAACACTCATCCTTACCATGTGCACGACCGAGCATGGTAAGATGCATGATCGGGCTCCTTTGTGGCATTTTATGTTTGAGATATGTGCACGACCTGGGCATGCCAAGTGCACGGTCGGGCACCTCTTGGTGAAGACAACACGGTCGGGCGTCCTAGCCAACACGGTCGGGAATTTAGGTTTATTTCATCCCCGACACTACTGCATGGGCCGGGCATGTCAAGTGCACGGTCAGACACCCTCTTTTGGAAGCAGCACGGTCGAGCGTTTAGGAGAGCACAGTCGGGCAACAAGCAAATTGTTCGGTCTATTTATGCGGAATGAAGCATGCCTGACCGGGCATGACATGGAGCATGGTCGGGCATGACTTGGTAGAACGGCCTATGGCCGATTTTGGTGGAAATGAGTCGGCTAAGGGCTTGAATTTGAAATTATAAAATGTCAAGGGCAGAATCAATCATGAAGCCATCCATTATTCATTCTTCACCATTCACACAACAACCATCCATCCAAGATCCCTCTTGACGGGAGACACACAAGGAGTCTAGAATTGATCGGAGTCACACTCGTTTGATATATCTATGCTCCTTACTCTACTTATTTCGTTTATGTTGTTTAGACTCATGACCGAGTAGTAGATTTGTTCTAGGAGAAAGAGATTAGCCCATGACTATCCTGGGGCCCTCTTTGATTTGTTTATGAATGCATTTACCCGTTTTGTTTATCTATTCTTTGTCTGAGCGTTTATTGTCTTGTGTTTACGACGGCCACGTAGACGCATGTGTTAAGGATTAGGAGAAGGGCCGAAAGCATAATTCTAGTCCTAGAAGATCAGACTTAGAACAACCGAGATTAGGTCACCAAAGTAGGATAGTAACGGTTGAGGGTAAAATCGGATGAATCATGGATCGCAATGGGGTTTAGTTGGGGTGTCAGCCACGAAAGTAGGGGATAACTCAATCAAATCACGTTGCTATGCATTGAGAGAGGGTAGAATCTACAGTAGAATCGTCTATCTTAGATATCTTGATAGAGAATGCAAGATTACATAGATCGAATGTAGGTTTCGGATTCTACGAGGTGAAACCATATCCTAGAACGTTTGTCTCTTTGTTAGGAACTCGTTAGTCCACTGTGTTATCATATTTGCATCTCATAACCCTTATTTCATGGCAGCAAGCATGGATTCTAGTTTGATTCTTAGACCGTTTTGCGTTAGTCCTTGTGGGATCGACACCTGAATTACTACACACGTGTCGTGCACTTGCGGGTAGTTTTAGATTAACTTGTTTAACTTGACACGCATCTGCATCCATTGAAAATATCAACTAATTTTGTACATTTCAATGGGCCTCCATTGATATTTTAAATAGATTCTCCATGAAAAGCCTATTCTATAGGCAATGGAATACAAAGAATTAGAGGCATACTCTTTATCAACGAGCATCCTTTGATCTTTTCAAATGATTCATGTTGAAAAGTTCAAAAAATGATTGCATCTGTCACGTCCATAACAATTGCAGTTATCAATACATGTATGTTGATATGTATAAAAATGGTTATCAATAGATGTCTATTGGTATGTATAAAAATGGTTATGGTAATACATGTCTTTAAATGGTGAGTTTTCGACATTGATCCTTTGATAAACTAAAAATTATCAACGGATACCCGTTGAAAATATTTTGATCTAATACAATTATAAAATTTCGTTAAATCCCAAAAAATATAGGGTTATTTATAGGCATCCATTGCAAATTGATACGATCATAAAGCCCATTGAAAATGTCTTAAATTTGAAAATTTTGCTAAGTTTAAGCCATAATTTTTACATTATTGACGAGCTTTCATTGACAATCTATACAACATCAATGGATTTTCATTGATAAAGACTAAAAAAACTACAATTTTTTTTACTTAACCGTGAAATATAATTATAATAATACAACTTTTCTTCTGTTGTTTTTTCAATTGGTGAATATTTCTCTGATGGTGTAAAATTTGTCAATGTGTTTATCTTCAGCATCTTCTGATTCAACATCTTCATAACTTTTGATATAGTTACCATCTACATCGATCCTCGTTAAAATCTCTCCACAATCTAGAAATTCAATTGCTCGTATTGGTTCAAGGTTTTCACCTTGCAATGGAACTTCTTTTTCTTGTGTGTTTAAAACTCCATGCGGTTTTATCTTCAGAACATATGACCCTTGAAACACAACGGCTGAAATTTTCCAATAGATAACCCTTGAAAGACATTGTTAAATTTTTTTAACATATTTTTGCATCGTATATTTAAATATTTCAATGAGCATTTGTTGGTAATATCAACGAATACTCGTTAGTAAGTTTAATGGTCATCCGTTATAAAGTTGGATATATTTTCAATGGTATTTCAATTGGCACTCTAAGGGGTTCCAACGCATATTGTCAACGGTTAAACCCCGTTAAAAAATTCGTTGATAACTTCCGACGGACAATATCCATTTGTAAAAAGATCGCTATCAATGGATATCTCAATGGTGATTTTATGATGACAATTGAAACGAAATACAATGAATATTAACACATTGGTATCCGTTGAACCTATTTTCAATGGACGAATCCGTTGGTTCACCCTTTAAAAATGATGTGTTTTTGTGTAATGTTGTAGCACATAGGGTCGTGTATTTGGCTTCAACCATATATTGTGCAATGATTGCTTGTTTCTAAGTTTTCCAAGTGAATATTTCATTCCCAATATCAAAACATAACCTTGTAGTGCTTCTCATGTCAGTATTGATGCCACCCGAGCCAAAATCTAAATACTTAACTAGTCGAGCTTTTTCTGTGAGGTCAAAATATAATACATACTCAATAGTTCCTTGAATTTATTTTATGACTCATTTAACTTCTAGCATTGGTGGTTTTTTCATGCTTCTACACAAGTATGAAGTTGCAAACTCCATATTAGGTTTGGTGGTTGCAAGGTACAAGAGACCACCGATCATGCTCATGTATACTGATGGGTTAGTAACCTCCTTTCCCCTCTCTAGGCTATTATTTTTTGGTGTTACAGGAGTGTTGACACTCTTGGGGTTTCCAACGTTTGTAGGATTTGTATGACATATTTGGTCTGACTTAGGAAAATACCACTCCTAATTTAACTGATTTCAAATATGTTATTTTAAAATCCATCTTACACAAACTCAACTTATTTGAGCAATAAAAGCTATTAAAGTTCTGATAATATCATGTCAATATATTCGAGCAAACATTTATCAATGATCTAATTCATAGGTTTGTGAGAAACCCCTTACAACTAATATTGGCTTAAATTTTATTATTTGGTATTCTTCATTTGTCAAGTTTTATACACAGATTTAAAATTGATGATCTTTTGGCTTTCAGTTATCAACAAGCTCCCAAGTCACATTCTTATTGACATTTTTCCAAGGAAAAAACATAGATAAAATATAAATTTTCAGCGAAAGTAAATAAATCAAATAAATAAATTTGAAAAAGAATTAATGCAAGAATTTTGATTTACATTGGTAGGAATCCAAGCCGGTCCCAACCACTTGGTCGGTCTAAATATCAAAACTTAATAATAATATATTAAATGGTCATCAACCATTTTTCAGAATTTTTACCGTTCATGGTTCGTTAGAAAAGACTGGATCATCATTAATGCTCAAGTCATTTTCGTATTCAAGTGCATAACACACATAATCATTTGAAATGGTAAGTCTTCTATCTCTAGTAGACCTCGTCAAAGTTATTCCTTCTTGAGGTTGCACTTGTTCATTTACATGAACACTTTTCTCATCTTCTTGAACAAAGACATCTATAAATGGATTATGAGCATCCATTTGTTGTTGTTCCATATTCATACCTTGTGGTTGTGCTATAATACTAGGAATATCAACTTAGAGATGGATCACTTGATGGATTTTGGTCAATAATTCTTTTATATCTATATTAAGTGTTCCCACATCCCACAAATACTGTCATTTTCAATGAACTGAATATATATATTTTTTTGACCTCTCTAGATATCCAATAAAATAACCACTAATGATTCTGGAATCCAATTTCTTTTATGTGGATTATATATCCTCACTTCAGCTTGAAAGTATGAAGATGCCTTAAAGTAGGCTTCCAAGATGTCTTCAGTTTATAAGGAGTCTTAGGAACTATTTTACTAGATATCCTATTCAATATGTATGAGACAGGTACAAAACAATCGCTCATCATACTCCTTTCATTTCCATCAATGTACAATTACGCCTTTCTGCTATACCAATTTCATGTGGCGATTTGAGCATTGTATATTGTGCACAAATGCCCTTAGATTCAAGGAGTTTCTTAAATGGACTTTGATTTTTTTCAACTTCTGAGTTTTTCCCATAATATTCACTATCTCTATTGGAACATGTTACCTTAAACTTTCTATTTAACTTCCTTTCAACCTCTAAAATAAATTTCTCAAAGACATCAACTGATTGGATTCTTTCATACAGTAAATAAAAGCAAAAATACCTAGAATAATCATCAATAAATGTGATGAAATAATTTTCACAACCTCAAGATGGTACATCGAAGGACCACCTATATCTGTAAATATTAGATCGAATAACCCACTACTCATCGTGGCAACATGTTTTGATACTTTTTTTGTTTGCTTACCTTTAATGCAATCCACACTAGTATTATCTCAATCAGTAAAATCCAATTGAGACAAAACACTAGTTTTGATTATTCTCATAATCATCTCTTTTGATATATGATCGAGTCTTTTATGCCACAAGTCAACAGAAAAATGGTTAAGTGCATTCATTTTCATACCAACATCATGTTCAACACAAAAATTAAACAAGTAATTAAAAAATGTTGAATTTAAAGTGAAATAACACAAAGTAACTGATAATAAACTAATACCATATAGTTTTTACCACGATAAATGAAAAACAATCATGTCCAATCTTAAATTCAAAATATAATACATCCAACCTTTAAGCATAAACAATATTTCTAGAATAATCAAGAACTTATAGACATTTCTCCAAATGAAGTCAATAGTCTATATCTAACACAATTATATATGTCCTAATACCTTTTTTTCTAGCTTTCATTTTGTTTCCCATAAATGGAAAGCTTTCACTTTCCTGCATTCGTTGGAGATTCATGTAACTTTGTCTAACATTAGATACATGAGTGGTTCAACCACCATCAAGCCATCAAGTATTAGAAGATACTTCAATCAGATTTGATTCGAAGCATAATGAAACCAAATGTATACCTTGTTTTCCTAAACCATGCCTTTGTTTTAGGCAATCGACCTTCTTGTGCTTAGATTTGTTGTAAAAGAAACATTTCAAAATCTTTACAATATCTCCTTATTCATTATCGGATTGCACCATATATGGTTTTTTACCCTTATTCTTTCGTTTCTTACTTGGAGCTTTGTTTCCAATTGAACCAGCGTTTTGAAGACCACGACAGGCGATATTGGCTTGGGGAAACTTGACCTTAAGGTCTTCCTTTTTCCTCACATCCTCTTGCATGAGCATGGCCTTAGTACCCGAAATAGACCATTTTTTTTCTTAAGTTGGTTGTAAGTTCTCTAAAACTACTTGAAATCATCACCTATGTTTGATTTTCAGCATGAACTCAACTAACACATGTTCACCAAAATCAATATCAAAACGCTTGAGCCAGTTGTAGGTATTCACCATATGAGTGATATGGTCATCATAAAATGAGATATAATGTACTCTTTCGTTGATAAATCATGAATAACAAACTTATCCACATTGTCTATCATAGTAACCTTTCTAATCTCAAAAAGGAATTCCTTCACATTTTTCAGTCGTTTATTAGTCGGTTTAGTGGACTATCCATAATGAGATCTGAATTGAATCCCAAAAGACCAACATTTAGTTTCACATATTTGATTCAATCGTCATAATTATGCTCATTAAACTTGGTACCATTAGTAGTCATACTTAACATAGTGGAGACTAGGGGTGGGCACCCGCGGGTACCCGCGAGATTCTCGCTACCCGCACCCGAACCCGTCCCGCACGGGTAGTTAGTTTTACTACCCGAACTCGTATCCGCAGGGTGCGGGTACCCGCTGTTCTGGTACCCGCAAAAACCCGCCAAAACCTTTATTATCCGCGGGTACCCGCAGGGGTACAATATCCAGGCCAGCCAATCGGGATGATAATGCATTCGAACCTCCACCATTACCACGTTTGATTGCTGAGTTGCTGCATTGAATCAGAAGAAGCTCCTGACCAGGGAGACCAGTGACAGAACCCCATAATTCCCCCTCCCCATGGGTTAACCATAAGAAATCAGCACAAGTACCGCCGAGATTTGAAACAGACATAAGATTAAACTTCTGAACCCTCAGTTTTAACTGAATCCATGATCCAGAAATTTCACTCTGAAGCGGGTCTTTTATGCCCTTCCTTGCTTCCGGCATGACCAAAATCTCGAGGTAATCACACTCCAGAATGATAGATGTTTGACGCACAGAGGATTCCTCTGCTTTAGTATCCATGTTGCTTGCCATACTTGATAGCCAAATTTTTATCTGGTCATGGAGACGACATAACTTGCTGTATTGCAAACTGTCTAACCGGATAGTAAGAGGAAACAAATGAACATAAATGCAGAATGAAGAAGCCAGACTGATTTCTTTACTGGTTTGAGAATAAATGTCTTCCTGATCTTTAGCAGTAGCAACAGCAGCAAATTCAAGGCGGTGTATGGAGAGGGGAGAGAGACGAGGCTGAGCGTCGGGCGAGAGTCGAGCGCGGACGCGGAGTCGAGCGCGGAGAACCCGTCCCGCACGGGTAACTACTTTTAATCCCCGTACTCGTACCCGCAAGGTGCGGGTACCCGTTTGTGAAATAAAAAACCCGTCCCGAACCCGAACCCGCGGGTATTGAACTCAAATTACCCGAACCCGAACCCGCACCCGCGGGTACGAGTAATTTTTTGCGGGTTCGGGACGGGTTTCGGGACGGAACGGGTAGTGCGGGTTTTTGCCCAACCGTAGTGGAGACAACTACAAATAATCACATCTCACATGTAACTTACATTGAATTCAGATAACAATTAAGTTTATATGACATATACTAAAATATTATATTTAAATTCACCTTTGGACTAAATCGAAACACAATCAACATGCATCAAGCAATTTATATAAGGTTACTTACAATGTTACTTTGAAATATAAACAATCTTTGGATGTATATTATATGTTAATTAAACAAAATTTATAATCTATTGTAACAGTTATTAAACATGAGTAAGATCTACATTTAGATATTTATATAACTGCATGTTAATAACTATAAATGTTTATCATCATTCTTCAATGTCATTATAATTTTAAACATCTATATACGTAATTTAAATCATTAATAAATTCGAATGCACCATTTTAATGACTAATGCATTTACTAAGATATTAATAATTTAAATTACATGATCCACAAAACATGCATATACCTTGATAATATATCGTATCGTATGTAGTTTATATAAAAGATCAAGCTGTAGCATTACATAAGAATACACTATGGTTGGTTGTGCGCTTCCTGACTGTACACTAGATTTGGTTCGAATCACCCCAGAACCAAAAGGTTGTATTTTGTTTCTTATTTAATTATCCTAGTATATATTTTTAACAGACCTACATCTGTTTGAATTTGTCGCATGGTCTAAGTGGTTTAATATTCTGCTGGTGCATGCAATGGTCATGGTTCTAATCATATAAAAAAACCTTTACGTTTTTTACAGATACATATATGTATCTCCCTCAACGACTAATTGAAGAGTTTTGTTCCCTTAATCAAAGGTACATCACCTTATTTTCTCCCTTTCTTATGCATCATATATCATATTACAAAATTCATGTCCTTTTAATATTAGAGAACATTTTAATGTGATTTCAAATATATCTCCTAACATAGTAGTTTTAGGCACTAAAATGCGTTGTTTGATCATCTTATAATATGTTCTTGTGCTTCCAAAAATAAACATTTCTTCACTTAATTTTGTTACTTTGTCTTGTTTTTCCGCTTCAGAATAGGTCTCTTCGAGATGGGCTTGGCGAGCTTGGACGTCTTCTCTTACAAGATGGGCTTGGGCATTAAGATGGGACTTGTGCTGGCCCAATCCCACGTTGACTTTAAAGTTCAGGTGATAATCTTGATTCTTCGCGAGAGTTCGCGCATTTCCCTTCGAATCTTCTTCAAACCTCAACAATCGTTCTTCCACCATCATTGTTAAATCTATGTCCACTTTCTAGTTTTAGGATGAATTGGCTTATCGAAGCCTGGTTTTTATTTGGTTTTCTGTTTGTTCAACTGATGTTACATATGAGGCTAACTTATATTGTCTTGAAGATTAATTATTCATTTGCTTCTCTGTTCTCTTTGGTCATCGCAAATTTGACGAAGCTCCCAATGTTATTGTTGCAGAGATTCACTACAAATTGGGGACTAATGAGCTGTGTAATGGATATGGTTTCAAAGAAGGTTCAATACTCAAAACATGGTGTTATTGGTATGAGTTCTCGTGGTTTTCATTCATGGTAAAAAAGATCATTATATTTTTTTTTTGCTTTTCTCTATCTAGATTTTTTCTTAATCTTTGTCTTGATATTTGATATGTAATTATTTTAGTTTTTTTTATCTTTGATCAATCATGTATATAAATATGTATCAATTCCTCCCTGTTTTATAAGAAAATAATATTCTTTTTCAAATCTCTTCTTGTTAATATTCCCTTTGTCTCTTAATCTTTATATGGTATGAAATGCAGTTATTCAAGAGAAAGTTATTTGTAATGGCAATGGCTTAATAAAATATTTGTTGCCATTATTTTTTCGACATGCCTTCTTCATAATCGAACATTGGGCACATCATGAGTTCTAATCTATAATCCATCATTTGACTATCTTTTTTTTTCGCAAGCTATAAGGTGTGAATCTTATATTGGTTCTGAAAGTGAACAATAAAACAAGAGTACAATCTGTGATGCTAAAAAATGTAGCATCATTTTTTGGGTTCTTCTTGTATATATAAAACATAACACACAAAGTTTTTACAATCACGTTTGAAGTAACCAACACACTAAAAAATAACTGCATATTAAAAGTAATTGTACATACCATTATAACAACAAGATTAAACCATCAATCCGCTTTTTAAGTTTGTTGTTCTCTGCCAGTGTTCTTCACACTAATCCTTTCTCTCATTTCTTGGAATTTCATTTTTGCCATTGGCTTCGTAAGATATCAGCACTCTGATCTTTTGTGCAAACATGTTGAATTTCGATCATTCCCGATTCAACACAGTCCCTAATATAGTAAAATCGAGTATCAATATGTTTAGTCCTCTAATGATAAACTGGGTTCTTGCTCAATGCAATTGCGGATTGATTATCGATCTTTAGCACCACTTTCTTAACTTCAGTCTTTAATAAATCTGCCAGCAATTGCCCCAGCCATACTCCTTGACACGTTGCTGCGCAAGCAGCGATATACTCTGCTTCACAAGAAGAAAGCGCAACAACTTTCTGTTTTTGTAACACCAACTAACCGGATTAGATCCAAGGAAAAATATTAATCCTGAAGTAATTTTCCTATCATTACTATCACCAGCAAGATCACTGTTAGAATATCCGACCAGCTCCAAACCTCCTTCCTTTTTCTCATAAACACAACCAAGATTTAATTTACCTTTCACATAGCAAAATATGTGCTTCACTGCTGCCATGTGCTCTGTTGTGGGCTTCTCCATGTATCTAGTCACCATGCCGATAGAAAATGCCAAGTCTGGTCATGTATACAATAAGTATCTCAAGCTGCCAACCAAACTTTAGTACATGGTTTTATCGACAGGAGGATTAGTGCTCTCTTTGTTCAGCTTCAAATGAGGCTCCATTGAAATATATGTTGAATTGCAATCCTTCACCCCCTCTTTTATCTAACACCTTTCTCGCATAAGCTGACTGGTTTAGAGTAATTTTATGATGATTCTAACAAACATCAATTCCTAGATAATAACTAAGTAACCCTAGGTCACTCATGCTAAACAGCATTTTCATCTGAGATTTAAATTTTTCAATATCTTGAGTGCTCTCTCCCATGATAATTAAATCATCCAAATATACTCGAATGATCAAATTCCTTTTTTTTAATTCTGGTGTACATGCCATGCTCTAAAGAACACTTTTCAAAACCGAGTACCTTAAGTGACTTGTCCAGTTTTGAATTCCACGCTTTAGGTGCTTGTCGCAAACCCTATAAAGCTTTGTGTCACTACAAAAAAAGAGGCATTTTTCAACGGAAAAATCCGTTGGAAAATGCCTTAAATCCGTTGCAAAAGGTATTTCCGAACGGACGACAACGGATCAGAGCCCGTTAGGAAACGATCGTTGCAAATCGGGATCCGTTGGAATTCACAACAGATAATATCCGTTGCAGTTTTGCAACGGGAGGACCAACGGACGACGCCGTTGAAAATTTGCAACGGAGGACCGTTGAAACACATTGTAATGGATGCCCATTACAACTTAGCAACGGAAGCCCATTGCAAAGTTGTAACGGATTCCCGTTACAACGGCAACGGATGCCCATTGAAACACGGTAACGGATGTCCATTGAAACCTGCAATATCAAATTATAAAGTTAGATGTGATTTCTTCCAGCAAATATTGTTTGACAATAGATCCTTCGACCGTTGCTTTGTTTTTTGTTTTTTTCTTTAAATGAAAGAAAAAACTTTCGAAAGGATACATCCATCTGAATTGAACTGGCCTACCGAGTATTACCTTATCTAGTAAATGTATTGGCAAATGCTCCATGACATCGAAGAGTGAAGGCGGAAAGAGATATTGTTTTTCATTAAATCCAAGTCATCCCTTTTTAAATTCCTTGAACATATATCTCTAAAAAATATGCTGATTCCGCATAGCACATCGTGAACATTTCGTGGTAAGAGCTTAGCAAATGCAATTGGAATGAGCCGCTGCATGCACACGTGACAATCGTGAGTTTTCAATCCGATCAGCCTCGAACCAACAATATTCACACACCGAGAAATGTTCGATGCATATCAATCGGGAAACTTAACATCCTCTTTTAACCATTTTAATAATGTCGTTTTCGCCGTACCAGACAATCTGAATACTGGGACAGGTGACCTTCCATCTCTTAATTCAAACTTAGGTCGTCGGCATATTGACTTCAAAACTTTTCTTGATTGTATATTATCCTTAGTTTTACCCGCCACATTAAAAACAGTATTGATGATGTTATCGAAAAAGTTCTTTTTGATATGCATAACATCTAAATTATGATGTAATATCAATGATTTCCAGTATGGTAGTTCCCAAAAGATACTACATTTATACCAGTTATGTCATTCACCTTGACCTTTTGGTTTACGATGCCCACGATCTCCACCGTATTCTATCGATTCTAGTAAATCACCATTATGTTCAATCTTTCGTAAAGGATTTGTGTTCCGGTTTGCATGCATGGTGCATCTTCTTTTTGTACCACGTTCTTCCGAAATGTTTTTTATCTTTCCGGAAAGCATGGCCACGAGGAAGAAATCTTCTATGACAATCAAACTCACATGGTTTTTTACCATGTACTACTCGAAATGAATCTGTATCCTCCGTACAATATGGACATGCCAATCTTCCGTGCGTGCTCCATCCAGATAACATTCCATAGGTAGGAAAATCGCTAATTGTCCACAACAAGACCGCTTTCAATGTGAAATTAGTACTGACGTCATAAACAAGGAATCCTTCGTTCCAAAACTGTCTTAATTCATGAATTAAGGCTGCAAAAAGACATCGAAACTTTACTTCGGATGTTATGGTCTTCTTATCAGTAATGTCAGAAACATTACCTCTCTTTTCAAACACATCTCGGGAGACAAATTATAGGGAGACAAAATCACCGGCCATAGAGAATATTGACTTCCAGATTTTCCTGTGGACTAAAACCATACGTGCACAGGCAAAGATAAACGTTTCTCGTTTCATACGCAAACTCGGAAAATATTTCATTGAAATCTTTCCAAGCCTTACCATCCGATGGATGTTGCATTATACCTTCGGCCATTGAGTGTTCTGCGTGCCATCTCATTGCCGCAGCGGTTTTTTTCAATTCATATAAACTTCTCAACCTGCTTGCTATAGGCATATAGAACATTTTCTTGTATGGTACATATTTACGCGAAGATGGTTTTTTAGCCCAAAATCTGCTTGCACAAGGCATATAGAACATTCCAACAAATCTTTATCATTTTCCCAAAACAACATGCAACTGTTTCTACAAACATAAACTTTCTCATATGGCATTCCCAAATCTTTTAACACATTCTTTGTTTCGTAGTATGTCTCAGGAGCTTGATTATTTTCCGATAAATATTCCCACATTGTTTTGCAAAATGAATTCATGCAATTTTCAGCCACATTGTAGTATGTTTTAATACTCATCAATCTTGAATATAAAGATAAGCGAGACTGACCTTCATGACAACTTTCATATATAGGCTGTTTCGCCGAATCCAATAGGTTGAAGAATCGACGTGCATCGATGTTCGGCATCTCTTCATGCGTTTATTCATTAACAACTCCAGAAAAAGCATCTAACAAAATTTCCATAAATGGATTGGTCGTTGATGATTCATAAATAACTTCTTCATTTTGTTCTACTTGTGCATCTTGCACAATATCTCTAACACCGCAATTTTCACCAAGAAAAAAACAAATTTCGTAATTTTCAACGAAACCCACCTTATAAAGATGTTTGCAAACAATTTCTTGACTTCGATACTTCATGTTTTTGCATCTTTTGCATGGACATAACATTGTCCTGCGTTCTTGACACAAAGGCTGCATCGATACAAAACTCATGAATTGCTCCAATCCGTGTAAGAATTCTTGCATAATCTCTTCGGTTATAGGATCTTTTGTTATATACATCCACTCTCTCGATTTATATATATTTTTATTTGAAGAAGACGATATTTTGTTGAAAATATGTTTGTTATTGATGGTTTGAATGCAATCTTTGGTATTGATCTAAATAGTGAAATTTCCAACGATATCCGTTGGAAATTGCAGCGGGCATCCCTTGGAAATGGCAACGGATACCCGTTGCAGGTTCATGTGAATTTATTTAAACCGGTGAACCTCGAAATTAACAATTTCAATGGGCATTCGCTGCCAATTCTAGCGGGCATTAGTCGCAAGTTCCAACGGTTGCCCATTGAAATTTTATCCAACGGATTAGTGCCCGTTGAAAATGCTTACAAATCCGTTACAATCCACTATTTTTTCATATTACAATATTTAACTTTTATGAATTATTATTTTGATGATATAAATTGTAACTGATTTCATGTCAAACTCAAGCGGTGAACAAAAACCGAAATGACGCGAAATATGTAATAAAAAATTAATTTCAAATTTTATATTTCCTTATATTATTTTTCTTTTTAAACTACAATTTCATTAAGATCTCTTTCAATCACGCTATATCATATGGTAACAATAAACAGAAAAGGAAAATATTTAGGAAATGGCTTCAACTCAGAGGCAAAGTGTTGAACTCGACTCGGATCCTCTCCGCCGGCTACCTCCGTCGCCAAAACCAGCATCTTTATGTCCATTATTGAATCCAAAACCAACCTCAAAAACTGGCTCACCACCGAGAATCCTTTTTCGGATCCGGGTGATGAGACAGTTTATGAAGGTGGTTTTGGATTCAACAATGGATACTAAGATGCTTGTTATTGATGGTTTGAGGCAATCTTTGGTTCTGATATAAATAGTAAATTTTCCAACGGACATCCATTGGTAATTGTAACGGATGCTCATTGCACGATCACGGGAATTTATTTCGACCGGTGAACCTCGAAACTATCTCAACGGGCATCCGTTGCAATTGTTAACAGGCATCCATTACAATTTGCAACGGATGACCGTTGCAATTTTTTTCCCAGCTTCTAACGGGCTTCCAACGGAACATGCCAACGGATTATATCTGTTACAAATCCGTTAAAAATTGCGACGGATATGGCAACAAAAAATATCCGTTACACATCCGTTGAAATTTGTAACGGATTGCAACGGATTTCCGCCCGTTAAAAGTATCAAAAAATCCGTTACAATCTGTTGCTATTTACGTCCAACGAACGGATCCGTTGCCTCGTCCGTTGGAAACAACAAGTTTTTTGTGGTGTGTAGTTTCAGCACCTTATTCTCTTCTCCTTTTATCTCGAAACCCGGTAGCTGAATGACATATACATCCGCTTCTAACTCGCCGTTTAAGGAAAGCGGACATCACATCCATATGATGCACTTCCCAACCTTTATGTGTTGCAATTGAGAGCAATAGTCGTATTGTCTCCAACCGAGCAACAGTGGCAAACACTTCGTTAAAGTCTATACCTTTCCGTTGAACATACCCCTCGTTTTATACTTCACAATTCCGCCTTCAGCATTTTTCTTCAACTTGTAGACCCATTTCATATCCTATTGCTTTCTTGTTTTCTGGTAATGAATTTGCAAGTTTCATTTTTCTTGATAGAAGATATTTCTTGCTCCATTGCTATTCTCTAACTCGGGTCTGCTCTGGCTACTTCATAGCTCGACAGCTCCTTCTCTCCTAGCAAACATAGTCCTGAATACTTCAAATCAATTGGAAAAGTTTCATCATACAAGTTGCTGAGTTCTCGCTTACCACGTGGACCTACTAATGAACTTTCCTTGTCATTGCAAGTTGAATTGATTCCAAAAAATCACTTTGATTAACTTCTAGAGTACGTGGTGAGTCTTCAACAGTAAAAAATATTATGCTGAAAGAGTATTCCCTGTTGTCCATGTTTCTGCCATTCCCACTTCTTCTCCTCCTCAAATACTACATCTCGTGAAATCACAACTCGTCTTGTCACTGGATCACACATCCGATAGCCTTTCGTGTTCATGTCATACCTAAATAACACCATTTGCTTGCTTTGGTTTACAAGTTTTGAAAGATGAGATGTAGTATCTCTTACGTGTCCCACACATCCAAATATGCGAAAGTGCTCAACAGATGGTTTGCGATTGTGATATGCTTCATAGGGAGTTTTGCCAATGACACTTTTTGTTGGTGCTCTATTTAGGAGATACACAACAGTTGACACCGCTTCTCCCCAAAATTCTCCTAGGACATCCATTCTTTTCAACAAGCTCCTTGCCATGTCGACCACCATCTGATTTCTTCGTTCAACAACTCCGTTCTACTGAGGATAATATGGCATCGTTAAATAATGCTTAATTCCCATCAATACATAGTATTGCTTCAATTCATTTGAGGTGAATTCTCCACCACGATCCATGCGTGAAGCTTTCAGCTTACTGTTTTTCTCCATTTTGGCTGCAACTTTGACCTTCTTAAGCGCTTTGAATGCCTCATCTTTGCTTTGGATTAGCACCTTCCACATGAATCTAGTACAATCGTCAATCAACAAAAAGAAATAGTGCTTGCCTCTGTGTGTAGCAGGATTTATTGGCCGGCACAAATCTCCATGCCAGAACTCAAGAGGTAATTCTGCTCCGAATTTGGTCACTACTGGAAATGGATTACGGTGTTGCTTTCCAATCAAACAACAATCGCAGATGCAATGCTCATGCTCAATTTGGGTAGTCCATGCACCATCTATTTCTGACTTATAATCTTCAAGGAATTAAAGTTCATATGCCCATATATTGCATGCCAGCACCACGCCTTATCTTTGCTTCTAGTTAGGAGGCACTCTGGATGTGTAGGAGTGATGTGCAACACATACAACTTGATCTACTTGCTTTAATTAGCAACTTTTGATTTTTGTCCAGAATTGACATCACCCCTCCTTCAACCATAATTCTGCACCCATTCTCATCTAACTGACCAAGGCTTATTATGTTACTTCTTAACCTCGGGATATAACATACATTTGTAATCATTTAGTGTGCACCAGTGAAACACTCGAACAAAATACCATAATTTGCTATGGTTTCTCTTCAGCTCTGGCACCACCTTGTCTTTATGTAGTAGCAACTATTTACTCTCTATTTTAAGGCTGAGGACATAGACTTCTGTTAACAAAAGTGCTGGTTCATCATCTGTTTGTGCTGTAACAACGTTGGCTTGTTGCCTTCGGTTTGGTTTTGAGCAATCTTTTTGCAAAATGTCCATATTCATTGCAATTGTAACACTTCACCTTAGATATATAAAATTTCGTGATTTCCTCTCATTACCAGCACAACTGCCACCTCCTCGACGACCACCTTGTTCGCATCCGCATCATCGACCTCTTCCAAAACGGCCTCCACTTTTAGTGATGCTGGTATTACCTTCTTTCATTCCCTTTGCAGACTTAGCCTCTCACTCGGCCTGTGTGAGAAACTATTAACCACCGTTACTCTTTGAATGCACTCAAACTTTAAGGCATTCCTCAAAGGTTCTGAGACGGTCGATTGCCTCGAGCACTGACATCTTCTCGATGATGTTGTTAATCTCAAGTAATAATTACCTAGACTAACGCTTCCGCAAGAATACAGATCGTTTAGTACCAGGGTCGAACACAAGGGAAATGATGCAACTCTAAAGCTAGTAAACTAATGTATAGGAAGGTTAAAATCAATTAAGTGTTTGGAATGCGAATAAAGCTAAACTAACTGATCAACAAATTAAATTCAATTAATTAAACACCATAGGTCTCAAGAGATGCACGATGATGCAATAAAGTGCTAACAAGATCATGATTATAGATATCATTACGTATTCGGGGAATTCAAGCTCTTTCCTAGGGAATGACTCTCCCGATGCCTAAACCCACTATCTAGCATGCATACTACCAATATTCCAATTGCGTAATCTCACCAACTAGATGCATTAAGATTGCTTAATTCCTAAGATCAATTAATCAAATGGCCAAGGTTTTAAATCAATTGAGACTTCATATCATGGCTACGTTCCAAAATCCAACTCATCTCCCAATGCAATAAGATTTTTATAATCATTCATTCAAGCTACCAACAAGAATAAAAGCATTATGAACAACCAATCAATCCAAAACAGTCAAATATTAAGAACAAAATTTCATTTCATATAGGCAATGTTCTCTAACCCGTGGCTATGGATCAACTCGGACATGGACTTAGAAAACAAAACACGAAAGAAAACTATATTCAACAACATCCCTCCCTATTTTATTGCTAATATCTTCAACAGCCCCTCTACGCTCCGAGTTCGTCATCTCATCTCTATCCACATATGCGTTCTGCTCTCTCTATTCTTTCTATGTCTGCCTCTTTTTTCTATCCGAATGACTCTCTTCTCTTTCCCCCTTTCTTCCTATTTCCTCTTTCTTTTCTTTCTTTTTCTCATTCTTTCCTCTTTGGTCGTGCTTTTCCATTCCTACAATTGAGTTTCCATTTGTGTTTAATCGGCCAGAAGTTTTCTTTTCTTGTTTAGCGCGTGCATGTTCTTCATACCCGACCGCGCACAAGAGCAAGGTCGATCAGACACTTCATCCATGGTATAATCGGTCGGGCTTCACCTATGCCCGGGCCGTGCTGCATGTTGGGGAGCTTTTGCTGTTTGGTGAGCCCGGTCGGGCTAGAAATGGTGTTCGGTCGGGCACTCCCTTTCTCCTTGTACGCCCAGTCGTGCTGAAGTGTGTGACGATCGTGTCTGTTGTTTCCTTAGTGAGCCAGATCGTGCAGTGCTTAATGATCGGTCGTGCTCTTCCTTTTTTTTGTATGCCCGATCATGCAGGTTTAGGTAGTTGAGGGATGAACCGCGTCATGAATTTCTCCTCTAGTTGTCCCTAATCGTGCAGAATTTTCCAGTTGAGAATACAACCAGTCTTCCGTTTTATCCTTCACTGAGAATGGAAAGGCAGCGAGCATGACGTCCTCATTCGAGACTCCTTCTCCCGCTTTAGTAGTTTGGCAAAGCATCTTGAAATCAGTAAGATACTTATTTGGATCCTCGATGAGTCTCCCGCTGAACACTGCGTTTCTGAGCATTAGTATAATATACACTTCTTTTCAGCTTCTAAGAGATCCATCTTAAGGGAATCCATATTCCCGAACTCTTCAAGGATTTCTTCGGCTAGTTTCTCTAGTACGTCGATGTAGAATACCGAATCCACCATACAAGGCTGCTTGAGCATGTCGTTCAAATTAAACTCCACTTCATCATCTTCGAATTTTAGCGTGAGTCTTCCATCATCACAGTGTATGATCGTCTTTGCCATATTGAGAAATGGCCTACCGAGAATAATTGGAATTTTTTTGTCTTCTTCCATATTGAAGACGATGAAATCGACCAAGACAAAGAACTTTCCAACTTGTAATGGCACGTCATCCAGCATGCTCTCGGGTATCCAAAAACTTCGGTCAGCCATGGTGAGCGCCATTCATGTAGGTTGAAGATCCATCCTACCCCTAAGATCCAGTTTTTAGTATAGTGACAAGGGTAGCACGCTTACACTCTCTCCGAAATCGATTAGTACATGGTTAATTTCATAATCGCCTATTTTACAAGGATCACGAATATACCTAGATCAGGCATCTTCTTGGATAGGTTTGGCTATAGCATCGAATTAGTCACCATGACGGTTTTCGTCTCCACATCTCGCTTGTTTGCAAGTACGTCTTTGAAGAACTTGGCGTATGAAGGCATCTTCTTCAACGCTTCATGGAATGGAATGGTAATATGCATCTTCTTCAACATCTCAGTAAACTTAGCAAATTGAACATCCTTGTTCTTTTTGCATTGACGTTGGGGAAACGACAAAGGAGACGGTCTTGGTTCGGGTTTTACGTATTTTGACTCTTCTTCCTTCTTGGTTTTCTTCTTGTGCTCTTCAAAGTTGCTGCATTTTTCCACTGTTGTACTGGTTGCTTCGCCCCTTTCAAACAACAAAGGAGCAGGCCGATCTACCGTTTACCACTCTTAAGGTATATAACGTTGACGTGCTCATGGGGATTCGCCTCCGGTCTTCCCGGTAGAACTCCTTACGGTTTTGGAGGAGTTTGCAGCAAGTTGTGAAACATGGTTATCCAATATCATTAGGTGCGTTTGAATTCCCACAACTTGCTTCTTTATGTCATCATGATTCGCTCTCATCCCTCTAATTTCGGCGTATTGATCTTTTTGTCCTTGTAAGATTTGTGCGAGCATAGACGTAACATCGGCGTTAGCTTGTTGTTGCGGAGGAAGGGGTGCATGTGACTGATAATGCTGAGTTTGGGGCTTCGTCCTTGACTGAAAGCTCTGGTTCCTTTACATCACTCGCGGCTGAAAGTATCCCGATAGTTGTTGTGCGTTCAACGCACCGTTGGAATTCCTTTACGAGAAGTTTGGATGATCTCTTCAACCGGGGTGGTATGTGTTCCCTAGGGGCTTACTGTTTCCCACGTAGTTCACTTCTTCGTATCTTTGACCTTCTTGTTCCCATGTCTGCTCCGATTAATGTGGACGATGCGATTCCGACATATGCATGTAAATCCCCGCGACGTGATCATTGAATTTGACTAAACCGGTGTATAGAGCATGCAAGTCGTTCACACTCTTGCAGGAGTGTTGCGGCTGTATTCTCCAGCCACGTTGCTGCCCTTATTGACCATACGATCGATCAAGTCTTCGATTTATGGGAATGTGAGGTTACTCAAGGAACCTTCAGTTGTGGCTATGATTAGAATCCTCAAGTTATTCATGAGTCCTTGCAAAAAGTTGTGTATGAGATAACTCTGATCCAGACCGTAATATATGCAAAGGCGTTGATAACCTTTGAAACGTTCCCGCGCTTCGTAAAAACTCTCAGCTGCTCCTTGGACGAACGTGTTAATATGATTCTTAGCAAGCTGAGCTTTACTTTGAGGGAAGAACCGCACATGAATTTTTCCTCTAGTTGTCCCTATGATCGTGTAGAATTTTCCGGTTAGGAATACAACCAGTATTGCGTTTTATCCTTCACTGAGAATAGAAAGGCAGCGAGCATGATGTCCTCATCCGAGACTCCTTCTCCCGCTCTAGTAGTTTGGCAAAGCATCTTGAAATCGGTAAGATTCTGATTTGGATCCTCGATGGGTCTCCCACTGAACACTGTATTGCCGAGCATTTAAATGAATGCTGGTTGTAGTTCAACGCAAGCGTCCCTTCCAACGATGCAAAATAAGAGTTGCGTATGCCTAGGAGCCGTGTATATTCCATAGGTTAACGTGGTTGGAATTTGTGGCACAACAAGATGTGGTGCGTTTGGATCGATACGGTCTGCCATCTGTTCTTCTTTGCTCTTGCGCAATAAAGTACCTTAAGTAATAAAAACACAAGATTTGGTTAGATCCGAGAGGTAAAAAAATTGACTCAAAAAGAAAGAAAAAAAAAGAAAAGAAAATACGAAAAAGAAATAAGACTCTGGAAAAGACTATTTCCTAATCCAAAAGTATTTTAACTCTAAAGTTGTAATCAATTCCCCGAAAACGGCGCCAAAAACTTGATGGCTAATCTCAAGTAATAATTACCTAGACTAACACTTCTGCAAGAATACGGATAGTGTAGTACCAGGGTCGAACACAAAGGAATCGATGCAACTCTAAAGCTAGTAAACTAATGTATAGAACGGTTAAAATCAAAAAGTGTTTGGAATGCGAATAAAGCTAAACTAACTAATCAACGAATTTAATTCAATTAACTAAATATCACAGGTTTCGAGAGATGCAAGATGATGCAATGATGTGCTAAAAAGATCATTGTTATAGATATCATTATGTATTCGGGGAATTCAAGCTCTTTCCTAGGAAATGACTCTCCCGATGCCTAAACCCACTATTTAGCTTGTGTACTACCAATCTTCTAATTGTGTAAATTCACCTACTACATGCATTAAGATCGCTATCCTAATTCCTAAGTTCAATTAACCGACTAACCAAGGAATCAATTGAGACTTCATGGCTACGTTCCAAAATCCAATTCATCTCCTAATTCAATTAGATTTTTATAATCATTCATACAAGCTACCGACAAGAATAAAAGCATTACGAACAACCAATCAATCCGAAACGATTAAATATTATAACCAAGCATTAAGAATAAAACTTCATTATATATCGGCAAAGCTCTCTCAGCCGTTGCTATGGATCTACTCAGATATGAACTTAGAAAACAAAACAAAAAAAACTACATTCAACATGGATAAATAACGAGATCCCTCTCTATTCTATTTCCGATGTCTTCAACAACTCCTCCGTGCTTCAAGTTCGCCGTCCCGTCTCTATCCTCGTATGCATTCAGCTCTCATTACTCTCTCTCTCTACGATTGTTGTCTGCCTCTTTTATGTCCAAATGACCCTCTTCTCTTTGCCCCCTTTCTTCTTCTTTCCTCTTTATTTTCTTTCCTTTTCTCCTTCTTTCCTCTTTGGTCATGCTTTTCCATTCCTGCAATTGAGTATCCATTTGTGTTTAATCGGTCGGAAGTTTCCTTTTCTTGTTCAGCGCGTGCTTGTTCTTCATGCCCGATGGGGCACAAGAGCGAGCTCGGTCGGGCACTTCATCCATGGTGTGGTCGGTTGGACTTCACCTATGCCCGGGCAGTGCTGCATGTTTGGGAGCTTTTGTTGTTTACTGAGCCCAATCGGGCTGGGAATGGTGCTCGGTCGGGCACTCCCTTTCTCTTTGTGCGCCCGGTCGTGTTGAATTGTGTGATCGGCCATGCTTTTTGTTTCCTTAGTGAGACCGATCGTGCAGTGCATGGTGATCAGTCGTGCTCTTCCTTTCTGTTGTATGTCCAGTCATGCAGGTTGAGGTAGTTGTAGGGCGTTTGCTCGTGTCAATGTCCGATATCTTCATTTCCTGCAAATACATGAGAAAACACTAGAAGATGACTAAATGATGCTTAATGCTCGGTAAACTAACTATGAAAATGAACTAAAATACTATATTAAAATAGACATTATCACTTGATATCACCGAATTGCTCAATTGTACCAATAATCTTAAGAAAACGATTCGTCACTGAACCGAATAATTTTTCAACCACCTCGCTATCATCAAGTTTTGCGTCAAGTGATCGAACTTCAGCCACTAGCGTGGTAAGTCTCATGGAATACTCATTTACGGTTTCAAAGTCCTCCATTTGCAACTTATTTAGTTGTCATTTTAGCATTTGTACATGTGCCTTCTTGACACGAACTTCACCAACTCGCATTTTTCTAGAGTGTTTCCTAGACCTCCTTGGCTGAATGTTTCTCTGCAATTTCCATCATGACATCGTCTGGCACTGCCTCAGATATAGCCACCATTGCTCTTTGATCATTGTCCTCATTGTTGTCTTCTCCTTCGATCATAGACCAAACTCCCAGCGAACGAAGGACTATCTTCATTTTGACAGCCCATATGCCATAATTAGTCTCGCTCAACATGGGATACTGAATTGGTATAGAGACACCTTTGATCATTGATTTAGGAACTAAAAGTGTCTTAGATGAATCTCCACCTTCACGTGCCATGGATTCTTGAACACTTGGTTATTGTAGTACAGACTCTGATACCAAATATTGGTTATGAAAGTAAACAATAATGCAACAGAACAATCTTTGATGCTAAAACTGCAGCATCATTTTTTGGATTCTTCTCATATATATAAAATATAACACAAGCAATTTTTACAATCACGTTTTACAACCACGTTTGAAATAACTAACACGCTAAAAAATAACTGCATACTAAAAGTAAGTGCACATACCATTCTAACAACAAGATTAAACCATCATTTTACTGCTCGGTAATCTACGTAGGTCCCTTCTCGGTGTCAAACCTTAGGGTCCCCTTTAACATATCCTTGTATCACAAGGGTGGAAACTTGTATGCCACGATTCGATGATGCCAAGACATCCCCGATACATCCCAGTTCTTCTTCTTCCATCGGATAAGTTTTCAGTTCTGATTCCATCTCGGTTAGAAGTTTATGTCCTCTTCCTATGATCAAAAGCTCGTACTCCTTGTTCCTTCCAATGGCCTCTATAACATGTCTTAGGTTACCATCAACCATTCTCTGTTCACATTCGATTAAGCCAACACACCGTTTCTTGAATTCTGTCACTGCGGCTTCATCCATCTCCTGCATCATGAAATTTCAATATCAGTTGTCATGCTTATCTACATTTTCTGCGGCTAACTCTGTTAGATTTATGAAAAGATTTTTCAAGTTAGTATCATCGGAGAATCAAAGCTAATATCTTTAATATGTGCTCTTAAGAGTTCTCCTAATAATGTTGTCGGTATATACTTAAAAGTCTAGTTTCTTATAATATTCTCTCACCTTTGCATGTTGCGGTGATCTGATACAACTTTCGCCACCAACCTTATCATGGATCTGCAAGAGAGTTACTCTGGTCCTAGGTTGTTCGACCATCTTACTCCCTATATCCAGAGCCGCTCTGTCGTCTGGTCCTCCAATGAACAACACGCCGACCCGCTTACGCACACCACTGCTAGTCCCTTCTTCTGCCTCATGATTAGACCTGTGCCCAAGCCCTCTGTCCACTAAAATCGCGACTGAACATTTTGCGTTCTCCAAAACCCTCTGGTTAACCACTTTCCATCTTGTCCTGGACCTCGCCATCATCCCTTCGTCCTCTTCCTGGCTCCAATGCTTATGATATGGTAAGATGATCATCGAAACCCTCTTTTCATCTGCCACATGGCATATGTCCTCGTGCATTGTTGGCAACGAAGATATGTCTTTCATGTGGCGAATCCTGACCCTCTGGCTCTGGCTCCTGAGTTGGCCGTAGACGCTGAACGCTTCTATTATCTGGTCACGTGACGTTCTCTTGTATAAATGGTCTATGAATGGCAGGCCATTTCTTCTCATTCTTTGCACCATCACAATCGACGATGGTCGATCAGTGAACTCGATCAAGTGCATCACGTAAACTTTAAGCGTTGCATAGGTCGTACCGAATGACTCAATGAGTCTGATGAGGGAAGGCACGTCTCCTGGGCAACGTACGCACGCCAAGATCCGCATCTCCTCCTTCTTGTCCCTGGAAAGACGATTTTCCCCTTTTGGCTGCGGATTTTGGACGTGCAAGGGCTTGTATATGGCGACCACAGTTGGGGTCGTTAAGAAGGTAGTAAAGAGGGCCATGAGTACTAGAATTGCGAACATCTCGTCATTTAACACCTGTAATAGGCCGATGAACATGTTATGATTTGTGTAGGAACATGAATGAACATATACATATGCTTCAACCGTAAAACATATGTTGTCTTTTCACATGTCATGTTTGCTATATAGTCCTTTGTCTCATTTCATGTTTGGAACAGACATAGAGTTGGTTTTTCTGTCCATTTTTAGTATATTTTACCAATTATTTCTATTAAAATGGTAACAAGAACAAAAAAAATAAACTAAGCGTAATTCTATGACATTTGATATATATGTTTTCCAAATAAATATACAAATTTGATATATAATTTCATTAAAAACACTTTTTAAAATTTACCAAATATTCTATAGAATTCATTTATGGAAATATTGATAAAATTATAAAATTATTATTTCTTAAAATAACAATGTATATCAAATTTATGGATTTATTTGAAAATTAAAATAGTTGGTGTTTTTTTCTGTAAAACTTTGATAAAAAAATATCTGTAATTTTATGAGATTCTATATAATATATATATATATATACATACACTACAATGCATATGAGCATCTAGCTAGATTTTAATTATGAGACTCATATTATGAGTTTGGTGAATCTTAGGCCCACTTGATTAATAATGGAGGATAATATAATCTTAGGTCCCACTTAATTTATAATGGAGGATAGTGTAATCATATGTTAAGATCCACTAAATTTGGTGGGTGGGACCAAACATAGCATCAAATTATATGCTTGACTGAGATATTGTAACAAATTTTACAAAATATACATATTGTCTACAACCACACACATCTACATATACATGCATATATATGTGTATATATATATATAATATTACAAAATATAATATTGACACGCATATATTCACCTAGATTAAGTGCAAGTTGGTTCCTAATGGACCTAGAATATAATTAAAAATAACAAAGCTAATAAATTAATCAACCAATACAAAATTATAAAAAAAATAGACCCTAATGATTTGGACTCTTTGTTCAACCTTTTTAATGAATTTAGCGTACCAACGATCAAATGAATATCATTTATTAAATTAGTAAATATTAAATTGTTAAATCATTTTGTTTGTACTTACTTTCTTCTCCCTCCCAATGTTGAGGACAACAAGCTCGACCAATCCCTTAGTGTTCATCAAAACGCCGAGCGTGAGCGACTCACGCGCAGATATTGCACACATCATCGCCGTCAGGAACGTTCCTAGAATCTTCCCTGCGCACGCCGTCGATATGACCAACGCCAGTAAACCCCACGCCTCGGCCCCATGGATCTTGGTCACATCCGTTTTCAGACTGTTAGAAATTTTATTCTAACGTTGATTCATATAAATATAAGTATTAGATAATTGTTATTGAGGTACACACGGTGACCGGCGAGCCATTTCATGGCTGGTCGGACAATGAACATCATGAAGATGACAAATCCGGTACCCGAGAGGAGGACCTGTATGTAATTAAAACTAATGTAAATGATAATATTTATAATCTCTAATACACATCATTTGAGACTTGGAAATATATTTTAATTCTTTTTTTCGTATTCATGGATATGGTTCCATATGAACGAGTAAATTAATATTTCTAACGATACCCAAATGGAAATCAACGGCGAAGCAGTGCCCTTGTGGGGGTGATGGTCCGAGTCTCCACTGGGTCCGGGGAGAGCGACGGCAAGGGCGAGGAGGATCCATGCTGCGACGTCGTTGAATGCTGCGGCTGCCATCGCAGTCTGCCCCACGTGCGTAGTCAAGAGCTTGAGCTCCGCTAAGATACGAGCGAGCACAGGGAAGGCTGTGATAGAGAGTGCAACACCCATGAAGACAAGAAACTGTCCGTATCCGACAGACTCATGTGTTGGATTATCGACGACTTTGCGAAGAAAGAAGGACATGGCGGCACCCAAGACGAAGGGGAGAGAAATTCCGGCGAAGGCTATGGCGAAAGCCTTTCGGCCACTGCGTCGGAGAACGGTGAGGTCAAGTTCAAGGCCCACAAGGAAGAGGAAGAAGAGAAGGCCGATGCTTGCGACGGACTCGAGTATCGGAGTGCTCCATGGAGGAAACACGAGCTTTATAAAGTCTTTGTTTCGTCCTAACGCTGACGGTCCCAATAGTATCCCACCCTAATCATTTAACTATAAAATGTTACACATATGATATATATGCGTGTGTATGTTTCGGAATCATGATGAATAGACACTCATTCAACGAACGTCTCGATCTCTTAAAACTTATTGGGGAAAATTATGTGAAATATAACAAACCTACTATTGCATACATGCATGTATACAACAAAAAAATTAAAATGCCACCAACGTGGG
This sequence comes from Gynandropsis gynandra, assembly GCA_036759665.1. Classification (NCBI taxonomy): domain Eukaryota; kingdom Viridiplantae; phylum Streptophyta; class Magnoliopsida; order Brassicales; family Cleomaceae; genus Gynandropsis; species Gynandropsis gynandra. Next base: position 5,425,356 of record CM071861.1, on the reverse strand, counting down.
TTTGTGCCAACTTATGCCATTATGATGAACCAAGGGAATTTTATCTATACCGGAACGTGTGTGTATATATATACATGAGTGAAGTGCGTACATACAAGGATCTCGGCGACGACTTTGGGCTGACGGAGGGGACGAAGAAAAAAGGCGAGGAAACGGCTGGTGAAGAGGACGACAGCAATTTGTATAATCAGAAGAGGAAAAGCGTAGTTGAGAGGGTTGTCACCGTGCCACACTCCATCCGACGCCGTTTTGATGTTCGTGGCATTCACTACCATTTCTCTCTATGTATAATTCGGATGTTATTAGTCTCCAAAACCCACAAGATATATGTATATAATAATAGGAGTTTTTTCTATGTATCTATAGACTGTACAAACTCATGTACATATGGATATATCTGGATATATCTAGTTACATAACTGTGTAAGATGGAAATGGAAATGGAAATGGAAATGTGTTATGAGTATGGGAATGACTTTGGGATCTTATAGAGGAAAAATAGAGAGTGGTAGGTGACGTACGGATGATGATTCCTGATGGTTCCTGATGCAAATTATTTAGTCTCTAATATTTAGTCAAAATTCTCAAGACTGCCTAAAGCCATCAGGATGTACAATTTATTAAATATTTTTGGTCTTTCAGCTTTAACATATTGTATATTATTATTTGTAGTACCCCTGATCATTCATTCCTAATACATTTCTTCGAAACTAATATTTTAAATATATTTCGAATCACACTTAATGATTACTAATATATATAATTTGAAATAATAACGAGAATATTAGAGTTTTAAAAATAATTTTAAATTGATTATACCGTTATATATTTTGTTAGGATTAATATAAAATTTCGGTAATTTTTTCACTGATCATAATTAAATATTTTAATTTATTCTATATGATTTAGTCTCAAACTAATATACAAATAAACTATTTTTCACACATTTTGTCAATTATTTCACACTTAATATATTAATATGTTATTTCCAAATTAACATATTAATATATACATTTTGAAATTACTTTAAAATTAATTGTCATAGTAAAAACATTGCTAAATTAATTGATTAATTTGGAAATAATTTAAAAAATATATATCTTATTTTGAAACTACGATATTAGTTCATTTATTATTTTAAAAATAGCATATTATTTCATATGTATTGTGAGGTTATAAGACAATTTCATTAAAATATGTAAAAATAATAATTAATGTAATTTTCAGTTTAAAACAAATTTATGAATTGTTATGAAATTTTTATATATTATAATTTAATATTTCACAAATATTATAAAAACGGGAATTCAACAATAATAAAGGGCACAATATCAGGAATGCTCTCGTAGGGCTAAAACACTTCAACACTACCCTCCTAAATCTGATGAAAAAAAAATTGGAGAAAAGACATATGTACCCTTAATGAAAAACACATACAAAAGAGGGAAAGACAAATATAAGAAGAGGGAAAACGAAAATTGAGAGGAGGGAAACAAAATAGAGAGCTATTTCCTTTCATTTTCGAGTGTTTCTCTTCTATTTTCGAACGATTTCCTTCAATTTTTGAGTGATTTCTTTCCATTTTCGAGTGATTTCCTTCTATTTTGAGTGGTTTGCAGCAATTTTCGAGCGATTTCCAACAATGTTTCAGTCATTTTCAGTGATTTCCAGCGTTTTTAGCGATTTTCCGGTGATTTTTGGCGATTTCCGGCGATTTGTCGGACTAGGTCGGATTGCGTCGCAGGGTCAAATAGGGTCGTTGGGTCGCAGGGTTGGCTGGGTCGGACAGAGTCGTAGGGTCGTAGGGTCGGACAGGGTCGCAGGGTCGGTGGGTCGGACTAGGTCGCAGGGTCGAACTGGGTCGATGGGTCGGACTGGGTCACAGGGTCGTACTGGGTCACTGGGTCGCAGGGTCAAACTGGGTAAAAGGGTCGCAGGGGGTATTTTGGGAATTTTAGCATTTATAAGAGTGTTTTTGAAGCGGAATTTTTTTTTTCGGGAAGGATATTTTTGAAGTCTTTTAGCCCTACAAGGGTATTTTTGATAATACCCCATAATAAACGTCACTCAAAATGTATTAGTTCAATAGGAAACAAAATATTTCTTTCACTTTAGATATGAAGTTTTACTTTAGAAAGAAATTTATATCGGTCTAAACCCGAATAAAAGGAGGCATACCACAAAAATTCATTTCTTTGAAAATATTGGTCGTTCCGTCAATTGTTAGTTGCTCCCAATGTCTAAATGAAAACTTATCCTAATACATATATTACTGTTTCATAAATAGACATCCAATTGAAAACCTCGCGTTCATTTTTCAACAATGTTTTATAACAATATTAAAATATAATATTTGCGGATTATATTCCACTACAAAGTAATGCTCGTAAGGTTGTAATGATTAGAAACAAAATACCATCATACACAAATATAATTATAGCGGAATCATAATATTTTTAGGGTCGAAAGTTCGTCCGTTCAGGATCATTGACATATCTATTGTATCATATGTGATTGTAGGATTGTTAAGTACTAAACCGATAATAATATTTAAACAATCCGATTTTAGATCTAATATGTATTCACGTGATTTTCATAATTTTTATGATAAATACAATAACGGGTAATATTAAATATCTCAAGTGTATACGAGACACATTATGTGAATCTTGAAATTATGAAACCTTCACCAATATCTACACCGTTGTTGTCAACATTTTAACATGGATTGAAAAACATTCCCTCTCTCATGTCTCTTTGAGAAATTTTTTTCTATGTTCATTATAATTAGAAATTGCTTTTAAATTCTTTATTTATTACGTTTTATTATATCTCCATCTCTATTTTTATCATCTATACATAAGATTTAGTATATCTATTCATATGATTTGGTATATCTAAGAAAAACTATTACATTTGTATTGTTTTTGTCACAAGGAGAATAAAACTGGAGCACAAGCTTCTGAAACCCAACCGTCTCCTGTGCTCTTCATTTTATCTTTTTCTTATATAAAGTGATACAATTTTTTATATGTACGCATAACCCTAAATGAGAAATTTACATATATACCTTGTAATAACCCTTTCAAGTTGGAGCGTACAAATTTTGTATGCCCAACTTGGAGAGAAATGTGTCAAACTCCTTTTTGCCCAAAGCTTTAGTAAGAATATCCGCCAATTGTCATCGTGTAGAAACATGTTTCGTAGCAATTGTATCGGCAACAATCTCATCTCGTACAAGATGGCAGTCTACCTCGATATGCTTCGTCCTTTCATGAAAGACGGGATTGGCACTGATGTGTAGGGCTGCTTGACTATCGCAGTACAAATTCATCGGTCGAGAATGTAGGATTCCGAAACTAGCAAGCAAATTCTTTAGCCATTTCAATTCACGAACTGTCATCCCCATCGCACGATTCTCTACTTCGGCAGAAGAGGAGGATAACGTCGGTTGCTTTTTTGTTCGCCAAGAGATTGGAGAGAGTCCGAGTTAGATTATCCATCCCGTGACAGACTTGCATGATAGAGGACAACCTGCGCAATCCGAATCGCACCATGCCGTAATATGAAGATCACTCGCTGAACATAAAAGAATACCTTGTCCCGAATTGAGCTTAAGATAACAAACAACTCGTAACGCCGCTTGCCAATGGTCAACGGTGGGATGGTGCATAAACTGGCTAAGAATATGTATGATGTAGGATAAGTCTGGCCGAGTAGCGCCCAAGTAAACCAACCGGCCAATCAACCTGCGGTATTTCTCCTGATCTTGAAAAGAGTCTGCGTCCGAGAGTGCAAGCCGATGATTTTGCTCAAGAGGAAAAGTTGCCGGTTTGGAGCCGAGAAGACCAGTCTCTGCGATGATATTCAGTGCATATAAAATCCCAAGGGGCTACGCGCCATTTCAATACCGAGAAAATATTTCAGAATATCCAAATCCTTCATACGAAACCGTGAGCACAAGTACTCTTTGAACCGAGCAATAGCATGTGTCGAATTTCCTGAGAGAATAAGATCATCAACATAGACCAACATATGTAATCGGGAACCACCGTGATCATACGTGAAGAGAGAGTAATTTGCATAGGATTGGTGAAAACCATAGTCTATCAAGGCCGAGACAAGTTTCGCAAACCAACATCTCGGAGCTTGCTTTAGGCCATATAGGGATTTCTGAAGTCGACAAACAATACCCGCCCCGACCTGTGGAAAACCGGAAGGAATTTTCATGAAAACCTCCTCGTCCAAATCACCGTGTAAGAAGGCATTATGTACGTCCATTTGGTCAACTTCCCAGTTCAATACCGCGGCCACCGAAAGGAAGAGACAAACCGTCGTCATTTTGGCTACCAGAGCAAAGGTTTCCGTGTAGTCCACCCCTTCCACTTGTCGATTGCCCATCACTACCAAACGTGCTTTGTACCGTTCAATCGAACCGTCGGATCGATATTAATTTTTTATATCCATTTACATCCAATGGGCTTCTTGCCAGGTGGAAAAGGTTCCGAAGACCAAGTACCATTCTGTTCAAGAGCAGCAATTTCATAATCCATAGCCTGTCGCCATCGGGGATCACCGACGACTTCATTATTATATGTCGGTTCCACGTGTGTTGTCACGGCAGCAATGAAAGTCCGATGAGCTACAGAAAATCTTTCAGATGAAATAGAGTGTCCCAAAAGGTAAAGCGTACTTGAGGAAGCCGATGGCGTGGGTGAAGTTAGTGATGCGAGTGAAGGGCTCGTTACGGAAACAATGTTGATAATAAAATCTCGAAGACGCTTGGAGGCAAATTTCGGGCGTTGACCACGACCCATATTCGGTTCTGTCAAGGGGGCAGATGAGGCAAACGACGGTAAGACAACAGGGGCAGACCCTAAATGGGGAGAGCTCTGCTCTTCTGAGCAAGAAACAAAGGACTCGGGACTACCATACCAGATGAGGGACTTACACGAGAAGTATCAGTTGAAGCAGCTCCTATATCAGGATGTGGCACCGGAGCAGAGGGAAGAGTCGGCGGAGGACTCAGAGAACGCGAGACAGGCGAGCCCCCCCTGTCGTTCGAGTCAACGTATGCCAGTGGTGCAAAAGTTATCTGGTGATGATCATCATCAAAGGATAGAACCGGTGTATCCAGAACCAGGGGAGCTCTCGTGACTTTCGAGACAGAATACGAAGAAGAAATGAATGGATATTCCTGCTCCATGAAAACAACGTCGCGAGATACAAGAAAAACCTGTCGTTCCAAATCGTATACCCGCCATCCTTTTTTACCATTGGGATATCCAACGAAGATACATTTTCAGCCCCGTGGCGCAAACTTGTCTCCTCCATGTCTTTGGTTATGCACATAACATAGACATCCGAATGCTCGAAGATGATTCATAGATGGGGTGAGCCATTCAGATCCTCAAATGGGGACTTCCCGTCAAGTAAAGGTGTCGGAGTGCGGTTGATAAGGTACCATGTCGTGAGTATACACTCCCCCCAGAAATCAACAGGCAAGGACGAGTGGAACATCAAAGCACGAGCGATATTCAAGACATGCCGGTGCTTGCATTCCGCGCGTCCATTTTGTTGTGGTGTACCCACACAAGACGTTTCATGTCGAATACCTTGATGAAGAAAGTAATCAGACATGGCCATAAACTCTGTCCCGTTGTCATTTCGAACCGTTTTCACCGTTGTGTTATATTGTCGTTCAACCATCGCGAGAAAACCGCGAACGTATTTTTGAACCTCAGATTTGTTCCATGACAAGTAAAGCCAGATTCCACGGGAAAAATCATCAACTACAATCAAAAAATACTTTGCACCAGAATAGGATGGAGTGCGGTAAGGTCCCCAAACATCACAATGTACCAATTCAAAAATACGCTCGATTTTATTATTACTTATAGAAAAAGAATGTCGTTTTTGCTTGGCACGGAGACAAACATCACATGCCTTATTAAACAATATCGAAGAAAAATCAATACCAACGCCGGAAACCAAATCCAAAACTGAATCTGAAGGATGTCCCAAACGAGCATGCCATAAATCAAATGAAGTATTGGTCTTGATCGCTGCTGTCGTAACGATCCTCTTGAATAAATAGAGCCCTTCACGCTGTTCACCCGCTCCAATCAGCGTCCTCATAATGTAGTCCTGAATGACACACAGTTTGTCAGAAAATTGTACCACACAATCTGTATCACATAACAACTGAGACAAAGAAATAAGATGGCAGCTCAGGTCGGAAACATAGAAAACATTATGCAATGTAAGTGTGTCACACAAGGACATTGATCCTTTCATAGTCGAGACCGTGCTCTTCCCATTAGGAAGTCCCACATAACACGTGGGCATATCTGAAATATGATGGAGAAGGTCATAACTCCTTGTCATATGATTAGCCGCGCCCAAGTCCAAGATCGAAGACACAGGGCTCGTCTTACCCGTGCAGTTTTCTGTAGCACCAATCTTCTGTGAAAGAAGATCAAGCAAAGATTTTCACTGATCAGATGTAACCCCTGACAAGGCGGATCTGTCGCTGTCTGAGGGCGCAGGGACTTGTGCATGGGGAGCACAATACTATTGAGTTGTGGCTGCATTTACACGGACGTGTGGTCCTCTACCACGATCTCCGGAGGCAGACCACCCAGAACAATGAACACCAGAGTGCTCACCAGAGCCGCGTCCCCTGTTTGAAGAACCACCAGTTTTTCGTTGCTCGTTGCGCTCAGGCCACCAGTCGGGATAACCATGCAACTGAAAACACTTGTCCACATTGTGTCTTGTGCGTCTATAATGGGAACACACAATAGTAGAAGTCCAACCCTCAGATTTCCCACGTGGTTTAGAATCTGTCTGTACTGCAAAAGCCATAACATCCGCCCTCTGTTCAGGATGTTTCGTCTCAAATCGCGAATCTTCATCTTGTAAAACGGTGGCAACAATGTTCTTGAGACTCGATAGAGGATCGAGTGCTAAGAGATTGGACCTAACCGTCCCAAACAAATTATCACCCAGCCCTAGAAGAAACAAGTGAACCTTGTCGTCTTCATGTTTCTTCTCGAGTTTAGAAAGAAGTTAACAACTGCAACCTCCACATGTGCAACCCGTACACTCACACACGGGAAGCGGATCATACACTGCCAAAGCCTCCCAAAGCCATTTCAGTTTGTTGTAGTACGCTTGGACTGTCAATCCGTGGTGCTTACAAGTGTACAACTCAGATTTGATGCGCAGGATTCGTGGTCCATTAGCCACAACATAATTCAGCTTAATGTCATCCCACAATTCCTTCGCAATCTCAATGTGTGACACATTAGAACGTAGATCCGGCATCATTGTGTTGCGGATCCATGACACAAGGAGCGAATTATTCGCCCACCAATCTTCAAGTTCTTCAGAACCATTTGTGGGTTGAGGAATAGACCCATCGACAAAACCAAACTTTTTCCGTGAACGTAATGCGGTTCGCAATTCACGATTGTCACTAGCCGGCAAGTCATATGGAGAGATCGTATGGCGCGGTATGAAACTCGCAGAACCTCCCGCACCAGCAGATCCTCCCGCACCAGTTTGCCGGACAAAATCTCTCGTTGACATCACAACAAGCCAAAGAACAGAGACACAAATCACTCGTGAGTCTCCAAGCGTGAACGGTAAAGTACATCGGTAGAGAAGAGCAGAAAAAAATAATAATCGCCGGACAGAGAACACCACAAAGCCGGACAGAACAATCACCGGAGAGAACACCACGCCGGAGAAGAATAAACCGGTAGAGAGGAATCACTGGAGAGAACTGAGCAGAAAAAATAATACTAATTAAACCAAGACAATGATGGATGCTTGCTCTGATACCATGTCACAAGGAGAATAAAACTAGAGCACGAGCTTCTGAAACCCAGTAGTCTCTTGTGTTCTTTATTTTTCCTTTTTCTCAAATAAAGTGATACAAGTTTTTATATGTACACATAATCCTAAATGAGCAATTTACATATACCCCTATAACAGATTTTTTTTTTATCAGTAACGCCCTATTTATACTTCTATATAAAAACTAGCAAATTTATATTGATCTGTTTGGATCTCATGCTACTGAGTTTAGTCCAATTCATTATTGAATCTTTAAAAATTTAATTCTTCATCGTGTTTTCCTTTAATAAGGATTTTTCTTTTAAAAAAGGCTTAATTTAGCTACAATATGGATTTAAAAGGGTCTTTCTAAAATTTATATCTTGTCATAGAAAGTCGTGCGTCTTCTTAAAATATTCAATTGTCTGTGGTGGAATATGATACTAATGATGAAGTTCATAACTCAACGACGCTAGGATAAAATACATATTGTAATATTTCCAAATGTTTTAAATATGTTCTTGTGGCATCAGGATAATCTATAAAGGTGCTTCCTTGAATGGTTTGTACGCCTTTCGGCTATATACAATTTTCATGTGATGATCTGAGCATTGTATATTTGCACAAATACCTTTGATTTAAGGAGTTTTAAATGAAATTTCAATTTTTTCAACTTACGATGTTTTTCCATAATATTCACTACCTCTATTCGAAAGTATTACTTTAACCTTTCTATTTAACTTCCTTTCAACTTCCAAAACGAATGTCTCAAAGACATCAACTGATTAGATTCTATCATACAGTAATTAAAAGCAACAATACCTAGAGTAACCATCAATGAATGTGATGACATACTTTTCACCATCCCAAGACGGTACATCGAAAGAACAATCTTTATCTGTATTTTTTGGATCGAAAAACCCACACTACTCCTCATGGCAGTATGTTTTGATACATTTAAGCCTTAATGCAATCCACACTAGTATTATCTGAATATGTAAAATCTAATTAAGACAAAACCCCAGTTTTGATTACACTACAAAAAAACAAACGTTTCCCAACGGACAACAATGGATCCGCAGCCGTTAAGAAACGGGCGTTGCAAATCGGGATCCGTTGCAATTCGCAACGGCGTCGCAACGGATATTATCCGTTGTAAAATTTTAACGGACAACCAACGGATACGTTAGTTGAAATTGTGTAACAGATGTCCGTTGAAAATATTTGTAATGGATGCCCGTTAAGAGTTGCAATGGACGTTCGTTGTAAATTGGTAACAAATATTCGTTAATAAATTTAACGGACGTCCGTTGCCATACAGGCGGAAAAAAATGAGCGGGATTTAAGATTTCCAACGGGCATCCGTTGGAAACTGGCGGGAAAGAGCAACGGACTTCCGTAGGAAATTGGCGGGAAAGGACAACGGGCGTCCGTTACCATTTGGCAGGAAAAGTCGCCAACGGATGCCCGTTAGAAATTGCAACGGGCATCCGTTGGAATGTTGGTTAAAAAAATAAATAAAAGAATAATAAATATATTCTTTTAAAAAATTTTTTTAATTTAAATATTAAAATTGTTTACAAAAACCATTAAAACTAAAACTAATCATAATATATTTCATTTAGTTTGGCTGGTTCGATATCATCTCCCTTATCGCCATCACCTCTAGACGGTGTTGCATCCGAATCGGGACCCGGTTCTTGCCACGACATTGATCCCCTCCTCTGGCCAGACAACAACTCGATGACGCTCTCCAAGTGCTGCACTTTGGCTCGAGTTTCTCGAAGTTATGATTCGAGATCCTCAATCCGTCATTGTTGCGTGAAACTCTCTTGGACTGCGGGAGGTACCGTCGTGGCGCCTCGACGATATCTTTTTGAAGCGCCCCGAGACCGTATAGACGTCCTTTATACGGTTTCACCGACTACAAGACAAACAAAATTAGAGTTATATTTTTACAAATATTTTATGAATAATTGAAAAAAAGAAAAAGTTTTTACCTCTAAATAAATTTTGTCATTTTCTTCTTGACGTGGGTTTCCAATACTAGCTCAAGACAAGTCGGTTCGCTTCCTATCCGTTCCATCTGTAATATAAAATAAATTTAATTAGATAAATATTTAAAAAAATGTAAGTAATAATAAATTTTACCAATTCGTGTTTTCTCTTTGGGAATGATTTTGATCCCGAAGTATGGCGATGCGGACCATCTCCAAGAACCTTCTCGTCGTACCGACATTTTTTGGCCTTCTCGCTCTTGGCCTTAAATTCGTCCGACTCCCAATGCTGAATCATTTGATTGAAGACCGCGTCCGTTTCCCATGTCGGTTTACGATTTTTGGTGTAATAGTTTCGCTTCGCGTTGTTCATCATAACGCGCATACGAGCGTGCACGTCGCGCACCCATGCTGCGTAGATGCGCGTTGTATCCTTTCTCCGCCATCTGTATGCGCACTGTAAAATAATTTATAAATTTTTAGTTTTATAACATATATACATATATATAACTAATAATTTTAAATGAAATGTAATTTAAAAATTGCGATAAAAGTGCGCCACCATCGCTGGTGCACAACTTCTGGCGTAACTTGCCAGGAATAATATAAATGGTCCTGTAAGGACCCTTAGATGATGTCGTTGTTCGTGTGTTTGGTCACATCATGCATGTCAACCCTGCAATATCAAATTAAAAAGTTAGATATTATTTATAACTTACAAGAATATAAATGCAAATAATGATTTTTTTACCATAATGTCCCAGTAGAACGGTCGAGATCGATAATCGGAATGTTAGGATGCCCATCAAAATCATCGCATAAGGAACCGATATCTGCCATATCGTCCTCTTCATCAAATATCGAAGGTCTCGATATTGGTGAAGGAGGACGATATGGTGGTGGTGGAGGTGGGGGAGGAGCTCCCGCAGAACCAGCCAACATTCCTCCCGATCCTATAAATCGTCTAGCCCTTATTTTTTTCCTAGTGTTTGTGAACGTGTTTGTGTGCGAAATGTAAAGTTTGAAAGGATTTTGAGGCTTGATTTGTGTTGAAAATGAAACTGTTTAACGGTTTATATACCGAAATTTCCAACGGACATTTGTTGGAAATTCCAACGGATGCCCGTTGGAAAGCACGTAATCTCAACAGAAGAAATTAATTGACACGACGTCCTACCTTTCCAACAAGCATTCGTTGGAATTTCCAACGGATACACGTTGGAAATGCTTGTTCCTGAGGCAACGGACGGCGAAATGGCGGCTCGTCTGCCTTTGCAATGGCATCCGTTACAATTTCCAATGGATACCCGTTGGAAAATCTGCATACTAGGGTAAGCATCGTTACACTTTCCAACGGGCATCTGTTACAATTTCCAACGGATGCCATTACAAAATTTATAACGGGCATTCGTTGCCAATTTCCAACGGATGCCCATTGGAATATTTTTAACGGCTGTCTGTTAGAAATTTTCAACGGATGTCTGTTAGAAATGTGGAAAACTTAGAATTTTTTTCTATGTGTCGGGATCGATTTCGGGTGTCAACGGGCATCCGTCAATATTTCCAACAGATGCCCGTTAGTATTAGAAAATTCTAATTTCTAATACATTAAAAATCGTTTACATAAACTATTCGCTTGTATTAACATTTTGATTGTTCGACGGCTTGTACATTACACATCATTTACATTTATTACACATCATACACATTATTGTATTTACATTTCTTCTTCAGTAGATTCATCGATGGGCGAGTCTTCCTTCGATTGTTCAATTAATTCATCGCTGTTTTCATCTTCAGCATCTTCCAGTTCAACATCTTCATAATCGCGTATGAATTCTCCGTCTATGTCAGTTCTTGCAAGAATCTCCTTGCGATATGTATCAATTAAACGAATCGGCTGCGAATGATCGGGTTGCTGATGCGTATCAGAGTTAAATAAAATAGCCTAAACTACCCGCAAGTGCACGACACGTGTGTAGTATTTTAGGTGTCGATCCCACAGAGACTACGCAACTTTACCTAAACTCGAACTAGGAATCAAACTTGCTAACGAAAGAATGTGGATGAAGAATGAAATACTGAAAGTAAATAAAAGACTTGGGTTCTAACGATAAGACAAACGTCCTAGGAATCCAGTTTCACCACAAGACCACCGAAACCGACGATCAATCTATCTATCATGCAATTCCAGTGAAAGCTATCTATGACGGACGATCCTAACATGATATCTACCCTCTCTCAAGGCATAGATATATGATCCAGACAAGTTGCCCCCTATTTTCGTGCCTAACACCTTGAACTAAACCCATAGGCTCTATGATTCATCCGTTCACCCTCAACCGTTGCTACCCTACTTTCGTGGCCTAACCTCGGTTGTTCTAAACCTGATCTTCCAATACTAGAATTCTCCTTTCGGTCCTTCTCCTAATCTCTAACACATGCATCTACTCGGCCGTTTGCAAACACAAGTAAATTAAGCACTAAACCAAACAAAACCGAAGTGTCGGGGCTTGATCTCGAATGCTCCTCGCTTGTCTCCTTGCAAGAATCTCCTTAATCTTCTACTGAACTAATCTCCAATGTAAGCTTGCTCTAATGACGTCTTCTGCCTCCTTTTAAGCCTCCTAAGTCGGTCCAATTATTTACTAAATTGCCCCCACGAGTTCCCTTTGTTTTAAGTTAATTTTACTTAACTTAATGAGCAGTTACGGGCCGCGACCCGCTCGGGCGGTCATTGTGCCCGCTCGGGTGCGGCTAGGGTGAGTCGTGCAAGTTGTGTGGCTTGAATGCATGCCCGATCGGGCATGGTATGTGAGCCCGCTCGGGCACAAGGCATAGGTCGGGTAATCTTGCCCGAGTCGTGCAGGAAATGAGCACAAACTTAGCCGTAGGTTTTGCCCGGTCGTGCAAGAGTTGTGCCCGACCGGGTGGAGGCTTTTCATGCTCAATCTCGTCCCGTTTGTCCCGTGATGATCCTCGAAGTTACTCCTCAGCTCCGTGCATGTCCTTTTAGCTCCAAAATGATCCAAATACGCGTAAAGACCTGTAAGAACAAGAAAACACGAAAACAAGTAAAACGGAAACGGAATCATACGCAAAACATCACATATGTATCAAAAACGTCTCCTAAATCGTGCAAGAAATACGTATGAAAACGAGATGATCAGTTGCAACGGATCTTCTTTATTATCAGAGCTTATGATCCCTCGTGGCTTTGTCTTTACTACGGCCCACCACTCCTCTCTTCGACTTTGCAATGTTGTTGGATATTGCACGTAACATACTTGATCTCCTTGATCTATTGTGAAGAATGGATCATACTTACCATATTGTCGTGTTGGACTGACGTCAATTCCTCCCCAACGGTTTTTCATATTCCACGTCAGGCAGTTGGGGTCGAACCATTGATATTTAAAAAGCATCACCTTCAACCAAACGAGACCGAGATATTCCACTTGCATGATTTGGTGCAAAATGCCGTAGAAGTTATCACCCTCTATATCACTACTAACGCAAACGCCATAATTGTATGTGCTTCTATGTGTTCCGTGTTCGTACGTGTGGAACGTGTAGCCGCAAGTAAACAAGATTGGCCAACACATGACATTTCCATATGGGAACTTAACATCCTCTTTTAACCACTTTAATAACGTTGTTTACGCCGGACCAGAAAATCTAAATATTGGGACAGGTGACCTTCCATCTCTTAATTCCAACTCAGGTCGTCGTCAGCATATTGACTTCAAATCTTTTTTTGGTTGTATATTATCCTTAGTTTTACCCGCCACATTCAAAACAGTATTGCTGATATTATCAAAAGAACTCTTTTTATTTGCATAACATCTAAATTATGATGTAATACCAATGATTTCAAGTATGGTAGTTTCCAAAAGATACTACGTTTATACCAGTTATGCCATTCACCTTGACCAGTGCCTCTTTCCCCAATTACTTTGCAACATTAGGATACCTGCGCAAAGGTCAAAAAGGTAAAAAATGGCCACAAAGGTCACAACAGTCACAAGAGTGGTAGAGGTACAAGGTTGCAAGGGTACGAGGGTCACAGGGGTACAAGGGTCGCAGAGGGTACGAGGGTCGCAGTGGTACGAGGGTCGCAGGGGTACGAGGGTCTCAGAGGCACGAGGGTCGCAAGGGTACGAGGGTCGCAGGGGTACAAGGGTCACAGGGGCACCAGGGTTGCAGGGGTCAAAGGGTCGCAAAGGGTACAAGGGTGGCAGAGGTGCAAGGCTCGCAAAGGGTACAAGGGTCGCAGAGGTCGCAAAAGTTACAAAAGTCATTTTTGTACCTGGCCTTCAAATGATTCAATAGCACTTCAAATTAGTTCTCTGTGTATGCTGCTGCACATTTGAAGAACATTTTCGCCACAGTATAACCCTTTGATGTCTTTCTACCATGGCCTTTATTGACGTAGCTCTTTATATTTTGCGATATATGACGCACACAAAAACAATGATCAGGTTGTTTATACACTTGTTTGATTGTTTTGATCAAGCTTTTATGGCGATCAGATATCACAACGACATCACGTCCGTCTGGTATCACCTCTTTCAACCTTGACATAAACTACGTCCATGGTTCGTCCTTCTCTCTGTCGACTATTCCCCATGCAACAGGATATTTGTGATGTTAACCATCTTGTGTAGTCGCCACAATCAATGCTACATTCTACACTCCTGTCAGAAATATTACATCCACAACAACCACTTTACGCATGATTTCCATCCTCTTATAACCGCTCCGACGGCCATAAAAAGGTATTTGAAGCTTTTCCCATCACTGTGAGCTGAAGATTTGTGATAGATCTGGGATTGCTTTCTGTAAACATGTGCAACCACCCTGGAAGCCTCCTCTAATGTTCAAAGTCATCACCACGAATCTCCTTTGGAGCACTGTATTTTTCTCTTAATGCCATCAAATACGGTACATTGGCATCGTACTTTGCTTTTACACGATCCATCAATTCTTTTGGTGGAGGTGTTTCATATTTCCCGGCATATTCCTCATTCAAATAATCCTTAACCGATTGCGTTGTACCCTTTGTAGCTTTGGTCCATTTAGATATAGGTGAACAATTATGAACGGAATGGTGTGTTCTCGCACTAAACTGTTTGGAATTCGGTATTGCTACCATGCGTAATTTCCATTTACAACCACTTCCGGGAAACTTGCATCGTACTTCCCACAGTTTTGAATCATATCTTAATGTTGTATATCTAAAAGAAGTTTCAATTGAACACTTCCTTACAAATGTCTATACATCCTTCTTTCTATCAAACTCTTGTTCAATTTTAAAATGCAATCCATCTTTGATAGGCCTGCATTTAAAAGGAACAGAAGGAGAAAGCCAAGAGGAGACTGGAAAAGGCAAGAGAACAAGGGGGACGAACCAGGCAAAGGAGAAGAGAGAGAGCACGGTCGAAGAGGGAGACTTCGGGGAACCGAAGGATTCATCGGAGGTTACGCTCGGGAGAATATGGAAGATGAACATCTACTTCGTTTTTGTTTGCTTGTCTATGTATTCTGAGTAGTTCTCGTTGAAATGGGTTAGGGATGCCATTGTATTGGATCGTTTAAAATTGTAAATTTTTAGAGTTATGTTTTTTTGTTATATTTGTAATTTTTTTAAATATTGTAATGTTATTATTGAATTTTGAGATTTTTTATGCGGGACGGGTACCCGCGGGTTTTAAAATGAATCCATACGATTTTCAGCCACATTGTAGTCTGTTTTAATACTCATCAATCTTGAAGATAAAGATAAGCGAGACTGACCTTCACGACAACCTTCATATATAGGATGTTTCGCTGAATCCAATAGGTTGAAGAATCGACATGCATCGATGTTCGGCATCTCTTCATGGGTTTGTTCATTAACAACTCCAGAAAAAGCATCTGACACTATTTCCACATATGGATTGGTCATTGATGCTTCATAAATAACTTCTTCATTTCTTTCTACTTGTGCATCTTGCACAATATCTCTAACACCACAATTTTCGCCATGAAAAAACCAAATTTCGTAATTTTCAACGAAATCCACCTTATAAATATGTTTGCAAACAATTTCTTGACTTCGATACTTTATGTTTTTGCATCTTTTGTATGGACATAACATTGTGCAGCGTTTTTGACACAAAGGTTGCATCGATGCAAAACTCATGAATTGCTTTAATCCGTGTAAGAATTCTTGCGTAATCTCTTCGGTTATCGGATCTTTTCTTTTATACATCCACTCTCTCGATCTATATATATCTCGATTAAAAGAAGACAACATTTTGTTGAAAATATGTTTTTTATTGATGGTTTGATGAAATCTTTGGTTTTGATCTAAATAGTGAAATTTCCAACGGACATCCGTCAGAAATTGCAACGGATGCCCGTTGCAAGTTCACGTGAATTTATTTCCATCGGTGAACCTCGAAATTGACAATTTCAACGGGCATCTGTTAGAAATTTCAACGGATGCCCATTCAAAATGTTTTCCACGACTACTAATGTACTTCCAACGGAAATGGCCTATGGTAGAAATCCGTTTCCGTTAAAAATTCAGACGGATTGCAACGTATGGGGCAATGGATGCATATTACAATGTTTAAGGTTTTAAGAATGATATTTAAGGTTTTAAGAATGATGATGTTCTTAAAAATCCGTTACAATCGTTATTTTTGCATATTAAAATATTTAAAGTTTTAAGAATGATGATGTTGATGATGTAATTGGAACTGATTTCATGTCGAACTCAAACGGTGAGTAAAAAGTTTTAAGAATGATGATGTTGATGATGTAATTGGAACTGATTTCATGTCGAACTCAAACGGTGAGTAAAAACTGACGCAAAATATGAGGTCAAAAATTAATTTCAAAAATTTTATTTCCTTATATTATTTTTCCTTTTAAACTAAAATTTCATTAAGATCTCTCTCTCAATCACACTATTAACATAAGGTAACAATAAACAGAAAAGGAAAAACATTGGGGAATGGCTTCAACTTAGAGGCAAAGCGTCAGACTCGACTCGGATCCTTTCCACCGGATACCTTTGCCAGTTACCTCCGTCGCTAAAACCAGCATCTTTGTCCCCATTCTTAAATCCAAAACCACTCTCATAAACTGGCTCACCACCGAGAATCCTTTTTCGGTTCCCGGTGGCGAGACAATTTATGAAGGTGGTTTTGGATTCAAAAACGGAGACAAAGATGCTTGTTATTGATCGTTTGATGAAATCTTTGGTTTCGATATAAATAGTGAAATTTCCAATGGACATCCGTTGGCAATTGCAACGGATGCCCGTTGCAAGATCACGTGAATTTATTTCCACTGGTGAACCTCGAAATTAACTATTTCAATGGGTATTCGTTGCCATTTGTAACGGGCATCCGTTACAGTTAGCAACGGATAACCGTTGAAATTTATTTTCCCGGCTTCTAACGGACATCCAACAGAAACGACCAACAAAATAAATCCGTTAACATTCCGTTAAAAAGTGTAACGGATAGACGGATGGGACAACAGATAATATCCGTCAAAACTCTGTTTAAATTAGTAACGGATTGCAACGGATTTACGCCCGTGGAAAATATTCAATCCGTTTCAATCCGCTGCAATTTCGTATCAACGGATTTATTAAGTGCATTCCTTTTAATATCTGTTGTAAATGCTTTATTTTCTGTAGGAAGTGACCTTTTTCAATGGATTCTAACAAATATTCGGTCGTTGGGAATCGATCGTTGAAAAATCACATCCATTACAATTTTCAATGACATTTCAACAAATATTATCCATTGAGAATAATCAAGAGATTGTAACAAATATTGTCGTTGGATGAGACAACGGATGCCAATTACAATGTTTCAAGGGATACCCGTTAGAAAATTGTAACGGATATCCGTTGGAGACTTGCAACGGGCATCCGTTCAAAGTGTAGGTGGGACTAAACAACGGATACCTGTTTGATTTGAATTGGTGGGAATTTTAAAATATTCCAACATATGCCGGTTGAAAATTTTATTCTTTTAACAACGTGAAAAAATAAATAAGATAAATTTTATTAATATATACAAAATAAGAAAATGGATTCGCTACATTTTATCTAAATCGACCCCTTCATCTCCGTCCTCGCGAATTCCTCGGGAAGGTGTTGCATGATCGATTTTTCTCTCGGCGTTGTTTTCCTCATTGGTGATGGTGGTTGGTACGTTCGATCGATCATCAGCTCGATGATACTCTCCATATATCGTATTTTCTCTCACGTTTCTCGAAGCATAGATTGTGTTTCTTGAAGAGTATCTTGCATTTCTCGAAGTGTGGTTTCGAGTTGCTCGATGTGTCTTTCTTGTGTAAAAGTCTCTTGGACTGTGGAGGGTACCGTTGTGGCGTCTCTATAATATCTTTTTTGTAGAGAACCAAAGCCATAAAGACGCCCTTATACCACTTAACAAACTGCATTATGAAATAAATTAAAGTTAACATATCGTTTTATTTTTTTATATAATTAAGGATTTATTAATAATAATGTTATTATTAAATTAATTTTTTCTTTTTATAAAGGACTAACTTCATCGGGAGATGAACCGATCGCTTGTGATAATTGTGTGAAGTTCTCAGTTACAGCTTTCACCACCCACTCTGCCCGAGGGCCTGCAAGCTCAGGCTCGTCGATCTGTTCCGCGACGATAGACTTCTTCTTGGCGTGAGTCTCAACGACCAACTCAAGAAAATTCGGTTCGTTTTCCATCCTTTGCATTTGTAACATTATAATAATATGATTAGTTAAAAATTTTACATAAAAATTAAATAAATGTAAATTTTTACCAATTCTTTCTAACTTTTCAGAAACGACTTCGATCCCGAGGTTTGGCGATCGGACCATTCCTACTAACTTGCTCATCGTCCTGATTTTTTTTGGCTTTTTCGTTTTTAGACTTAAAGTCCTCTAACTCCAATGTTGGACGAGTTGGTTGGATACCTCGTTCGTTACCCATGTTAGTTTGGCGTTCTTGTTATAATAGTTGCACTTGGCGTTGTTCATTATCAAGCGCAACTGAGTTTTAATATCGCACATCCAAGCGGTATAGATGCGCATTGTGTCATTATTTCGATATTTATATGTGCGCTACAAAATTAAATTTAAATTGATTAATTTATTAATCCAATTCGATAATAGTATTAGATTAAATATTATACTAAACACACTTACGATAAATGCACACATCATCGGTGGCGTATAATCTCTTGTGTCACCTCAAAACTAATATTTAGTCGATCTTGTTAAGAAACTTGGATGATTTTGTTGTTCGTATGTTTAAGAACATCATCCACATCAAACATACGTGTAAACAAAATCATTAGAAAATTTTCAAAATTAATTGAAATATATATATGTGTAAATTAATAGTATCTTATCATAACGTCCTGTCAAGACATTCGGGATCAATGATGGGAATAGTTGGACGTGCATCGAATGTATCGATCAAAGCATCAATATTCACCATATCGTTTTCCTCATCAAATATTGATGGTGCCGATATAGTGAAAGAGGGCGATATGATGACATAGTTGGTGGCGGCTGGACTCTTGCAGAATCCACCAACAAACCACATTGATCGACAAATCATCAAGCTCTCTTTTTGTTTAAGTGTTCAGGATTTTTGTTTGAGAGAATTTGATATTTCGATTTTGAGATTGTGTTGAAAATGAACTATTCAACATATTAGATATAGAATTTTCCGACGAACATCTATTAGAAATGCCAATGATATCGTTGGAAAATGTGTCCAATCAACATAAGTCATTAAGTGACATAACTGTTGAGATTCCAACGGGCATCCGTTGGCATGTCTAACGGATGTCCATTGTAAATTTTGTTTCTCAGACAACGAATAGCATAAATGGTTGTAAGTTTACTTTTCAAAGGATATCCATTTGAAATGTCAACGGATGCTCGTCGGAAACCCGACCCGATGCAACGAGGTAACTAGGTGGAGCAGACCCATCATGACCTATTCCAACGGATGCCCGTTGAGATTTTCCAATGGACATCTGTTGGCAACTTGTATGCGGTCTAATGGGCATCCATTGCCAGGTTGTTCGCAACTTTCATTCGTTGGAAACTACCAACGGATGCCCGTTGCAAAATGAAAAATCGTTTTTGAAACAAATTAAATGATTCAACGACTATTCATTGCATTTGCCAATGGATGACCATTGAAAATGGAAAAAAATTATGTAAGAAAATCAAATTACAAAATTTTGATATTATAATTACACAATTCACATATCTTCTTTAGTTGATTCTTCAATTGGCGAGTCTTCCTTCAATGGTGCATGGAATTGGTCATTGTGTTCATTTTCTACATCTTTCGCTTTAACATCTTCATAATTGCGGATATATTCACCATCTATATCGGTTCTTGTGAGAATTTTTTCTGATTATCTGTATCAATTAACCATATGGACTCAGGGTGATCGGTTTCCAATGGATCTTCTTTTTCTTCGGTGTTTATAATGCCCCACGGTTTAATCTTAAAAACGACCCATACTCCTCTCTACGAAATTTTAATGTTGTTAGATAGCACACGTAACATACTTCATCTACTTGATCTATTGTGATGAATAGATCATACTTTTCATATTGTCTTACCGGGTTGATATCAATTCCCCCCCATCGATTTTTTTCATGTACCACATCCTATGGTTAGATCAAACCACTGATATTTAAAAGGAATTATCTTCAATCCAACGAGTCCAAGATATTCCACCTATAGGATATGGTGTAAAATGTCGTAAAAATCATAATCATCTATTTCACTATTAACGCAAACACCGTAATTGAATGTGCTTCAAGGTTTTCCGTACTTGTAAATGTAGAATGTCTATCCCCGAGTAAACATAATTGACCAACAAAATATATTTCTTTCAATACCATTAGCAAAATCTCTTAACCAAGTAGGATTTCTCTCGCTGCAACCCTTAACCTATATAATATAAAAATGAATGATTACTTATAACATAAATACATGTACTATGTATTCCCCCAACCATAAGGCGTAATGTTGAACATTCATTTTGGTGAGTTCGTCTGTGTTTAGATGATGATATTTACCCATTAATTTTCATCAGATATCCTATAATGAAAGTATGTTAACATATATATATATATATTTGTAAACTAAAAGATCGATTGTCAATATTTCTTGAATTTTCCTCCTGTATGTTCAATTGGTGTAAAGATCTCAAGAATTGCACTAAATTGAGGTTTATATTGATATAAATAGTTTGTGTGATCTTTTTCTAATTTTTTTTTGTTTCGTCGGAATATGTGACTCGAAATAGAATGTGTTGAAATATGTGATTCTTCCAACAAGTATTGTTTAACAGTAGATCCTTCAATTGTTTTTTTTTCCTTTTCTTTAGATGAAAAAACCATTTTGAATGGATACATCCACCTTAATTGAAATGGCCCACCGAGTATTGTCTTGTTTGCTCAATGTATTGACAAATGTTCCATGACATCGAATAAGGAGAGCGGAAAAACTCTTTCTAAAGAGCATAATACTCAGGAGATATTGTTTTTCGATAACTTCAAGTCATCTCTTTATATATTTCTTGAACATATAACACATCATGAACATTCAGTGGTAATAGCTCAGCAAACAAAATCGGAATGAGTCTCTACATAAAAACGTGACAATCTTAACTTTTCAACTCGATGAGCCTTGAACCCATAATATCCACATATCAAGCAAATGTTTGATGCATATCCATCTGGAAATTTAACGTATTCTTTTAACCATCTCAATAATGTCGATTCGTCGACCTAGAAAATTTGAATATTAGGATAGGTGCCTTTCAATCCCGTAACTCTAACTCAGATCTTCGACATATTATCTTCAAATCTTTCCTTGATTGTATGTTATCCTTTATGTTCCCCGTCACATTCAAAATAGTGTTGATGATGTTATCGATTTTTTTTAATATGCATAACATCCATTTTATGATGCAATATTAGTGATTTTCAAAATGGTAGTTCCCAAAAAATATTACGTTTATACCAGTTATGCTATTCACCTTGACCTTGAATTTTTTGATGCCCGCAATCTCCACCACATTGCACCGATCCTTGTAAATTTTCCATCATATTTAGTCGTTCGTAAAGTATTTGCGTTCCTGTTTGTATGCATGGCGTCTCTTCTTTTTGTACCACATTCTTTCGATTTTTTTTTTATCTTTTCTGAATGTATGTCCACGGGGAAGAAATATTCTATGAAAATCAAACCAACATGGTTTCTTCCCATGTACTAGACGAAACGAATCTATATCCTCCATACAATATGGGCATGCAATCTCTCGCGCGTGCTCCATTCTGATAACATTTCATAGGCAGGGAAGTCGTAATTGTCCACAACATAATGTGAAATATTGTTTCATACTTATGTCATAAGCAACCATTCCATTATTTCAAAAATATCTTAATTTAGGAATTAAGACTACAAAAAGAAATCAACACTTATCTTTGGATGTTCTGGTCCTAGAATTAGGAACATAAAAAACATGACTTCTCTTTTCAGACACATATCGGGAGATAAATTTTACGGAGACAAGATCAATAACTACAAAGCATATTGACTTTTGGATTATCCATATGGACTAAAACCATCGGTGTAAAGACATAGTTAAACACTTTTCGTTTCATACGCAAATTCATGAAATATTTCATTGAAATCCTTCCAAGCCTTACCATCCGATGTATGTTGCATTTTCCCTTCACTCGTCGAGCGTTCTGCGTGTCATCTCATTGGTGCAACATTTTTTAGTCATATAACCTTTTCAACCTATTTTCTATAGATATATAAAACATTTTTTGTATGGTACATATTTTCGTGAGGATGTTTTTTTGGACGAAATATGCTTGCATCATAAAATTACATTCCAAGAGATCTTTGTCTTCTCCACAAAAAGACATGAACCTATTTCTACAAATATCAATTTTGTCATGTGGCATTCCCAAATCTTTTAAAATATTTTTTTGTTTCACAATATGTCTCGAGAGCTTAATTATTTGTCGGTAAATATTCACGCATGGTTTTGCAAAATGAATCCATGTATTTCCAACTACATTGTAGTCTATTTTTATACTAATCAATCTTGATGACAATAATTAATAAGACTGACTTATATGAAAAACTTCGTATATAGGTTATTTTACCGCATTCAATATGTTGAAAAATCGGTGTGCCTCGATTTTTGGCATCTCTTCATGTGTTTGCTCAACACCTCCAGAAAAAATATCTGACACCATTTATACATATGAATCGGTCGCCATCATTTCACAATGAACCTCTTCATTTATTTTCATTACTTGTGCTTCTTGTAAACTATCTCTAACTCCACAATTTTCACCTTGAAAGAACCAAATTTCGTAAATCTCTACAAAACACACTTTGTAGATGTGTTTGCAAATAATTTCGTATTGAGGGTTTGGTGTTGTTGTTTCAAGAGTTTGTTTTGGAGCGCCTCCATCAATAAAACCAGGGTCGGCTCAACTAGAGAAGAGACCCTGTACAATAGAATTAAAATAGACTCTTTTGAAACAAAATATTCGATGCTAAAAAATTTCCTTTACATGCAATAAATATTTACAACATTCATTTGAAAAGAGCTATTCTATTTGCATGTTTTGAAACGAAACAGGCGATCAAGCTTTCCACATCTAAATCTTCTAGGAGACTACTTTCAATTGCCATCAAAGCTATTCCATTCAATATTTCTTGTGACATAGTGGTTCGCAAGTACGACTTCAACAATTTGAGCTTCGAAAAACTTCTTTCTGCAGAAGCAACAGTAATTGGAATAGTCAATAAGATTCTATACGCAATTATTGCATTCAGAAAACAATTATACCGTTTCAATAATTCTAATAAAGCAATTGTTCCTCTCTTTTCATTTGGTAAAAATTCTCTAACTTTCACTGAACAAAAATCTCATATCCATTGATATCTAATAAATCATCCTTTTTAAGAGAATTTTCAAGATTATTACAATGAAATTTAAGGTCTATATCATTAAATGATAGTAACTTAGTTGAGTTTAACATAAAACCGAAGATATTATCATAGAACTTATATTGTTCAAATCTTTTATTCAAAGAAGCAATAGCTTAATCAACTATACATATGAAATACTCAATTCTAAAGGTTTCTTATAGAGACAATGTTATTTCATGACTATCAACTCATCAGCGAAGAGACGAGAGGAAGAGACCTTGATTCCGTAAACAAACAAAAAAAATCAAAAAGAAAGAGAGGGGACGAAATTGGAAACAAAGAGAACAAGAAAAGAGAGAAAAATCATGGAGGAAACACCAAAGAAAGAAAAAAAGAAGCAGGATACAGATTAAGGTTTCTAAAAAAATAAAATAGGTATAAAAGAAAAAAATAGGTTTAAAAGAAGAGAGGTTTATAGGAATTGATTTTCATTTTTTTACCCATTCTTCGAATCTGTGTCTCTTTAAATATACTAATGAATAGAATCTATTGTGCAAAACAAGGAAATTTTTCGTTGGATAATTTGCAATGATACTCTGTCTGTCCTTTCTGCAAGGGAGAAAAATTCCCTATCGTTTGGTGTATTTGTTTTAGGTGTAGATTGTTTTGCTGACAACGCTGTTGACTGGATGATGTGATCACTGACATGCTTCAGTGAAGGTTGAATTAGATGTGTTGGCGTGAAGGTTGAAGAAGGACTGCAGAGGGATGTTTGCCATATGGTGGCATGTACTGTTCCATTACCAGGAACAGAGGAATGAACACTTGTTTTGTTAATATTGCTGAATTATTATCGTATTGATTATTTCATGATTCATCCAATATTTAAAATTATTACTCTACATGTCTTGTTATTATTCAACAACGATTGTGTCCTAGATGTCCATGACTCCTTCAAATCTTCCACTATTGGTTCAATACATATAGGCTTCTTACAATCTTAATCATATTTTTTTAACACCCTTAATTTAGCTTTGAAATTCCCTCATTATGGGTTTTCTCTTGACCTCTCGTTGTGCTTAAGGTGGTATAATCGACATCTTACACTGAAGGTTTATAATCCTTTCAGTTTCAGTATAAACGTTTATATATAGATATATATTATAGAATCTCTGGTCAATGTTTTCTTGAAAACACATGAAATTAAAACTAATATCATACAACCATGACATCCCTTACGAGGAACATCAAGGATCATTACTTATAAAGAAAATTAAACTATTGTGCTCAGCGAATTTGATAGTAGACTTAATAATATCCAATATGCACCATAGATTCACCCACTACACGACAAAATGTTCCATCTTGCTTCGCATTGACCATTCCAATGTGGTTTTATATTTAGGGTCTACAAGCACCCTAATTTATTATATGGAATTACAAACTAAAAGAAATACAATAATTTATAATTTTTCTTCTTTTGTATATCTTTGTTAATGCTAGAATATCGAAAATATTAATGTTTTTTTTTGTTTATTTTAGATTGTTGAACATTTTGTGGATTTGGTTTAGTCAAAAGATAAAAAAAACATGAGGATAATCAGGAGATCAACAAGCTCCAGAATTTTTACAAATGCATTTGGTTAGATGAAATTGCATGATCAAGCAAAGGACCTAGTGAAGACTGAGAAACATAACTTGAAATGAAATAATTGCAGATTTAAGCTACTTAGTTGAACAATTGGATTCTATATTCTAATTACATACCTTGAACCTTATCACAAAGTAGGTTCTCTTGAGTGTTTGTATTTTAAGACTTGATTTGGTTTTCTTTAAATTTTTTTTAGTACACAATTGTTGTTTGAGTAATAAGAAATTCGAAAGGACAAATTGTAAAACATTTTGAATTTTTATTTATTTGAGGTTGTTAAAGATTTTGTCGATTTGATTTGGTCAAAAGGAAAAAGAAAATACATAGATAATCAAGATGTTTTATATCTTAGCATCGGCGAAGCGAGTTTTTTAAAACAAAAGTGTTTATATTAGTAGTCTTATTCCAGGGAGTGTGTGGTGACATTTCCGATTACATTGTATAAGCAACAAATATACCTAGAAATAGATTCATTGATTAAAAAAAATTAACAGTTTAGAGAAAGCGTGAGTATTACCTCCTTTATTTTCACTATTTTGTATTCTAACTTTTTTCAAATTATATATACATAATTTTAATATTTGATTTTAATATTATTTTCATCAGAAGTACAATACAATGATAAACCTAAACCCTAAACCATTCCTTTGATTGCCAGCAGTAACTGTTTCATCCATTTTAGGATCTATCAATTTTATAACAACTATTTCCAACACGCTTAGACCGGCCTACACCCTTCACAGAAAAAGGGTCTATGCTAAATACAAAATCAAATAACTTTCAATTATAATCTAATTTCTATTTTAAAGATTCTTTTATATTTTTCATGACTATATAAAACAAATAAAACTTTAAAATTAGAGTTTTTATAGATTCCGATTCATTTTAATATTAAATATATACAATCCAATTAAATTTTAGACCTTTAAATCATACAAGATCGGAGGACTCGGAAAAGGTCGTCCACGCGAAAGGGCCAAGAGAGATTTCCTGCATAGCCGACCATACTTTACAGGTGAGGTTATAAGGAAATTTGATTTTTAATGATGGAGAGACATGAGATTGAATCTAAGTCATGGAAAGAGTAGATATAATCAAATATGGTGAATGATATTCTGGATATTAATTTTTATTTTCAATTGAAAATTTGATAATGTTTTAGTTTCAGAAGAAGAATGAATCTACAAATAAAAAGATTTGATAAGATTTTAAAAATGAATTTTAGACGAAGAAAAGTTAAAATAAAATTTTGAGAAGATTGAGAAAAAAAAATTCGTTGATATAGCGTAAGGAAAAGCCAAAAATATTCAAATATTTATATATAGAATTTTAATGTGGTGGATCATGTTTGCATAAAAAAAATAGGAGAGCAAAAGTAATAATTATTTAAATTTCATATTTCTTCAGCACTAACGCGATTAATAAAAAAATTAGAATAATATATGGTATATATATTGGCACGTAATCTATTCATAATTTTTTTTATTTATGAGTTCCAAAATCACAGCTCTTACTATAATATATTTGTGTATATATGTGTATATATATGTATGCCATACAAACAAGAGAGACAATACTTTAATTTTGGAAAAGTTAAATAATGGTGTACTGTATATATAGAAATTGTTATCGAACTATAGGAACTACAGAGATAACACGAGGGCTAATTGATGCATACCTCCTATAAAAAATATCTCCTCCAACTGTTAGATATGTAAATATCCTTTATATACACCTGTATTATGATAGCAATTTGATCTAAAGTGGATTCTTATGTTTTTGTATAAATACCTAGAAACAGAAATTATTACCAAATTACATGGTATTATGGTTTATCTTTTAAATTCCTTTCTCATCTCGTCCTTGTGTTAAGGTTGATCACCAATCATGGATGCTGCAACTTAAGACTTGTCAAAGCTTTCGGTTTTACAAATATCAAATCTCACATCCCACTCATTTTGGAAATAAATGACCACAATTATGATGGATGACACAACTTGCTTGAATTCACTGTATAACTTTGGTGTTCTCCATTATGATGGATGACACAACTTGCTTGAATTCACTGTATAACTTTGGTGTTCTCCATTAAGTCGATGGTAATTACCGACCGACACTCCTGAAGATGAATGGACACGACGTGATGTCCTCGTCAAGCTATGGATTTACGAAACCATTTCCATGTACCTGTTTCATCATGTGCTGACGACTAAATCCATTGAACATTTTGGATCTGCCTTTTGTGACAACAAAGAGGCACAACTCATTCAGCTTGATAAAGAGTTATACACGATGATAACTTCTCGAGATATCAATCAATACAAACAAATCAAGAGAAAACAAAATGATATAAATTAAAGGTTCAAGAGAAAGAGGATCAATTGTAAGATAAATTAAGAGAAAACAAAATAATACCCCCTAGAGTGTTTCGCTTGTCCAATTGCTTCTCTAATATTTAGTCCCAAACCCTTTTGAACCAAAATTTATAATTTCTGTGTATTATTTTGTACAAGAAATGCCAAAATGTAACAATGTACCGGTTTTAAAGAGGATCAATTGTAGTTTTTCAGTGGACTTTAGCAATACGAATGTTGCTTAGATTAATTCACATTCTTCAATCTCTTGTTCTTATCATGCAAACATAAATATAAGTAAGATTTTTGTTTGACATTTGTACTAAGAATGGATGTATTTTGAAAGAAAGAAAGAAGAGAAGGGTTGAAGTTGAACACAAGAATTTCTGCAATAATGCAAGTCACTGTTTCATTGACTTTCAATACATGGTTCTTATACAAGCATTAACCAAAAACACATATCAGATCATGTTTCCAGCATTAATAATAAGTTCATCTTGTTTGACTGAAAGCTAGAACCTATGTGATTCTTACTAAAGTAGAAACATAGTCGTTAATCTTCTGCAATTCCTTGGTGATTTCGAGACTTTGGTGTTGGTCTATCCACGGCTTTAGACATCCAGTCTTGCTCCAGTCCAGCCTCCCTTTACTCTGTTGACTCTGCTTAACCCTCTTTTGCATTGCTTTGAATATCAAGGTCTTGGGTTGCAGTTTTCAGCTTGAACCTGTGAGCATTCTGATCAACACCTTCATCAATATGGTCTCAACAGATGAAATAGTGGAAGAAACCGAAGGAAGGATTTTGGTAAATTAACTAAAGTTTGATTGTCGAATATCATCAAAAGGTAATGGAGGTTTTTAATGGGAGTTGAGAGAACATTTTTTAGAAAAAATAAAAAAAGAAGAATTGACAACTGAGGGAGAAGGAGTGAAAGAGAGAAAGAGAGTGACATACATCCCCCGTTTTCTACCATTGGAGGGTATTTCTTAATGCGGTGCAAGTTTAGATGGAGACGTCGTCGTTTTTTCATCGAAAACTCAAATGTGAGACCAGTTTTCTCATCTCTTTCTCCGATTAATCCATACGAATTAGTAACTTATGAATTAAGATATTAGTTGTTAAGATATGAGTAAACATAGAAATATTAAAAAAGAAATCTTTTCAATGATTTCCATATTTGTAGAGGCATTTTTGGTGAGATTTATGTGGCGGTTAGGGTCTAGATGTTCAATGGAAAGGAACCCTTGATATCCGTTTTTATAGGTGCAATGCTCAGACGAACTCCTCTAGAACTTATTTGAGCTCATGGCCAAGAAGATTGTATTTAATGAGAACTTTGGTCAAGCACCAATTCTCTTGAATGCTCAACGACCAAGATCAAGCATTTTCACATATAAAGTTTTCAGGTTGAATGATCAACGATTCGAATGATTGTGTCATCGTGGCAAATAGTGAAGTTGCTAAGAAAAAACATTTTCTTGTAAAATTTTAGGGTCGAAACTCGTTCCAATTTTTTACCAACTTATTCGAACGATATATGTGAAACATTTTCGAGTCTTCTAGAAATGTTAAGACTGTTACCGAGCATGGTGAAGCGGGACGCGCATTGTGGTGTGCTGAAGAAAAATGAATGTTAAAGTTGTAAGGCCCATATGACCCAATATATAATAATAATGTTTTTAAGTAAAATGTAAATGATTAGGTTAATTTAATATCAAAATGAAAGGAGAACATCCACACAACCAATAGAAGAAAAGAAGAGAAAAAAATGAAAGAGAAAAGAAAAGGAGAGAAGAGAAAAGAAAGTGGGAGAAGGAAGATTCGTTATTTTTTTGTCGTGTCCTATCCGTGGTATATTCTAATCGGAATTTTTCCTTTCATTATTCTATCAATTTGAATATTTATATAATGGATGTTGATTATTCGATGAATCTATGCTAGAGGAAAATCGATTCGTGTCGTAGTTAACAAAATCATCGTAGATAGTCAAGTTATCGAAGAAGCTAAGGTGGATGATCATTCCCCATCTAAAATTCGGTTTTGCTGTTGATTTGTGCAGAAGATTTTACGTTTAAAACGAGATATGATCACAATATCAGTTTTAGGAAATTCGTAATGAAAATATTGAGACGGAGTGAAGATTGGATTAATCCTTAAAAATATGGAGATATTTCTCCTTTATTTATCGTTAATATGAGTTTATTTATTTTATTTTGTTATATGGTTCGGACCACTTTTATTTCAAATAAAATATTTATTTTGTTTTATAAATGTGTTTGAACGACGATACATGTGGCCATATCTTGTAGGATGATGGACACTCCTAGTCCCGAGGTTGTTTCGGGATAGGGTATTACAAATCGACAGAGACTCGTTGCTTCCTATTTAATCATTTTCATGGGATTTTAAGATGTTTTGAAAAATTTATAATAAAGCCATGGGATCGTAGCACACATGTCTTGAAGTGTCTAGTGGGTTTTAAGGTATGGAAAATTAATAATGGTTAATTTTTTTATGGGCTGAATTCAAACAACTTTATGAGTTGAAGTATGTACCGCACGTTGCTCATGAAGAGATGGAGTTGACATTTCTATAGTTGACACAAGGTGATCATACCGTTGCTCAGTATTATGAGATTTATTTGGAGTTATCGCGGTTTGGGATCAAATCAGTAACTTCGGAAGTTCTTAAGATCAATAAATTTTTGCAAGGACTATGTTCAGAAATCATACACAAAATTTAGATAATAAGGCATGGATCTGTGTCCAAGCTGGTTCATATTGCTCAATTAGTATAGAAGGTACTCGTCGAGGAGGGCATTTTGAAGTCTTCAGATGCCAAGGGGAAATGGGTCGTCCAATAGATTCGAGGGAGATCAGATCGGAGGAAAACAATTCAGACCCGTCATATCGCAACAACATCGAGGTACCTATAGAATTTGTAAAACAAAGATGAATCAGCGGAAGCAAGATAGAAAGATTAAGAGCGAGCAAAAACTCGAAAAATTAGAGAGAATAAGAATCACTTTTCTCTTCTTGTAAACTTTGGATACAAAGCCACCTATTTATACAATAAATCCTAATAACTACAAAGGAGAAAAAAAAAGAAAAGTACAAGTACAAAGGCAAAGCACAAGTTCAGATGTAGCATGCATGGGCTGGAACGGTCAACAAGACATAGGAGACTGCGGAGCCATAAAATGGTTTGACCAAGGGAGCAGATCACGGGACGCGAGCTAGATCATACAGGATGCGGCCGAGCAAGTCGTGGGACACGAGTCGCTAAAAGCAGGACGCATGGAAGGGAGCGGGATGCGGGTCATGAAGAGCACGACACGGCCTTTCTTCTTAACATTTTCCTTCAAGCTTAGGCATTCAAAAGCAACATAAATGAAGCCTCATTAGAACCTTTTTAGGGAAAACCCAATTGGGACAAAAAAAACCCGACAAAGAAAAAGAGTATAACAGCTTATGAGCTCGATGGACGATCGACTAAGCTTGAATGGAATACCTTGGGACTCAAGATATCAACGAGGCCGATCTGATAATGAAGATCTTTGTAAACTTTTTCACTTGTGGGTTTGGTGAAGATATCGGCCAACTAATCTGAGTTTCTTGTGTATATGAATTCAATGATGCAGTCTTCGAGCTTCTCTCGAACAAAATTACAGTCAACTTCAATATGTTTTGTTGTTTTGTGGAACACCGAGTTGGAAACAATGTGAACTGTCGTCTGATTGTCGTAATGAAGCATCGTGGCCTGCAAGAGTTCGAGGCTAAGATCTTTGAGAAGAGCCCGGATCCAAATAAGCTCACATGTTGTATTTTCCATAGCTTGGTACTCGGCCTCAACGCTGGAACGGGAGACCACCGATTCCTTTTTTATTGTCCAAGTGACGAGGTTCCCCCGAAAAAGGTAAATAAC
Source organism: Gynandropsis gynandra (assembly GCA_036759665.1). Lineage (NCBI taxonomy): Eukaryota > Viridiplantae > Streptophyta > Magnoliopsida > Brassicales > Cleomaceae > Gynandropsis > Gynandropsis gynandra. The sequence goes on along the minus strand of CM071861.1, from coordinate 5,393,581 downwards.
CGCATTGTTAATTTCCGGCCTTTGCGTTCACCGACCCAATCTGCATCACAGTACCCGATTAAACTAGTGTCATTGTTTTTACTCATAAGTATACCCTTTCCTGGACACTACAAAAAAACACGCTATTTCCAACGGACGGGGCAACGGATCCGTCCGTTGAAAGAAAATAGCAACGGATTCCAATGGATATGTTAGTGCTTTCAACGGGAGAGAATCCGTTGCAATCCGTTGGATTTTGTAACGGATTTTAACGGAATATTTCCGTTGCCAAATCTGTTAAAAATCCGTTGACAATTTGCGACGAATTGTAACGGATAATATCCGTTGGACATATCCGTTGGAAGACCGTTAGAAACCAGAGGAAATATTTTGACGGTCATCCGTTACAACTTGTAACGGTAATCCGTTACCATTTGTAAAGGATGGCCATTGATATTGTTAATTTCGAGGTCCAACCGTCGAAATAAATTCGTGAGATCTTGTAACGGGCATCCGTTACAATTTGTAACGGATGGCCGTTGATATAGTTAATTTCGAGGTTCAACCGTCGAAATAAATTCGTGAGATCTTGCAACGGGCATCCGTTACATACATCCTTATTGTATGGAGGATACAGATTCATTTCGACTAGTACATGGTAAGAAACCATGTTGGATCCCAAACACCGAGCTAGCCACACTCCGAACAGATTTTTGTGCGATCTCAACATAACAGTTCGTAACCCAAGAAAAAAGTGAAATTTCGGATAATCCTTATCAAGAGGAGTGCTCAACTCACAAAAATATAATCACAGCTCGATTGAACATCAATTCGAATCAAGAAAACGTCCTAAATCAGTGTGGAAACCTCCGCGTGTCCAAGGCAGATTCCAGCGAGTATCAAGCAGCATGCAGCGCGAGTTCAACCACTTCAAAGACGCCTAATAGCCACGCCAAACGTCCAACACCTGATTCGGTCATCGATAAGGCACCCAAGGTGAAGATGAAGCCTTCACCAAAAGGGCTCACGCACCAACAAATTCTGGAAAAGTTGACGGAAACGAAAGACGAACGTCTAACTAGTTTCATAGAATGCATAACCGGACTATTGGATAGCTCAACCAAATTCTTTGGAAAGCACGATCTAGTCCCCAACATAGGGAACAACATGACCGAGGTTAGGGAGGAAATGACTGATCGTACAAGGAATCCAACTGATCCGCGGGATACATCCTATCGACCACACTATGCACGCGAGACGCTCTGTACACGACGACAACGAGGATGTTCACCTAATGAGTAGCACGTTTTGGTCAGGCTCGTGACCTTAAACAAGCACTTCTCGGAAGGTAACCCGAGATTTATACCTTTTAGTTACTTCGTTTTAATTTTTTTAGAATTCGACTCTTATTCTTTTCACAAGTATGCACCTTACCAACAACCCCGATGTATTGTAGTGTCTCCTTTGGATTGTGCGACTTTTGTTACAGGTTCTCCACTTCGACATCATCCACAACATAAACAAAGACGCGTACACCCAGCTGCATCAATTCGGGACAGCAAGCACGAAGCAGGTGCACACGTTCCTATCTTCTTTATTTTTCTCCGAGTTTTTGCATGTTAGTCCTTCTCATAGATTTTGAACACTGGGACGGTGCTCCATTCAAGTCTAGGGGGTACCCTTCGAATGTCATGACTATGATTAGAATTTAGATGATTGAGTTCTTCGTTTTATTTTTGCTTTACGTTAGTTTTGTTAGGATTAGACTGACGAATATCTAGTACGAAAAAATTTGAATTTTAGTCACCTCTTTACAACTTTTTCGAATCGGAAATAAAAGTCTAGGTTTGCTGAAACATACCTTTAGATATCGATTAGTTAGTGGTCATGCATGAATCCATAGCCTATAATTTTATTCCGCCCCTTATGGTTCAATCCCAAGCACTTATATCTCCGAGCATACCGTTCATTCTTTGTTTTGTTTCGATCGTTATATTTCCATGCACTTACACTCCGTTGTCGATGGAATAAGTTCTTTAACTATTTCAGCCCTACATTGACATGTGTGCATCGATATTGATTGTTCGGGTCTAAGTTGTGGGTTGAGGCTGTTTTTCTACGTCCTAAGGGTTAGAGTCGATGCGTATTCACAATAGTTTAATCAAAAGAAAAAAATCAGCAATGACGCAACCTCTTCACTCCGCTAAGGTTACAAGACTTTATGAGTGTGCCAATTAGCAACCTGGGTCTAAGTAGAAGGCTGTCCTCTTCAACTCCGGCGTCCTAGAAACCGACTGTGAATTTTCAAACAAATGTGTGGAAACCGAAAAAAAAGAAAGAAAAGGAGAACCGAAAAAGAAAAAAATAATTATCTTAAGAATGGGATCGAACTGTTTGCGCATTAGAATAGGTATGGAGATCTCTTGGATGTTTTCTAGGGGTTAGTGAAATGAACTTAGGATATGTGTAGGATTGCACGATTAGTGGCTTTCGGTAGATAGGGGTCTAAATTCGGTGTGTTTAGATCCATGTTCGTGTGACACGTTGTTGCGTAGGGTGGTTGACTTTTCGAGTTGATTGTGCTAGCTTCCGGTTGTTGTCTAACTCCTCTCATGCTTAGTTCTAGTCTTGCTCGAGGACGAGCAAAGCTTCAAGTCTGGGGGAGTTTGATAACGTCTATTTCATTATAGTATTTTAGTTCATTTTCGTAATGAGTTTACAGAGCATTAAGCATCACTTAGTCTTCTTTCATCATTTTCTCGTGTATTTGAAGGAAACGAATACATCGAACATGAACACGTGCAAAAACGAGCTTACACAAGTAAACACGAGCAAATATGAGCAATTACCTTACATCACCAACCTTCACGACCGAACACACACAATGGAATGAGTGCCCAACCGTGCAGCACTACGTACCAGCACGACCGGGCATTCAAGACAACCAGTAGCCCGATCGTGCAGCTTACACAGCCCGCCCGTGCAGCCTTCAGCCCGACCATGCAAATGCCTATAGCCCATCCGTGCAGCCTCCAACCAGACCTTGCAATGCCTACAGCCCGCTCGTGCAACCACCAGCCTAACCATGCAGCCATTCTAGCCCGATCGGGCTCATGAAGACAGCAAAAGACCCGAACGTGCAGCCCGGGCATGTATGAAGCCCGAACAGGCTATGGTTAGATGAAGAGCCCGACCGAGCTCATTCTTGTGCCCGGTCGGGCATGTAGCACCTACAAAGGCCGAAGAAGAAAAAGGAAAGTTTCGGCTGCGTAATTACAAATGGAAATCTAGTTACAGTAATTGAAGAACATGGCAAAAGGGGAAAGAAGAAGAAAAGACAAGAAAAGAAAGAGGAAACAGAGAACAGACAGAGCAGACACAGAGAGAACGCACACGAGGGCAAAGGACGAAGCAACGAAGCCGGATTGTGGAGGAGCTATTGAAGACGCCGGTATCAGAATAGGGATGAATCTTGTTCTTTATCCATGTTGAATATTGTTATCTTTTGAGTTTCGTATTCTAAGTTTATATCTGAGTAGGTCCATAGGTTAGAGAGCTTTGCCGATATGTAACGAATTCTTGTTCTTAATGCTTGGTGGTTATTAATGCTTTCGTTCTTGTACGCCACCTCAATGAATGATTGGTATTTAATCGTTTTCGGATTGATTTGTTATTTTAGTGCTTTCGTTCTTGTACTCCACTCGAATGAATGATTATAGATGTCTAATGAATCTACGCCAGGGGATTAGACTTTGGAACTTAGCCATGATTTAGGATTTAATCAGTTTAGAATCTACGACAGGTCGATCGATTGAATCTAGGGATTAGGATAGCAGTCTTAATGTGTCTAGTGGGTGAGATTATGCAATCAAAAGATTGGTAGTACGAACGCTAGGTAGTGGACAAGTCTACGTCAGTCAGTTCCTATATTAGAGCTTGAATTCCCTGAACTCGAGATAATATCTAAGACCAATGATCATGTTAGAACTTCGTTGCATCATCATGCATATCTCGAAACATGTGGTATCTAGTTAATTGAATTTAAATTGTTAATTAGCTAATTTAGTTTTATTTGCATTCCAAAGACTCATTGATGTGGTTAATCTCAAGTAATAAAACTGCAGCATCATTATGTGATGCTAAAAACTGCGGCATCATTTTCTGGGTTTTTCTCATACATATAAAACATAACACAAGCACTCTAATCTTTTGTGCAAACATGTTGAATTTCGATAATTCCCGATACAACACAGTCCCTGATATAGTGAAATCGAGTATCAATAGGTTTACTCCTCTCATGATAAACTGGGTTCTTGCTTAATTGCGAACTGATTACTGATCTTTAGCACCACTTTCTTAACATCAGTCTTTAATAAATCTGCCAGCAAACGTCCCAGCCATACTCCTTGACATGTTGTTGCACAAGCAGCGATATACTCCGCTTCATAAGAAGAAAGTGCAAAAACTTTCTATTTTTGTGAACACCAACTAATAGGATTAGATCCAAAGAAAAATATTAATCCTGAAATACTTTTTCTATCATTGCTATCACCAGCAAGATCACTGTCAGAGTATCCGACCAGCTCCAAACCTCCTTCCCTTTTCTCATAAACACGTCCAAGATTTAATGTACACTGCTGCCATGTGCTCTGTTGTGGGCTTCTCCATGTATCTACTCACCATGTCGACAGAAAATGCCAAGTCTGGTCGTGTGTGCAATGAGTATCTCAAGTTGCCAACCAAATTTCGGCAATGGTTTTATCGACAGGAGGAATAGTGCTCTCTTTTTTCAGCTTCAAACGAGGCTCCATTGGAATATGTGGTGAATTGCAATCCTTCATCCCACATTTATATAACACCTTTCTCATATAAGTTGACTGGTTTAGAGTAATTTTATGATGATTCTGAGAAACTTCAATTCCCAGATAATAACTAAATAACCCAAGGTCACTCATGCTAAACAGTCTTTTCATCTGAGATTTAAATTTGTCAATATCTCGAGTGTTCTCTCATGTGATAATTAAATCATTCACATATACTCCAATGCTAAAGTTCATTTTTTTCTAACTTCTGGTGTACACGACATGCTCTAAAGCACACTTCTAAAAACCGAATACCTTCAGTGAATTGTCCAGTTTTGAATTCCATGCTCTAGGTGCTTGTTGCAAACCGTATAAAGCTTTGTGCAGTTTCACCACCTTATGTTCTTTTACTTTTATCTCGAAACCCGGTGGTTGAATGACATATACATCTTCTTCTAACTCGTCGTTAAGGAAAACGAACTTCACATCCATATGATGCACTTCCCAACCTTTATGTGCTGCAATTGAGAGCAATAGTCGTATTGTCTCCAACCGAGCAATAGGGGCAAACACTTTGTCAAAGTCTATACCTTGCCGTTGAACATACCCCTTCGCTACCAATCTCGCTTTATACTTCACAATTTTTCCTTCATCATTTTTCTTCAACTTGTAGACCCATTTCAGTCCTATTGCTTTCTGGTTTTCTGGTAATAAGACAAGTTTCCAAGTTTTATTTTTCTGGATAGAAGATATTTCTTCCTCCATTGCTATTCTCCAACTCGGATCTGTTTTGGCTACTTCATAGCTTGACGACACCTCCTTTCCAAGAAAACACAATCCCGAATACTCCAAATCAATTGGAAAAAATTCATCATACAAGTTGTTGAGATCTCGCTTACACGTGGACCTACTGATGAAATTTCCTCGTTCATTGCAGGTTGAATTGATTCCAAAAAATCACCCCGATTAACTTCAGGAGTACGTGGCGAGTCTTCAACAGTAAAATATTGTGTTGGGATGAATATTCCCTGTTGTCCATATTTTTGCCACTAAAACTTTGTTCCACTCCCACTTCTTCTCCTCCTCAAATACTACACCTCGTGATAGCACAACTCGTCTTGTCACTGGATCACACATCTGATAGCCTTTCGTGTTCAAGTCATACCCAATGAACACCATTTTCTTGCTTTGGTATGCAAGTTTAGAAAAATGAGGTGTAGTATCTCTTATGTGTCCCACACATCCAAATATGAAAAAATGCTGAACAGATGGTTTGCGATTGTGATATGCTTCGTAGGGAGTTTTGCCAGTGAACACTTTTTTGTTGGTGCTCTATTTAGGAGATACATAGCAGTTGACACCTTTTCTCCCCAAAATTCTCCTGGGACTTCCATGCTTTGCAACAAGCTCTTTGCCATGTCGACCACCATCTGATTTCTTCGTTGAACAACTTGATGTGTTCAAGTTAACAAGTTAACCTAAGACTACCCGTACAAGTACACGACACGTGTGTAGTAGTTAAGGTGTCGATCCCACGAGGACTAATGTAACACGATTTAAGAATCAAAAGTAAAACCAAAGCTTGTTGCAAAAGAATGAGGATGATGAAATGCAAATATGATGATAATGCAATGGATAAGTGAGTTCTAAACAAAGAGATAAACGCCCTAGGAAACCGGTTTCACCGCATAGCTTCCGAAACTAATTCTGATATATCTAATCGTGCATTCCCTATCAAGATATCTAAGACAGACGATCCTAATGTAGAACCTACCCTCTCTCAAGTCATAGGAACGTGGCTAGATTGAGTCATCCCCTACTTTCGTCGCTGACACCCCAACTAAACCCCATTACAATTCATGATTCGCCTGATACAACCCTCAACCATTACTATCCTGTTTTCGTGACCTAGTCTCGGTTGTTCTAAGTCTGACTTTCTAGGATTAGGATTCACCTTTCAGTTCTTCTCCTAATCCCTCGCACATGCATATACGTGGTCATTCATAAATACAGTTAAGACGGTAAGTTCTTGGTAAGCCTGATTTTCTAGGATTAGAATTCACCTTTCAGTCCTTCTCCTAATCCCTAAGACATGCATGTACGTTGCCATTCATAAACACAATACAATAAGTTCTCAGACAAAGAATAGATAATACGAAGCGGAAAAATGCATTCATAAACGAATCAAAGACGGTTCCAGGATAGCCATGGGCTAATCCCTTCTCCTAGAACAAATCTAGTACTCGCTCATGAGTCTAAACATTACAAACAAAACACTAGATAAAAGAGCATAGAGATATCAAACGAGCGATGATCCCCAATCAATCTCCAACTCCTTGCGTGCCACCCTTCAAGGGGAATCTATGGATGGATAGTGGCTGTGAATTGTGTTTGGATGGTTTGCGGAAGGTCTGTGGTCCATTCTATTCCTCTATCCTTTTTGCCTTTGTAATTTTGAATTCCAAACCTTGGCCGACTGATTTCCACCTATTTCCTCGGTTGGTTGTTTTACATAGTCATGACCGACCGTGTTTCATGTCATGCATGGTCAGACATGCTTCTTTCGTAGATTTAGACAAGTTGTTTTGCATGAAGCCCGATCGTGCTATCCTTGATTCCCGACCGTGTTGCCTTCATTGTTAGGATGTCCGACTGTGCTCTTGGAACGCCCGACCCGTGTACATGCTACGGGGATGAATTTGTATGAGTTGCCCTACTGTACTGCATAGGACACCCGACCGTGCTCCCTCACCAAGAGAGTGCCCGACCGTGCATGATGTGTGCCCGGGTCGTGCACATCTCTCGGGGATGAATTGCAACAAAGTGCCCGACCGTGCTCCTCACTTAGCCCGACCGTGCTGCTTCTTCAAGGAGAGTGCCCGACCGTGCTAGAGACCAAGCCCGACCATGCACATGGTGAAGGTTGTTTTTCGGACGTGCATGTGATCTTGTTCGACCGGGCTGAGTCCTTTGATGCATGCTCGGTCGTGCACTTGGTCATTCTTGACCATGACTTGTCCAATTCTCGTTCGTTCGATCCGTTGTGACCTTCAATGTCGAATTATGTCCTGTGTATGCGTTTTAGTTCCGAAATGAATCGAATACGCATTAAAACATATTAGAATGAAAACACGGAAACAAGTAAAAAGGATACAAAATCACATGTAAACCTCGCAACTATGGTCATAAACATCTCTAAAATCATGCGATAATCGTGTACGAAAATGAGATGATCACAACCCCGTCTTGCTAAGGAGAATATGGTTTCGTGAAATAACGCTTAATTCTCATCAATTCACAGTATTGCTTGAATTCATTTGTGGTGAATTCTTCACCACGATTCGTGCGTAAAGCTTTCAGTTTACTATTTTTCTCCATTTCAGATGCAGCTTTGACCTTCTTAAACCCTTTGAATACCTCATCTTTGCTTCGAATCAGCACCTGCCACATGAATCTAGTACAATCGTCAATCAACAGCAAGAAATAGCGCGTACCTCCGTGTGTAGAAGGAGTTATTGGCCTGCACAAATCTCCATGCCATAACTCAAGAGGTAATTCTGCTCGGAATTTGGCCACTGCTGGAAATGGATTATGATGTTGCTTTCCAATCAAACAACCATCGCAAATACGGTCCTCAAGCTCAATTTTGGGTAGGTCATGAACCATATGTTTCTGACTTAGAAATTTCAAGGAATTAAAGTTCACATGCCCATATCTTGCATGCCAACACCACGCCTTATCTTTGCTTCTAATTAGGCAGCACTCTGGATGTGTAGGAGTGATGTGCAGCAGATACAAACAGTTTTTTGATCTACTTGCTTTAGTTAGCAACTTTTGAGTTCTGTCCAGAATTGACATCACCCCTCCTTCAACCATAATCCTGCACCCATTCTCATCTAACTGACCAAGGCTTATTATGTTACTTCTCAACCTCGGGATATAATATACATCTGTCAATATTCGGCGTGCACAAGTGAAACACTCAAACAAAATAGATCATTTTACTTGTATTTCCACTGCTGACCCATCTTCAAACTTGATTGACCCTTTAATACTTGTGTCAATTTCAGCAAACTTGTCGATACTACCAATCATGTGATTGCTTGCACCGGTACCTAGATACTACAATTTTTTGTGTTTTTCCTTCAACTCTAGCACCACCTTGTCTTCATGTAGTAGCAATTGTTGACTCTGTGTTTCGAGGCTGAGGACACAGACTTCTGTTAACAAAAGTGTCGCTTTATCATCTGTTTGTGCTATAAAAAGGTTGGCTTGTTGCCTTCGGTTTGGTTTTAAGCAATCTTTTGCAAAATGTCCATATTCATTTCCATTGTAACACTTCACCTTAGATATGTCAAAATTTTGTGATTTCCTCATTACCAGCATGACTGCCATTTCCTCGGCCACCACCTTTTTTGCGTTCGTTTCCTCGACCTCTTCCAAAATGGCTTCCTCTTTTAGTGTTGCTGGAATTACCTTCTTTCTTTCCCTTTGCTGATTTAACCTTCCACTCGGCTTGTGTGAGAAACGATTGACCACCGCTACCCTTTGAATGCACTCAACCTTTAAGGCCTTCTTCGAAGGTTCTAAGACGGCCGATTGCCTCGGGCACTAACATCTTCTCGATATCAGTGAATTGCTCAATAGTACCAATAATCTGAAGAAAACGATCCGGCACTGAATCGAATAATTTTTCAACCACCTCACTATCATCAAGTTTCGCGCCAAGTGATCAAACTTCAGCCACTAGTGTGGTAAGTCTCATGGAATACTCATTTACTGTTTCAGAGTCCTCTATTTGCAACTTATTTAGTTGTCATTTTAGCACTTGTACATGTGCCTTCTTGACACGATATTGACCAACTCCCATCTCCAGGAGTGCTTCCTAGCCTCCTTGGTTGACTGTTTCTCTGCTATTGCCATCATGACATCGTCTGGCACTGTCTGAGATATAGCCACCATTGCTCCTTGATCCTTGTCCTCATCGTTGTCTTCTCCTTTGATCACAGACCACACTCCCAGCGAACGAAGGATTATCTTCATCTTGATAGCCCATATGCCATAATTAGTCTTGCTCAACATGGGATACTGGATCGGTATAGAGATACCTTTGATCATCGATTCAGGAACTGTAAGTGTCTTAGATGAATATCCACCTTCACCTGTCATGGATTCTTGAACACTTTGACTATTGTAGTACAGGCTCTGATACCAAATATTGGTTCTTAAAGTAAAGAATAACGCAAGGGAACAATTTGTGATGCTAAAATCTGCAGCATCATTTTCTGGTTCTTCTCATATATATATATAAAACATAACACAAACAGTTTTTACAACACGTTTTACAACCACGTTTGAAATAACTAACACACGAAAAAATAACTGCATATTAAAAGTAAGTGCACATACCATTCTAACAACAAGATTAAACCATCATTTTACAGCTCGGTAATCTATGTAGGTCCCTTCTCGGTGTCAAACCTTAGGGTCCCCTTTAACATATCCTTGGATCACAAGGGTGGAAACTTGTATGCCACGATTCGATGATGCCAAGACATCCCCGATACATCCCAGTTCTTCTTCTTCCATCGGATAAGTTTCCAGTTCTGATTCCATCTCGGTTAGAAGTTTCTGTCGTCTTCCTATGATCAAAAGCTCGTACTCCTTGTTCCTTCCAATGGCCTCTATAACATGTCTTAGGTTACCATCAACCATTCTCTGTTCACACTCGATTAAGCCAGCACACCATTTCTTGAACTCTGTCACTGCTGCTTCATCCATCTCCTGCATCATGAAATTTCAATGTCAGTTGTCATGCTTATCTACATTTTCTGCTGCTAACTCTATTAGATTTATGAAAAGGTTTTCCAAGTTAGTATCATCGGAGAATCAAAGCCAATATCTTTAATATGTGCTCCTAAGAGTTCTCCTAATAATGTTATCGGTATATACTTAAAAGTCTAGTTTCTGATAATATTCTCTCACCTTTGCATGTTGCGGTGATCTGATACAGCTTTCACCACCAACCTTATCATGGATCTGCAAGAGAGTTACTCTAGTCCTAGGTTGTTCGGCCATCCTACTCGCTATATCCAGAGCCTCTCTATCGTCTGGTCCTCCAATGAACAACACGCCGACCCGCTTACGCACACCACTACTAGTCCCTTCTTCTGCCTCATGATTAGACATGTGCCCAAACCCTTTGTCCACTAAAATTGCGACTGAACATTTTGCGTTCTCCAAAACCCTTTGGTTAACCACTTTCCATCTTGTCCTGGACCTCGCCATCATCCCTTCGTCCTCTTCCTGGCTCCAATGCTTATGAAATGGTAAGATGATCATCGAAACCCTCTTTTCATCTGCCACATGGCATATGTCCTCGTGCATTGTTGGCAACGAAGATATGTCTTTCATGTGGCGAATCCTGACCCTTTGGCTCTGGCTCCTGAGTTGGCCGTAGACGCTGAACGCTTCTATTATCTGGTCATGTGAAGTTCTCTTGTATAAATGGTTTATGAACGGCAGGCCATTTCTTCTCATTCTTTGCACCATCACAATCGACGATGGTTGATCAGTGAACTTGATCAAGTGCATCATATAAACTTTGAGTGTTGCATAGGTCGTGCCGAATGACTCCATGAGTCTGATAAGGGAAGGCACGTCTCCTGGGCAACGTACACACGCCAAGATCCGCATCTCCTCCTTCTTGTCCCTGGAAAGACGATTTTCCCCTTTTGGCTGCGGATTTTTGACGTGCAAGGGCTTGTATATGGCAACCACAGTTGGGGTCGTTAAGAAGGTAGTAAAGAGGGCCATGAGTACGAGAATTGCGAACATCTCGTCATTTAAAACCTGTAATAGGCCGATGAACATGTTATGATTTGTGTAGGAACATGAATGAACATATACATATGCTTCAACCGTAAAACATATGTTGTCTTTTCACATGTCATGTTTGCTATATAGTCCTTTGTCTCATTTCATGTTTGGAACAGACATAGAGTTGGTTTTTCTGTCCATTTTTAGTATATTTTACCAATTATTTCTATTAAAATGTAACAAGAACAAAAAAAATAAAACTAAGCGTAATTCTATGACATTTGATATATATGTTTTCCAAATAAATATACAAATTTGATATATGATTTCATTAAAAACACTTTTTAAAATTTACCAAATATTCTATAGAATTCATTTTTGGAAATATTGATAAAATTATAAAATTATTATTTCTTAAAATAACAATGTATATCAAATTTATGGATTTATTTGAAAATTAAAATAGTTGGTGTTTTTTCTGTAAAACTTTGATAAAAAAATATCTGTAATTTTATGAGATTCTATATAATATATATATACATACACTACAATGCATATGAGCATCTAGCTAGATTTTAATTATGAGACTCATATTATGAGTTTGGTGAATCTGAGGCCCACTTGATTAATAATGGAGGATAATATAATCTTAGGTCCCACTTAATTTATAATGGAGGATAGTGTAATCATATGTTAAGATCCACTAAATTTGGTGGGTGGGACCAAACATAGCATCAAATTATATGCTTGACTGAGATATTCTAACAAATCTTACAAAACATACCTATTGCCTTCAACCACACACATCGACATATCCATGCATATATATATATGTGTGAATATAAATATAATATTGACACGCATATATTCACCGAGATTAAGTGCAAGTTGGTTCCTAAGCAACCTAGAATATAATTAAAAATAACAAAGCTAATAAATTAATTAACCAATAAAAAATATATAAAAAATAATAGAACCTAATGATTTGGACCCTTTGTTCAACCTTTTTAATGAATTTAGCGTACCAACGAACAAATGAATATCATTTATTGAATTAGTAAATATTAAATTGTTAAATCATTTTGTTTGTACTTACTTTCTTCTCCCTCCCAATGTTGAGGACAACAAGCTCGACCAATCCCGTAGTGTTCATCAAAACGCCGAGCGTGAGCGACTCACGCGCAGATATTGCACACATCATCGCCGTCAGGAACGTTCCTTTGCCAGGCCCGTGACCGCCATGATTCGGTCAATTAATTCTTATAAAGTTGTGACTCGTATATAAGATCATTTAAGTGAGCTCAACGATTTTATATACTTGTCATATATGAATCAAGTGGGAGAATGTTAGAAATTTTATTCTAACGTTGATTCATATAAATATAAGTATTAGATAATTGTTATTGAGGTACACACGGTGATGATTAGTGTCGTATTGAGGAGACAATTATCGGGTGAAAATCCCTCCGTGCCATTTCGCAATTCTAGAAATCTAATGATGGTTTTGTGATTAATTACAAATTGAGGATTTATTGTAATTAATGATAATTTAAGGGTATGTATCAAAAGATATGTCTTTTAGGACATGTCTTTTCATTTATTATAAATATGTCTTAATGCCCTTGAATTTGATATGCTTACGGTAACAAAATCACACAAAACAAAAACACAAAATACAAAAGCTTCTCTTATATCATCAAAGAGAAATAAAGGGAGAATTTGGAGGAATAGGCATTGGAGAAAAGAAAAAGATCCGCCGAATCCAAAATCATGGAAAATTCAAGTAAGTATAATTTATTTATTACTTTTAGTTGATTTAATTTCCTATTAGAATGTCGATAATTAATTCCGCATTTAGGATTATCGAATTTTGCTTACACAAAAAATGTAAAACGTTATCATGAATATCTCTCAACGTTATGTTTTATCGTGTGAAGGATATAATATTATATATGTATATATATAATTTTATCAGGAAGTATCTTATGTCTTGGACAAATAATGTAAAATGTTATCATGGATATCTCTCAACGTTATATTTTGTCGTGTGAAGGATTTAATGTTATATATATATACATATATATAATTTTATCAGTGATACGCATAAATTTTAACAATAGAAAAGTTATTAATATATATCTTTTAAATTAACTGTAAAAAATTAATAAAGAACATTAAGTAGAATTAATGTAATACGAATACATGTATAATAATTTGTTAATATTATATTTGGTAGTTGAAGAGATTAATAATCTTTTATCTATCTAGTATATTATATTTGGTGGTTGAAGAGATTATTATATTTGGTAGTTGAATAGATTAATAATCGTAAACAAAAATAAATAATTAAAGTTTACTAATTCAAACATATAAACCAAATATGGAGTTGCAGCGTATCTTCCCGCCGCTCGTCGGTGACAGAGAATGCCGTATCGGCGGGGGTTCTCCGCCGAATTATGGAATTTCGGAGGGATAGTTTCGGCGTCGGTGTGGGTCATGGTTTCGGCGTCGGTCACCCGTCTAGTGATTGTCGGATTCCAAAGCAACGGATTGTTAGTGGTTTCTTCGGTGAATCTGCTTCGATTTTGATGGGTTTCGAAAGAAATTCGGCAAATAAAAAAAATAATAATAAAAATATATATATATATAGTAAAACTGAATTGTGCATGAGGATTCGAACCGGCGTCTCTGTGTGGCATTAGGTAAACCACTAGGCTACGTCAGATATTCAATAAACGGTTTTTCTGTGGATTATATAGACAACATATTCGAAAATAAAATAATAAGTCAAGGTTGGTTATGTAGAGGTTCGAACCCAAGGTATTTATGTTATTATTCTGGGTATGACCACTGGGCTAAGTAAATATTTCATTAACAAATGAAATGGTCCTGAATATATTTACATACAGAATTCTAAGTATGTTTGCCTTTAAGAACGCGTAATTTAATTCATTAATTTTAAGTGAGTGCGTTAGTCACCAAAGTGGCCCACTCGAGTTAATTAATGATTTAAATTATTTATATAAATGTTTAATTTCATAATGACATTTAAGAATGATGATAAAAATTTATAGTTATTAACATGTAGTTATACGGTTACCCAAAGGTAGATCTTACTCATGTTAATAACAATTGAAGTAGATTATGAACTTTGTTTAATTAACATATGATGTACATCCAAAGATGGCTTATATGTTAAGGTAACATTGTGATTAATCTTATATAAGTTGTTTGATGATTGTGTTTAGATTCTGCCCAAAGGTGAATTTAAATACAATATTTTAGTATAAGTAATATAGTCTGAATAATTTTCTGAATTCAAAGCAAATTAAATGTGAGATGTGATTATTTGCAGTGGTCTCCACTATGTTAAGTATGACTGCCAATGGTATCAAGTTTAATGGGCATAATTATGACGACTGGATCGAATATGTGAAGCTGAATGCTGGCCTTTTGGGACTCGATTCAGCTCTCATTATGGATGAGCCCACTAAACCAACTGATACAAGTTCTGAGGTAGATAAGAAACTGTAGGAGAATTGAGACAAGTTGAATAGGCTTATGATAAGCTTTCTCAAGCTTAGCATATCGCCTAATGTTAAGCCTTCCCAACCTAAGACTGAAAATGTAAAGGAATTCCTTGCCGATATTAAGAAGTGTACAGACATTGACATTGTGGATAAGTCTGTTGTTGCTGCTCTCATTAATGACTTATCAACGAGAGAGTACAACATATCTCAGTCTATGGATATCACTCATACTCATATGGTGAATACCTACAACCGGCTCAAAAGTTTGGATATTGATCTTGGTGAGCGTGTGTTAGTTGAGTTCATGCTGAAATCGTGCAAAGGTGATGATTTCAAGCAATTTCGGAGAACTTACAACCAACTCAAGGAAAAATGGTCTCTTTCGGATACCAAGGCCATGCTCATGCAAGAGGAAGCAAGGCAAAAGGAAGACCTTAAGGTCAAATATCCCCAAGCCAATTTTGCTTATCGTGGCTATCCAAATGCTGGTTCAAGGGGCGGCAAAGCTCAAAGTAAGAAAAGAAAGAAAAAGGGAAAGCAACCATATAAGGTGCAGCATGGTGAAGGGCAAGGAAATCTGAAATGTTTCTTTTGCAACAAACCTGGGCACAAGAAGGCTGATTGCCTGAAAAGGAAGGCATGGTTTGAAAAACGAGGTATACATTTCGTTTCAGTATGCTTCGAATCAAATCTGATTGAAGTACCTTCTAATACTTGGTGGCTTGATACTGGTGCGACCACTCATGTGTCTAATATTATACAGGGTTACCTAAATCTCCAACGAATGCCGGAAAGTGAAAGCTTTCTATTTATGGGAAACCGGATGAAAGCTAGAGTTGAAGGTGTCGGGACATATAGAATCTTGTTAGATACGAGCTATTGCCTGGATCTAGAAAACTGTTTATATGTTCCTGGTTGTTCTAGAAATCTTGTTTCCGCTTCAAGGTTGGATGTATTAGGTTTTGAATTTAAGATT
>CM071861.1:5348098-5366226 GCA_036759665.1 Gynandropsis gynandra | reverse complement strand
TCTCATCGTTAGAACCCAAGTAGTTTAGTTACTTTCAGTATTTCATTCCTTATTCACCTTCTTTTGTTAGCAAGTTTGATTCGTAGTTCGGGTTTAGGTAGTGTTGCGTAGTCTCTGTGGGATCGACACCTAAAATACTACACACGTGCCGTGCACTTGCGGGTAGATTAGGTTATATTTAACTCTGATACGCATCAGGATGCCCGTTGCAAAATGAAAAATCGTTTTTGAAATAAATTAAATGATTCAACGACTATTCATTGCATTTGCCAATGGATGAACATTGAAAATGGAAAAAAAATTATGTAAGAAAATCAAATTACAAAAGTTTGATATTATAATTACACAATTCACATATCTTCTTTAGTTGATTCTTCAATTGGCGAGTCTTCCTTCAATGGTGCATGGAATTGGTCATTGTGTTCATTTTCTACATCTTTCGCTTTAACATCTTCATAATTGCGGATATATTCACCATCTATATCGGTTCTTGTGAGAATTTTTTCTGATTATCTGTATCAATTAACCATATGGACTCAGGGTGATCGGTTTCCAATGGATCTTCTTTTTCTTTGGTGTTTATAATGCCCCACGGTTTAATCTTAACAACGACCCATACTCCTCTCTACGAAATTTTAATGTTGTTAGATAGCACACGTAACATACTTCATCTACTTGATCTATTGTGATGAATAGATCATACTTTTCATATTGTCTTACCGGGTTGATATCAATTCCTCTCCATCGATTTTTTTTGTGTACCACGTCTTATGGTTGGAACGAACCACTGATATTTGAAAAGTATTAACCTCAATCCAGTGAAACTAAGATATTCCACCTTTAGGATTTGGTTCAAAAATCCATAGAAATTATCATTCTTTATTTCGATATAAACACAAACATCGTAATTGAATGTGCTTCTATATTTTTTGTGCTCGTATGTGTGGTATGTGTATTATAATGAAAGTATGTTAACATATATATTTGTAAACTAAAAGATCGATTGTCAATATTTCTCGAATTTTCCTCCTGTATGTTCAATTGGTGTAAAGATCTCAAGAATTGCACTAAATTGAGGTTTATATTGATATAAATAGTTTGTGTGATCTTTTTCTAATTTTTTTTTTGTTTCGTCGGAATATGTGACTCGAAATAGAA
This sequence comes from Gynandropsis gynandra, assembly GCA_036759665.1. Lineage (NCBI taxonomy): Eukaryota > Viridiplantae > Streptophyta > Magnoliopsida > Brassicales > Cleomaceae > Gynandropsis > Gynandropsis gynandra. The sequence continues at coordinate 5,365,068 of CM071861.1, read as the reverse complement.
TGTGTTGAAATATGTGATTCTTCCAACAAGTATTGTTTAACAGTAGATCCTTCAATTGTTTTTTTTTCCTTTTCTTTAGATGAAAAAACCATTTTGAATGGATACATCCACCTTAATTGAAATGGCCCACCGAGTATTGTCTTGTTTGCTCAATGTATTGACAAATGTTCCATGACATCGAATAAGGAGAGCGGAAAAACTTTTCCTAAAGAGCATAATACTCAGGAGATATTGTTTTTCGATAACTTCAAGTCATCTCTTTATATATTTCTTGAACATATAACACATCATGAACATTCAGTGGTAATAGCTCAGCAAACAAAATCGGAATGAGTCTCTACATAAAAACGTGACAATCTTAACTTTTCAACTCGATGAGCCTTGAACCCATAATATCCACATATCAAGCAAATGTTTGATGCATATCCATCTGAAAATTTAACGTATTCTTTTAACCATCTCAATAATGTCGATTCGTCGACCTAGAAAATTTGAATATTAGGATAGGTGTCTTTCAATCCCGTAACTTTAACTTAGATCTTCGACATATTATCTTCAAATCTTTCCTTGATTGTATGTTATCCTTTATGTTCCCCGTCACATTCAAAATAGTGTTGATGATGTTATCGATTTTTTTTAATATGCATAACATCCATTTTATGATGCAATATGAGTGATTTTCAAAATGGTAGTTCCCAAAAAATATTACGTTTACACCAGTTATGCTATTCACCTTGACCTTGAATTTTTCGGTGCCCGCAATCTCCACCACATTGCACCGATCCTTGTAAATTTTCCATCATATTTAGTCGTTCGTAAAGTATTTGTGTTCCTGTTTGTATGCATGGCGTCTCTTCTTTTTGTACCACATTCTTTCGAAATTTTTTTTTTATCTTTTCTGAATCTATGTCCACGGGGAAGAAATATTCTATGACAATCAAACCAACATGGTTTCTTCCCATGTACTAGACGAAACGAATATGTACCCTCCATACAATATGGGCATGCAATCTCTCGCGCGTGCTCCATTCCGATAACATTTCATAGGCAGGGAAGTCGTAATTGTCCACAACATAATGTGAAATATTGTTTCATACTTATGTCATTAGCAACCATTCCATTATTTCAAAAATATCTTAATTTAGGAATTAACACTACAAAAAGAAATCAACACTTATCTTTGGATGTTCTAGTCCTAGAATTAGGAACATAAAAAACATGACTTCTCTTTTTAGACACATATCGGGAGATAAATTTTACGGAGACAAGATCACTAACTACAAAGCATATTGACTTTTGGATTATCCATATGGACTAAAACCATCGGTGTACAGACATAGTTAAACACTTTTCGTTTCATACGCAAACTCAAGAAATATTTCATTGAAATCCTTCCAAGCCTTACCATCCGATGTATGTTGCATTTTCCCTTCACTCGTCGAGCGTTCTGCGTGTCATCTCATTGGTGCAACATTTTTTAGTCATATAACCTTTTCAATCTATTTTCTATAGATATATAAAACATTTTTTTGTATGGTACATATTTTCGTGAGGATGTTTTTTTGGACGAAATATGCTTGCATCATAAAATTACATTCCAAGAGGTCTTTGTCTTCTCCCCAAAAAGACATGAACCTATTTCTACAAATACCAATTTTGTCATGTGGCATTCCCAAATCTTTTAAAATATTTTTTTTGTTTCACAATATGTCTCGAGAGCTTAATTATTTGTCGGTAAATATTCACGCATGGTTTTACAAAATGAATCCATGTATTTCCAACTACATTGTAGTCTATTTTTATACTAATCAATCTTGATGACAATAATTAATAAGACTGACTTATATGACAAACTTCGTATATAGGTTATTTTACCGCATTCAATATGTTGAAAAATCGGTGTACCTCGATGTTTGGCATCTCTTCATGTGTTTGCTCAACACCTTCAGAAAAAATATCTGACACCATTTAGACATATGAATCGGTCGCCATCATTTCACAATGAACCTCTTCATTTATTTTCATTACTTGTGTTTCTTGCAAACTATCTCTAACGCCACAATTTTCACCTTGAAAGAACCAAATTTCGTAAATCTCTACAAAACACACTTTGTAGATGTGTTTGCAAATAATTTCGTATTGAGGGTTTGGTGTTGTGGTTTCAAGAGTGTGTTTTGGAGCGCCTCCATCAATAAAACCTAGCATTTTTTGAGATTTCAACCTAAACTCTAACTGAGTCTTCCAATGAAAGTAATTTGTATGTGTAAGTTCAATGGTTACAGAGTTCACAATATTGTCATGCGTGGGATATGTACAAATCTTTGGTGCAGCCTTTATGGCTCTAATTCGATGAAAGAGAGCAGAGAGGAAGAAAAATAGGTATAAAAGAAGAGAGGTTTATAGGAATTGATTTTCATTTTTTTACCCATTCTTCAAATCTGTGTCTCTTTAAATATACTAATGAATAGAATCTATTGTGCAAAACAAGGAAATTTTTCGTTGGATAATTTGCAATGATACTCTGTCTGTCCTTTCTGCAAGGGAGAAAAATTCCCTATCGTCTGGTGTATTTGTTTTAGGTGTAGATTGTTTTGCTGACAACGCTGTTGACTGGATGACGTGATCACTGACATGCTTCAGTGAAGGTTGAATTAGATGTGTTGGCGTGAAGGTTGAAGAAGGACTGCAGAGGGATGTTTGCCATATGGTGGCATGTACTGTTCCATTACCAGGAACAGAGGAATGAACACTTGTTTTGTTAATATTGCTGAATTATTATCGTATTGATTATTTTATGATTCGTCCAATATTTAAAATTATTACTCCACATGTCTTGTTATTATTCAACAACGATTGTGTCCTAGATGTCCATGACTCCTTCAAATCTTCCACTATTGGTTCAATACATATAGGCTTCTTACAATCTTAATCATATTTTTTTAACACCCTTAATTTAGCTTTGAAATTCCCTCATTATGGGTTTTCTCTTGACCTCTCGTTGTGCTTAAGGTGGTATAATCGACATCTTACCTGAAGGTTTATAATTCTTTCAGTTTCAGTATAAACGTTTATATATAGATATATATTATAGAATCTCTGGTCAATGTTTTCTTGAAAACACATGAAATTAAAACTAATATCATACAACCATGACATCCCTTACGAGGAACATCAAGGATCATTACTTATAAAGAAAATTAAACTATTGTGCTCAGCGAATTTGATAGTGGACTTAATAATATCCAATATGCACCATAGATTCACCCACTACACGACAAAATGTTCCATCTTGCTTCGCATTGACCATTCCAATGTGGTTTTATATTTAGGGTCTACAAGCACCCTAATTTATTATATGGAATTACAAAAATACAATAATTTATAATTTTTCTTCTTTTGTATATCTTTGTTAATGCTAGAATATCGAAAATATTAATGTTTTTTTTGTTTATTTTAGATTGTTGAACATTTTCTGGATTTGGTTTAGTCAAAAGATAAAAAAAAACATGAGGATAATCAGGATATCAACAAGCTCCAGAATTTTTATAAATGCATTTGGTTAGATGAAATTGCATGATCAAGCAAAGGACCTGGTGAAGACTGAGAAACATAACTTGAAATGAAATAATTGCAGATTTAAGCTACTTAGTTGAACAATTGGATTCTATATTCTAATTACATACCTTGAACCTTATCACAAAGTAGGTTCTCTTGAGTGTTTGTGTTTTAAGACTTGATTTGGTTTTCTTTAATTTTTTTAGTACACAATTGTTGTTTGAGTAATAAGAAATTCGAAAGGACAAATTGTAAAACATTTTGAATTTTTATTTATTTGAGGTTGTTAAAGATTTTGTCGATTTGATTTGGTCAAAAGGAAAAAGAAAATACATAGATAATCAAGATGTTTTATATCTTAGCATCGGCGAAGTGAGTTTTTTAAAACAAAAGTGTTTATATTAGTAGTCTTATTCCAGGGAGTGTGTGGCGACATTTCCGATTACATTGTATAAGCAACAAATATACCTAGAAATAGATTCATTGATTAAAAAAATTAACAGTTTAGAGAAATCGTGAGTATTACCTCCTTTATTTTCACTATTTTGTATTCTAACTTTTTTCAAATTATATATACATAATTTTAATATTTGATTTTAATATTATTTTCATCAGAAATACAATACAATGATAAACCTAAACCCTAAACCATTCCTTTGATTGCCAGCAGTAAGTGTTTCATCCATTTTAGGATCTATCAATTTTATAACAACTATTTCCAACACGCTTAGACCGGCCTACACCCTTCACGGAAAAAGGGTCTATGCTAAATACAAAATCAAATAACTTTCAATTATAATCTAATTTCTATTTTAAAGATTCTTTTATATTTTTCATGACTATATAAAACAAATAAAACTTAAAAATTCGAGTTTTTATAGATTCCAATTCATTTTAATATTAAATATATACAATCCAGTTAAATTTTAGACCTTTAAATCATACAAGAACGGAAGACTCGGAAAAGGCCGTCCACGCGAAAGGGCCAAGAGAGATTTCCTGCATAGCCGACCATACTTTACAGGTGAGGTTATAAGGAAATTTGATTTTTAATGGTGGTGAGACATGAGATTGAATCTAAGTCATGGAAAGAGTAGATATAATCAAATATGGTGAATGATATTCTGGATATTAATTTTTATTTTCAATTGAAAATTTGATAATGTTTTAGTTTCAGAAGAAGAATGAATCTACAAATAAAAAGATTTGATAAGATTTTAAAAATGAATTTTAGACGAAGAAAAGTTAAAATAAAATTTTGAGAAGATTGAGAAAAAAAAATTCGTTGATATAGCGTAAGGAAAAGCCAAAAATATTCAAATATTTATATATAGAATTTTAATGTGGTGGATCATGTTTGCATAAAAAAAATAGGAGAGCAAAAGTAATAATTATTTAAATTTCATATTTCTTCAGCACTAACGCGATTAATAAAAAATTAGAATAATATATGGTACATATATTGGCACGTAATCTATTCATAATTTTATTTATTTGTGAGTTCCGAAATCACAACTCTTACTGTAATATATCGGTATATATATATATATATCATACAAACTTATAAGAGAGACAACACTTTAATTTTGGAAAGTTAAATAATGGTGTACTGTATATATAGAGACTGTTATTGAACTATAGGAACTACAGAGATAACACGATGGCTAATTGATGCATACCTCCAAAAAAAATATCTCCTCCAACTGTTAGATATGTAAATATCCTTTATATACACCTGTATTATGATAGCAATTTGATCTAAAGTGGATTCTTATGTTTTTGTATAAATACCTACTAAACGAAACAGAAATTATTACCAAATTACATGGTATTATGGTTTATCTTTTAAATTCCTTTCTCATCTCGTCCTTGGGATAAGGTTGATCACCAATCATGGATGCTGCAACTTAAGACTTGTCAAAGCTTTCGGTTTTACAAATATCAAATCTCACATCCCACTCATTTTGGAAATAAATGACCACAATTATGATGGATGACACAACTTGCTTGAAATTCACTGTATAACTTTGGTGTTCTCCATTAAGTCGATGGTAATCATCTCGTCCTTGGGATAAGGTTGATCACCAATCATGGATGCTGCAACTTAAGACTTGTCAAAGCTTTCGGTTTTACAAATATCAAATCTCACATCCCACTCATTTTGGAAATAAATGACCACAATTATGATGGATGACACAACTTGCTTGAAATTCACTGTATAACTTTGGTGTTCTCCATTAAGTCGATGGTAATTACCGACCGAAACTCCTGAAGATGAATGGACACGACGTGATGTCCTCATCAAGCTATGGATTTACGAAACCATTTCCATGTACCTGTCTCATCATGTGCTAACGACTAAATCCATTGAACATTCGACATGGATCTGCCTTTTGTGACAACAAAGAGGCACAACTCATTCAGCTATATCAAAGTGGGGAGGTAGACGACAGGACATGACCAAAACATGAATATTCCTCCAATACACCTATTATCATCTGCAGGAGTTTGCTTACCCTCTAGAGTATTTCGCTCGTCCAATTGCTTCTCTAATATTTAGTCTCAAACCCTTTTGAACCAAAATTTCTAATTTATGTATATTATTTTGTACAAGAAATGCCAAAATGTAACAATGTACCGGTTTTAAAGAGGATCAATTGTAGTTTTTCTGTGGACTTTAGTAATACGAATGTTGCTTAGATTAATTCACATTCTTCAATCTCTTGTTCTTATCATGCAAACATAAATATAAGTAAGATTTTTGTTTGACATTTGTACTAAGAATGGATGTATTTTGAAAGAAAGAAAGAAGAGAAGGGTTGAAGTTGAACACAAGAATTTCTGCAATAATGCAAGTCACTGTTTCATTGACTTTCAATACATGGTTCTTATACAAGCATTAACCAAAAACACATATCAGATCATGTTTCCAGCATTAATAATAAGTTCATCTTGTTTGACTAAAAGCTAGAACCTATGTGATTCTTACAAAAGTAGAAACATAGTCGTTAATCTTCTGCAATTCCTTGGTGATTTCGAGACTTTGGTGTTGGTCTATCCACGGCTTTAGACATCCACTTTTGTCTCCAATTCCTTGCTCCAGTCCAGCCTCCCTTTACTCTGTTGACTCTGCTTAACCCTCTTTTGCATTGCTTTGAATATCAAGGTCTTGGTTTGCAGTTTTCAGCTTTTGCATTACTTTGAATATCAAGGTCTTGGTTTGCAGTTTTCAGCTTGAACCTGTGAGCATTCTGATCAACACCTTCATCAATATGGTCTCAACAGATGAAATAGTGGAAGAAACCGAAGGAAGAATTTTGGTAAATTAACTAAAGTTTGATTGTCGAATATCATGAGAAGGTAATGGAGGTTTTTAACGGGAGTGAAGAGAACATTTTTTAGAAAAGATAGAAAGGAAGAATCGACAACTGAGGGAGAAGGAGTGAAAGAGAGAAAGAGAGTGATAGACATCCCCCGTTTTCTACCATTGGAGGGTATTTCTTAATGCGGTGCAAGTTTACATGGAGACGTCGTCGTTTTTTCATCGAAAAACTCAAAGGTGAGACCAGTTTTCTGATCTCTTTCTCCGATTAATCCATACGAATTAGTAACTTATGAATTAAGATATTAGTTTTTAAGATATGAGTAAACATAGAAATATTAAAAAAGAAATCTTTTGAATGCTTTTCATATTTGTAGAGGCATTTTTGGTGAGATTTATGTGGCGGTTAGGGTCTAGATGTTCAATGAAAAAGAACCCTTTGATATCCGTTTTTATAGGTGCAATGCTCAGACGAACTCCTCTAGAACTTATTTGAGCTCATGGCCAAGAAGATTGTATTTAATGAGAACTTTGGTCAAGCACCAATTCTCTTGAATGCTCAACGACTAAGATCAAGCATTTTCACATATAAAGTTTTCAGGTTGAATGATCAACGATTCGAATGATTGTGTCATCGTGGCAAATAGTGAAGTTGCTAAGAAAAAACATTTTCTTGTAAAATTTTAGGGTCGAAACTCGTTCCAATTTTTTACCAACTTATTCGAACGATATATGTGAAACATTTTCGAGTCTTCTAGAAATGTTAAGACTGTTACCGAGCATGGTGAAGCGGGACGCGCATTGTGGTGTGCTGAAGAAAAATGAATGTTAAAGTTGTAAGGCCCATATGACCCAATATATAATAATAATGTTTTTAAGTAAAATGTAAATGATTAGGTTAATTTAATATCAAAATGAAAGGAGAACATCCACACAACCAATAGAAGAAAAGAAGAGAAAAAAATGAAAGAGAAAAGAAAAGGAGAGAAGAGAAAAGAAAGTGGGAGAAGGAAGATTCGTTATTTTTTTGTCGTGTCCTATCCGTGGTATATTCTAATCGGAATTTTTCCTTTCATTATTCTATCAATTTGAATATTTATATAATGGATGTTGATTATTCGATGAATCTATGCTAGAGGAAAATCGATTCGTGTCGTAGTTAACAAAATCATCGTAGATAGTCAAGTTATCGAAGAAGCTAAGGTGGATGATCATTCCCCATCTAAAATTCGGTTTTGCTGTTGATTTGTGCAGAAGATTTTACGTTTAAAACGAGATATGATCACAATATGAGTTTTAGGAAATTCGTAATGAAAATATTGAGACGGAGTGAAGATTGGAGTAATCCTTAAAAATATGGAGATATTTCTCCTTTATTTATCGTTAATATGAGTTTATTTATTTTATTTTGTTATATGGTTCGGACCACTTTTATTTCAAATAAAACATTTATTTTGTTTTATAAATGTGTTTGAACGACGATACATGTTGCCATATCTTGTAGGTGATGATGGACACTCCTAGTCCTGAGGTTGTTCCGGGATAGGGTATTACAAATCGATAACAGAGACTCGTTGCTTCCTATTTAATCATTTTCATGGGATTTTAACATGTTTTGAAAAATTTATAATAAAGCCATGGGATTGTAGCACACATGTCTTGAACTTGAAGTGTCTAGTGGGTTTTAAGATATGGAAAATTAATAATGGTTAATTGTTTTTATGGGCTGAATTCAAACAACTTTATGAGTTGAAGTATGTACCGCACGTTGCTCGTGAAGAGATGGAGTTGATATTTCTATAGTTGACACAAGGTGATCATACCGTTGCTCAGTATTATGAGATTTATTTGGAGTTATCGCGGTTTAGGGTCAAATCAGTAACTTTGGAAGTTCTTAAGATCAATAAATTTTTGCAAGGACTATGTTCAGAAATCATACACAAAATTTAGATAATAAGGCATGGATCTGTGTCCAAACTAGTTCATATTGCTCAATTAGTATAGAAGGTACTCGTCGAGGAGGGCATTTTGAAGTCTTCAGATGCCAAGGGGAAATGGGTCGTCCAATAGATTCGAGGGAGATCAGATCGGAGGAAAACAATTCAGACCCGTCATATCGCAACAACATCGAGGTACCTATAGAATTTGTAAAACAAAGATGAATCAGCGGAAGCAAGATAGAAAGATTAAGAGCGAGCAAAAACTCGAAAAATTAGAGAGAATAAGAATCACTTTTCTCTTCTTGTAAACTTTGGATACAAAGCCACCTATTTATACAATAAATCCTAATAACTACAAAGGAGAAAAAAAAAGAAAAGTACAAGTACAAAGGCAAAGCACAAGTTCAGATGTAGCATGCATGGGCTGGAACGGTCAACAAGACATAGGAGACTGCGGAGCCATAAATTGGTTTGACCAAGGGAGCAGATCACGGGACGCGAGCTAGATCATACAAGATGTGGCCGAGCAAGTCGTGGGACACGAGTCGCTAAAAGAAGGACGCATGGAAGGGAGCGGGATGCGGGTCATGAAGAGCGCGACACGGCCTTTCTTCTTAACATTTTCCTTCAAGCTTAGGCATTCAAAAGCAACATAAATGAAATCTCATTAGAACCTTTTTAGGGAAAACCCAATTGGGACAAAAAACCCGACAAAGAAAAAGAGTATAACAGCTTATGAGCTCGATGGACGATCGACTAAGCTTGAATGCAATACCTTGGGACTGAAGATATCAACGAGGCCGATCTGATAATGAAGATCTTTGTAAACTTTTTCACTTGTGGGTTTGGTGAAGATATCGTCCAACTAATCTGAGCTTCTTGTGTATGTGAATTCAATGATGCCATCTTCGAGCTTCTCTCGAACAAAATTACAGTCAACTTCAATATGTTTTGTTGCTTTGTGGAACACCGAGTTGGAGACAATGTGAACTGTTGTTTGATTGTCGCAATGAAGCATCGTGGCCTGCGAGAGTTCGAGGCTAAGATCTTTGAGAAGAGCCCGGATCCAAATAAGCTCACATGTTGTATTTTCCATAGCTTGGTACTCGGCCTCAACGCTGGAACGGGAGACCACCGATTGCTTTTTTATTCTCCAAGTGACGAGGTTCCCCTCGAAAAAGGTAAATAACCGCATTGTTAATTTCCGGCCTTTGCGTTCATCGACCCAATCTGCATCACAGTACCCGATTAAACTAGTGTCATTGTTTTTACTCATAAGTATACCCTTTCCTAGAGCGTTCTTGATGTATCGGAGAATTCGATCCACTATTTTCCAATGTTGTTCCTTCGGAGTATGCATATGTTAGCTGACCTGAGTCACAGCATAACACAAGTCATGTCTTGTTATCGTGAGGTATATTAGGTTACCGACAAGGCGCATGTATTGTTCTATATCATGAAATGGTTCCCCATCACGCAAGTGTTTGTATTTTTCTTCGATAGGGGTCTTGGCCGGCTTAGATCTGAGTTTACCTTAAAAAGATCTAAAGCATATTTTCGTTGAGAAAAAAATAAATTATCATTAGATCTAGTTATTTCAATTCCAAGAAAGTGCTTAAGTTCACCTAGATCCTTTATATCAAAAGTGTATATTAGAAAACATTTAACACTTTCTATTCCTTTATTATCATCACTTGTTATAATGATATAATCAACATAAACTAATAGAACGATAATACCAGAATTGTTTCGAATGATGAACATGGAATGATCAGCCTCACTGCTCTTAAATTCATACTTTCGAACATTATCATAGAGCCTAGTGTACCAAGCTCGAGGGGACTGTTTAAGTCCATAGAAAGCACCCTTTAGTTTGCATACGATTCCTTTTTCGGTTTGGAGATCCGGGGGAGGTTTCATATAGACATCTTCCTTTATTTCCCCCTAAAGGAAAGCGTTTTTAACATCCATCTACCACAAACTCCAACTAAGGTAATAGCAACAGAAAAGATGATGCGAACAGAATGAAGTTTAGCAATAGGGGGAAAAGTTTCAGTATAATCTTCCTCATACTTCTGATTATACCCTTGCGCTACAAGGCGAACCTTGGAACGTTATACCTTACCATTACTCTTATATTTGATTTTGTATACCCATTTGTTTCCAATGGGGCTTCTTTTCTTTAGGAAGAGGCACAAGGTCCCATGTTTTATTCTTTTCTAAAGCTGCTAGCTCCTCAGCCATGGCTTCCTCCCATTCTGGCTTTCCTTCTCTATAGGTTTGTGGCTCGATATCCCTGTCAATTTTACTAAGAAAATCTTTATGATTAGTAGAGATAAATGCCAAAGAACAAAAGTTTTGAATAGGATGTTTGGTTGCCACACCATTGAAATAGGGCGTATAGTTTCCACGCCATTGAATAGGATTGTGAATCCATTCTGAGATGGGTCGCCTGATTCTAGTGCTTCTCCGAGGCACTATCTCATTTAGAATCCTTCCTTCAACTTCATCGACGTCATGATCTTCATTTTGGTTATGATCATGGCATTGATCTTCATTCTCATGATTTGAGGCCCTAGTTTCCTCCTCATGATTTTGCTCAGAAGATATGATCTCATCATGGCTTTCTTGTTCTTCATTTTCTAATATTTCTTGATCATTTTGGTCTTCATTACGTTCAGGTACACTTGGCAAAGGACATGTTTCATTGTTAGTTTTCGAAATTGAATTTACTAACTTTTTAAGGGACAAACCTATTTCATTTGGTTGTGAGATTCCTTTAATCTCTTCCCATCTGATTTTATCATGAAAGCTCTTGTCATTGAGAAACACAACATCTCGAGACACTATTACATGTTGAAATTTTGGATTGAAACACTTGTAGACTTTTTTATTTACTGAGTATCTAATGAACATGGATTAGTGCTCCTTGGTTCCAACTTGTTTTACTGTGAGGCAGGAACAAGAACAAAACAAACACAACTAAAAGTTCTAAAATACTCAAGATCAAGTTTTGTAGAGTTTAATACCTCATAAGGTGATTTATCCTTTAGAAACTTTGTTGGAATTCTATTAATGATGTGACATGTGATCATGACCGCATCGGACCGAAACCTTTTAGGAACATCTCGATCGAACATGATATTTCTTGAGACTTCCATTAGATGTCTATTCTTCCTCTCGGCCACTTCGTTTTGTTGTGGAGTATAGGACACGAGGTTTGGTGTGTAATGCCTTGTTCTTCAAGGTACTTGCAAAACTGAAGACTAGTATACTCTCCACCATTGCCAGCCCGTAGACATTTTATTTTAGCATCATTCTGAATTAAAACATGCTTATGAAACTTCACAAATACATCATAAACACTAGTTTTAGACGAGAGAGTATAAAGTCATGTAAACTTTGATTTTTTTCATCAATGAAGGTTACAAAATATTTCTTTTGATCACGAGAAACACATGGAGAGCTGTCCAAACATCTGAATGGATAAGCTCAAAACAGTTTTTATAAACCAAAACAGAGTTTGGGAAAACTTGTTTTACGTGCTTTCCTAAGATGCAAGTTTCACACGTTTCATGCTTATCTTTAAGATCAGGAAAACTAATACTTAGAAATTTACTATGAGGGTGTCCAAGATCATAATACATAGACTCGAGAACATAAAGACCATTGAGAAGCTTTCCTTTGCCGATTACTTGTTTGCTTTCAATATCATTTATCCAAAATGAGTTAGAATGGAAACAAACATAGAATTAAGGTCTTTTGCAAGCTTTTGTACAAAGATAAGATTATTAGAAAATTTTGGAACGAAGAGAGCCCTTGTATCATGTCCGAGAAGCTTAAGCTTCCTCGTTCCTTTAATTCGAACACTCTCTCCATTCACAATAGAAACATAACCACTCTGAGTTTTATATCTTTAAGCAAGTCATGATTTTAATCATATGATTTGTAGCTCCAGAATCTATTATAATATGGTTTCGGAAAGCAGAGAAGCAGACATAACATTACCTATTTATTCATTAGCTTTGTTTGTTTGATTCCATGCCAGAATCATTTGGAAAAAGCCCTCGAGGTCTGCCTTGGAGACAAACTCAGACTCAGAGGCCATATTAGCTTTTCCTTGACAGCCACAACTTCTGTTCTTCAAATGGGGGTGAAGAATCCAACAACGATCCTTTGTATGACCTTTCTTTTTGCAATACTCACAAAAGAACCTCTTTTTGAAAGGCTTGATCATAGTGGCTTGCCCAGAGGTGTTTTTGGAGACATTGGCTTCCTAGATCATTCCTTTAAAGAGACGGTTTCCCATTTACTCCATTTTATTCATCATATAGACTTCGTTAAACGAAGGAAACTTGTTTTGGCGAAGTATGTGATGAATAAGGTCGTTGTATTTGTTGTCGGGGGAGAATAAAAGGCTAAAGATCTGATCCTGGTTTGCTCTTTTAGCTATTTCCACAGAATCCGCAGTATGAGGCCTTAAAGTATCGAGTTCTGACCATAATTCCTTAAAATCACCCAAAGTCTGGTTAAAAGGCTTTCCCTCTTGTCTAAGATTATTAAGGAGGGAATTTTGTAAAACAACCAGAGCATTGAGTTTATTTTGTTCCCAACTTTTTGATCTGGCACTTGAATCTACCGGTTTCACATCCGATCCTGTTACGAAACCCCAAAGACCTCGCATTCAAAGATTGGCCTTAGCAATCCTCGTCCAAATGGAATAACTGTTTCCATTGAACGAGATTGAGATGCTTTTGGTCAAGTCCATGATGAGAAATCCAGGTAAACAAAGGGAAACAAAAAAACAAAGAGAGATTAAAAAGGTTTGACCGAAAAATAACTTTTGAAAGAGAATAGATTTTAAAAGAAACAAAATCAACCAAAAAAATTTCAAGACTCGATCACCGCTCTGATACCATTTAGATTTTGTAAACAAAGAAGCATCAGCGGAAGCAAGATAGAAAGATTAAGAGCGAGCAAAAGATCAAGAGAATTAGAGAGAATAAGAATAATTATTCTCTTCTTGTAAATTTTGGATACAAAGACACCTTTTTATACAACAAATCCTAATAACTACAAAGGAGAATAACAGGAAAAGTACAAATACAAATGTAAAGCAGAAGTCCAGATGTAACATGCATGGGCTGGAGCGATCAACAAGACATAGGAGACCGTGGAGCCATAAATTGGTTTGACCAAGGGAGTAGGTCATGGGATACGGGCCAGATCATGCAGGATGCGACCGAGCAGGTCGCGGGACGCGGGTCGCGAAGAGCAGGACACGGATAAGGGAACAGGATGCGGGTCATGAAGAGCAGGATGCAGTCTTTCTTCTTAACAACACCCATGTCATCGTTGTGGACGTGATCATGTTGGGACATGCCAAAGATTTGATAAGAGAGTAGGATGCTTTTAGTGTGGCAGTTTTGAACATAAGATTCATGAGTGTCCCTAGAAAGTGGGAGGAGCTAAAAGGCGAGAACAATCGAACGAATGTTTTGGTTGGGGTAGTATGAAGTATTTTCAAAGGAGTTGTTTGAGGCCACCAACCCCACCACTACCAAAGGTTCCAGTGAGCATGCACCAAAGCATAGGACCATGCAAGCGCGAGTATACACCATGGGAGGTTACCAGGATGAGTGTGAGAGCCAAGAAGCATATGCTTAACCTATCGTCGGTATGTCATTTATGGTTACTTCAATTTATTTATGTGTGCATACATAAAATAAATTTTCTATGTGGGGTGAGTTTCATTAGAGAATTGAGAAGTTAGGTTCTTTCAATCATTCGTGTTATGTAGGATCAATATAATCATGGGAGGTCTACCTACTCATGTATTTTTTTTAATCACTGGTGTGACACATAGTTTTGTGAGTTCACCGATTGCTAATAAATTAGATGTTCAACTTAATGATTCAACGGGTATTGTGGGAGTGCATACTCCAAGAAGTCAGATTTTAAAATCCCAAGGGACTCTTGAAGAGGTACTCGTGGTGATATAGGAAAAGGAGCTAACTCAAGAGCTTATCATTATACAGATGGAATTATGAGATGTGATCTTGAGAGTGGATTACTTGTCAAGAAATTGAGCTGTGATATATTATCATCGCAGTCAATTTCCAAATGAGTGGCAAGGAGCTAAAGGAATCTGATTGGCTCAAGGATTCACATCATTTGAACATTTCATATGCAATGATTCATAATCTCGAAATCCAGCTATACACTCAATAATGCACACTCTATCTTCTACTAAGAGCATTATATTCGATCCTTGTGTATACAAAATAGTTTATGAGGGCATGATAAATTCGTTAAATCAATATATGGGAGATTTAGAATATTTAGAGTATTTAGGAACGTGAACTGTATATCTTAAATATTCTAAATCCCCAATACAATGCTACTAGAGAATCATGAACCAATCGATATAAGATTGAAGGGGCAATTGTTGATGTCCTAGTATAGAGATTAAGAAATCACTTTCAATGGAAGCAACAAGTGAGTATGGAGTCTATTCCTCGTCGGCGTCCGATCCATCTGCTTCCGTAATATTAATTAATCATCACCTCACAAAACAACAAACCAAAACGGATAAATAAATAACAATTCTAAGGTATGTAATGTGCAATCATCTTACTTTCAATTTTTGTGATGGCATTCATGAGATGTTCTATATTCAGTTCTTTGCCCAAATGGACGTCCATTCCGGCTTCTATAGCTTCTCTTGCCTCCTTGGAGCCATACTCATGAGCAGAAATTGCTATAATTGGTATGTGAATCCCATATTGACTTTTTGCTCTCCTTATCTGTCTGCTTGCTTCGTAACCATCCATTTCTGGCATCTATAAGGAAAAAGTACGTTACTAATCGTTTGCTGTATTATGGAATGATTATGTCATATTACCTGACAGTCCATGAATATATAGTCAAATGGAAGAACATCTATTGAATCTGCTTTGTCTCTTTGTTTTAGTTGTTCCGTGACTAATCTGACAGCTTCTTTTCCGTTGTAACATTTGTCGACCGTGGATGCACCTAATTTCATCAGCCTTTTGCTGACAATTAATGCCATCATTTTTTGGTCATCGACTACCAGAACTTTCTTTCCTGTGAAGCACTTATCGTCACTGAACTCAGGACTTTTTTGGATGTTTTTTGTGTTTCCTTGAGTCTCCCTCTCTGAAGGGGATGACGTCATTGTTGTATTTTCAAGCACTTTATGTTTTAGCAACGTCTCTGTATCAAGAGTGAAATCTTGTAGAAGATAGACTATTGAATCAATAAAAGAACCAGACGATATCAAAAACAGTTATGCTATTTACTTGTCAATCTTTAGGTACAGTTGTTGGTTTCTACAATGTACTAAAGACCTCCACGGATAACTCCCCTGAGTTAGACGTGTAAATACAATCAACACTGTTTTCACTCACCACCCAGTATTCAATTAGGTACACCTAAAAACCTTGAACTCCCATGTTCACTGTTTTCTATACCTCTACAATACTGACTAAATAAGTACACCTAAACCCAAACCACCTTGTTCTGTGTTTTTTTGTGTACACCATTAAAATCTTCAGATTCGTTGATCATTATTCTTCATTTCAGATCAACATATCTGCCCTTTCTCTCAGCTCAGCAACCACCACCGGTTATTCCGCCGCGCCGTCATGCTGAAATCCCCTCAGCTTTGAATCCGGTCGATTCTCTTGGTTCCTCAATCTTCTCCTCGATCTTCTCGTTGACTAATCCAGTCTCCTTTAATTTGAAATCACTTCCCTTAGATTTCTCAACTACCTGAAACAAAACAAATAACTCTGATCCGATTTTTACTGCATTCACAATCTCCCCCTTTGAATTCTTATCACAAAAACATCTAATCATCAAAACAATTGAGGAATTCAAAATATTGCAGTAAAAAAAACACCTAAACATATAACAGTAATAATATGAAGTTCAACACCCTAGTTCGGATCATCAACCATAGAAAATAACGATCATTAAGTACACTTAAGCAAATTGTCTTTTAGATGCACTTAAAAAGAAAGAAACAAAAATCAATTTTGCTTTCTTTTTCTTTTGTTCCTCCGTGAAGACGATTCCTCCTGAATCTCTTCAACTTCTGTTTCCTCTTCTTCTTCTTCTTCTCTTTGTAT
>CM071861.1:5317132-5341834 GCA_036759665.1 Gynandropsis gynandra | reverse complement strand
AGGTTTTGTCCCAGTACGCTCACTTCGTTGGCAATTGCATTCATTCGTCCACTGAATTCCTTTACACTTTCGTATTCTCCCATTTCCAGTTTTTCAAACTGGTGCTCCAGCATATCTAGCCGTGTTCTCTTCACACTTGTTGTGCCTTCATGAATGGTTTCTAACGTGTCCTATGCCTCCTTAGTTGATTCACACCCTTGAATCTGTTTGAATTCATTTATGTCAACCGAAGAGAAAATAGCTGTTAAGGCTTTTGCGTTAAATATCGAACTTCTCTTTTCGCTAGGTGTCCACTGATCTGAAAGATTTTCTTTTTCTTTTCTATTTTCGTCGATCACTGTAGGTGGTGTCCATCCGTTTTTTACAGCATTCCAGGCATCTTCATCAATTCCTCGAATGCTTGCTCGCATCTTTACTTTCCAGTATCCATAATTCGTTGAATCTAGCATAACTGGTTTACCAAACGAATACATGTCTCTCGGTCCTTCCATTCTAGTCTTCTTCTTGGATCTCCAACCAGTTTTTAGATTTTATGGATCTCCAACCAGTATTTTTAGATTTTACTCTAAATTTTGGTTACCAGCTCTGATACCAATTGAAATCTTGTAGAAGATAGACTATTGAATCAATAAAAGAACCAGACGATATCAAAAACAATTATGTTATTTACTTGTCAATCTTTAGGTACACTTGTTGGTTTTCTATAATGTACTAAAGACTCCACGGATAACTCCCCCTGAGTTAGACGTGTAAATACAATCAACACTGTTTTTACTCACCACCCAGTATTCAATTAGGTACACCTAAAAACCTTGAACTCCCCTGTTCACTGTTTTCTATACCTCTACAATACTGACTAAATAAGTACACCTAAACCCAAACCACCTTGTTCTGTGTTTTTTTGTGTACACCATTAAACTCTCCAGATTCTTTGATCATTATTCTTCATTTCAGATCAACTTATCTGCCCTTTCTCTCAGCTCAGCAACCACCACCGGTTATTCCGCCGCGCCGTCATGCTAAAATCCCTTCAGGTTTGAATCCGGTCGATTCTCTTGGTTCCTCAATCTTCTCCTCGATCATCTCGTTGACTTGCTCCAGTCTCCTTTAATTTGAAATCACTTCCCTTAGATTTCTCAACTACCTGAAACAAAACAAATAACTCCGATCCGATTTTTACTGCATTCACAAAGAGAATATCTCACCAACGGTTCTCTCTGCATCTCAAAGTGTGTTTCTTTTGGCACTGTGCCTCCAAATTCAGGCAACATCTTCATCATTTGGTTCAAACAAGATCCATGCAAGGGTTTCAAGAAACTAACGTCTGTTTCCCAACATTGTGTTCCAAGATCTCTCTTGTTGAGCCAAGAACTTTACAGGTAATTCCTCTGTGCAAGCCATCCCGAAACTGTTGCACCGTTTTGGACAGCTCGCAAAATGGCCCGACGTTTGCATCAATCACGAGAAGGATGAATCCAGATTGATTTTTTTCTCTCTTTGCGAGCAATTGGCTTCTATGATAAATAGTACCAAACTCCTTTAAGTTTGAGCTACACTCTGCTCTTCGGAATGAACTATGAGGTGAAGAACAGTAGAATTTAGACTTAACCCTCGCCAGGGCACATTTCAAATGCTCCCATTTGTCCACCACAGTTACATTAACCCCCAGACTTTCCACATACTTTTGTGTAACTCTTCTTCGTTCTTCGTCTTTCAACAGGAAAACTACTTGGGAACCCTCCGACCTTGGGCTCAATCTAAGAAAGATGTTGTTTAGTCTTGGACTCAGAGTCCGTATGCTTCTATTAGAGCTTGAAGTCTGTATACTGAGCCCTAGATTTGGCGTTGATAGGCAACCACTTTTTGCTTCTTCGTCCTGTCTCATCAGTATTTCATTGATTGAAGACTCTGAGGACATCAGGAAAATGTTGAACTGGAAACAGGTCCCTTTCTGACCGATATCCTTGTCAACAATTCTTATTTCTCCTCCCATCAATCGAACCTATAGGAACAAAAAAAAAGCAAATCCAAACTGTAAACAAAAATTTTTAAAAATATGTTTTTGGATATTTGCTAATAAAGTCTTGGAATTGAGGATATATTTAGTACTCTAGGTCTTAGTAGCATACCAGGGATTGCACAATTCCGAGGCCTAAACCGGTTCCTTGTTGCCCTTGAGCGGTTTCTCTTACTTGAACATAATTTTCAAACACTGATTTCTGCATCTCCTTTGGAATACCTTTCCCTGTATCATCCATTTCAAATAAGAACTCCATGGTGTTCGTATTCCCTCTCACAGAACGCATGGTCTCCATGTTATCTTTATTGTTGGAGAACATTTTCCACGAAAACTTCAAGACATTTCTATGTGCATTGGCGGCTAGGACAATGGAGCTGTTGTAGCTGGGCTTCTGAGCCCATGCTCGGATCAGGACGTGGCCATCGGATATGAACTTAATAGCGTTCCTTATGAGATTGTTTAGGATTTGCTTTAGCTTGCCTCTATCACCTTTCACGTGTGAGAACCTGAGTATTGAGCCATTGTGTGGATCCAAAATAACATCAACGCCTTTCTTCATGGCCACAGGATGGAAGGAGTCCACGACTTCTTCAAGAAGACCCGCGAGGTTGAACTCTTCTTCCTCAACTTGCATCTTTCCTGACTCGATTTTGGTCATGTCAAGAATAGAGTTAAAGCAGACCTATAATGTGAGAGAACTCCATTAATACCAATGATGAATCTAAGTTAAGCACATCGCCTAAAACACTTTGGAAGATTTTTCTTTTTACAAAGTTTTTGTACTATTTTCACAATGGTCATAGAGATATCTTACCAACCAAATCCTGAGTGTAGACTTGCATTTGCTTAAGACTGGTGTCCAACTCAGTGTCGGGCTTTGCTTCCTCGTGACAGAGGTCAATAAGACCATTGATGCTGGCAGGGGCACCTCTGATGTCATGGTTGGCATTGGCGAATGCCAAGCTCTTGTTCACGCTCTTTCTCTCAGTTTGTTGTGTCGCTTCCATCTGGTTTATCAATGCGGCACACAGATGCATCTCTCTCTTTGCCGCTTGCACCGTTATCAGAATGAAGATCAGGGTCGAGATCACTGGCAATATTGACGTTAGGATCGACAGGATCAAGGCCATCTTGTCGTTCTTTGCCATCACAGCCATGAAATCTCCTTTGCTCGGGAACACTAGTGCATATGCTTGGTAAAATCTGCATTCTATAAGTCTCTTGCTCTACATTCACCAGATAATGTATGCAAAGGGATGATAAAAATACCAGGGGTACGCCGGCAACTTGAAGATCAGAGAAGTAAACCTTGAACTTGGAGCTTCCCATATCCAACACATTATATCCAGACGTCCCGTTAAAAGGAAAGCATTGGACTTTGATTTCATTACGGTTACGGTGTGATTTAGATGCAGTACGAAAGCAAGCCGACCTATTGGACACGAAGAACGAAGTGTTTGACGAACCTAGCAGAAGGGTCGTCCCTTCCATAGTCGACATGCAGAGTTCTCTGCCATGGAGGTTCAACTGGTTCAAGGCATCGGTCAAGGATTTAACTCGAAACCCCAACGTGATAGCACCTTTCTTATCGTATAAACTAACGGTTTTAAGAAACAAAATGGCATTCTCTATGCCCCAACTGGTTCCCAAAAAAGCGTACCACCCACCAGTGTTGTTACCAAAAGCGGCGTGGAACCAATCCGTCCGAGTTATATCCAATGGTTGAAGTTTGACGGAGTGACCATAGAGACGACCATTGATTTGATCAACGTTTTGAATATACCAAGTGCAGTTGGGAGAAAATGTAGTGTTGGCGAAAACTGTAACGCTTGTGTTGTAAAAGTTGAAGAATGAGAATAATAGACCGTCACGTGTAATGTATGATACTTGTGAGTTGTGAGGAATTGTTGAATATGCTTGAAATAATAATTGAGATATCTGTAGAAATACAAATAATAAACTTGTGTTAAAACATAAATATATAAGAATTTATAAAGTACACCACTAATGATTATATCTCATTAAATTTCTAACACTTTATTATTTACATGAGGACGAGTAACAAAAGGGTCATGTAATAAACCGCGATTTGAATGTCGGAGAAGGAAGAAGCATGGGTGTTGTTGAGAGAAGATTGAACAAGTCTTGCTAATCCAATCGCCGATGAATGTGTCGATTGGAAAAAAGTTTTTCCGATCATTTCAACCTCCGATACCACACCGGAATGAAGTTTTCCGGTGATCAAACTGGCATCGGATTTGATGCTTTTTGTGGTTTTATACCAATTCGGTATCACAATACTCGGAAAAAGCAATTCAACCAGAACCTACTTCCAACAATTAAAGAAAAAGAGATGTGTTATGACAAACGAGATAAACATATATAATAATTTATCAAAATCTTTGCATACTTTACCCTCACAATTAGTTTTTTGAAAATTTTCGGACTAAAATCGATCTTATACGAAGACAAACAACTACACTATGCATTAAACGTCAAAGAATAAAAAAATTTTTGGACAAGGAAGACAAGAACTGGACGAAAAGCCACGACTGAACTAAATTTCACCATACGTCTCTGCATCAAAATACACAAAAATTAAACAAATATCCTTTTAATTCAATTAGATTTGATTAAAAAAATTAAAATATTGAAAATTAACTAAATTGGACCCAATTAAACCTTGGGCTTAAACTAATTAAACTAAAGAATAATTAAATATCATTTTTTATTCAGTTAGACGTTAACTAATTAAACTAAAGGGCCAAATAAAATTAATTCTTTAACCAAATTGAATTAATAAAACTTCAAACTCACATAACGTAATGGGTCGATTTAAAAAAGCATTGATATACTTTTAAAAGAATTCTAATTAGTACCAGTTCAGTTTATCCAAAATAATGTGTTCTGCAAACTTTTTAAGCGAATGATCTCAAATTTTACTACATAAAATCAACTTTTAAAATCGACCGAACGTTCCAATTCTTTTTTAGCTTATTTTATTAGATACTTAAACAATTACCTCGATGGTTCGTCTCGTGTTCACCATATTGCCAATGGTTGAGGATTGGATTTAATATTGTCGAGGTCCTTCGACGCTATAAACAATATTCGATTCAAGACACAAAACCTATTCATAGGATACAACTTCACATACTTTAAAATATAAGATTTTCCATAGTCAACTCGAACTCTTTGGAAAGATGGAATTTTACTACATATCAAGAATAGCGTGGGAAAAAATTTCTTTTATGTAAAATTAATCGAATCTGAATCTATTTTCATACTTTAAGAAGGGCATTTGATATTAATGACAAAATATATAAGAATTAATGTTAGATTTGATTTCTCAATTAACTTTGATTGTAAGATTTATTATCCAAAATTAAAATATTTTTATTAGATTCATCAAATATTCTTAGTTTATCGTAATATTATATTCACAAATTTCAATCATAAGAAAAGGTGAAAAAAGGGACACCGAGGATAAACTAAATAAGTTCAAATTTGAGTCTTGTTTATCTTTATAATTTGTACTATCGCTTGGAGTTTTATTTTGACCAACGTGACATTCGTTTCTGACATGGCATACCCAAAGTCGAACCGAAGACTTTCGGTGTCATACAGTGATGTATAGATGGATATTTAGGTTCGATTATATAAAATCGAATTATATCAAACCGAATTATGATCGTTCGGTTTAGGTGTAGATAAAATAGTCAATCGTATCAAAATTAAAAAATCGAATAAATTCGGTTCAGTTCGGTTATTAACCGAATAACCGATTGGTTACATAAAAATATAAAAAATATATAGATAAATATATTTATCAAACGAATATTTATCTAATATAATTAATAATTAAATATAAAATTTAAATAATAATATATCATATTATTTTTTAAATATATGAATTATTTGAATATTATAAATAATATCATTTATTTGCAATTTTATATTTATATGATAAAATATTTGGTAAAATCGAAATAATCGAATAACAATCGAACAAATTAGAATTCGAATTTTATTTTGGTTATAATATTTTATTTATATAATCGAATCGTTCTATAATAAAACCAAACTGAACCGAATAAATTCAATTATTGTTCCGTTATTGTTTTGTAAAAACGAAATAATCCGTATCATTAAATCGAGGAAAAATAGTCTATTCCCCCTTGAAAATCATGCTTTAGTCCTATTCCCCCTCGATTTTGACCATCATTCTATTCCCCCCTCGATTTTCAGTTTTCATCCTATTTCCTCTTGAAAATCATATTTTAGTCTTATTCCCCCTCGATTTTGAACTCATCATATTCCCCCCTCAATTATTAAAAATATGCTTAAAACCCCCTCCGATTTTGACCCAATTTTGATTTTAATTTTGATCTAATTTTGATCTAATTTTGATTTTAATTTTGACCCAATTTTGATTTTAATTTTGACCCAATTTTGATCCAATTTTAACCCAATTTTTATTTTAATTTTGATTTTAATTTTAATTTTATTTTTAATTTTAACTTTAGTTTTAGTTTTAATTTTAATTTAGTTTTGATTTTAATTTTAATTTTGTTTTAAATTTTGATTTTAATTTTAATTTTGATTTTAATTTTAATTTTAATTTTAATTTTAATTTTTATTTTTATTTTAGTTTTTTAACAATAACAAGTTAATTATTCAATTTTATTGACTTAATTGATTTGATTTCAAATAAAATTAAGTATGGTTTTTTACTTGAAACCAATTTTAACCCAAAATCGAACCCAATTTTGACTTATTTTTAACCCAAAACCGATCCAAGTTTAAACCAAATTATGATATCAATTTTGACTCGATTTAATCCAAATTTTTACTTAATTTTGACCGATAAAATTAAGTACGGTTTTTACTTAATCCATAATTTTAACCCAAAATCGACCCCAATTTTGACTCAATTTTAATCCAATTTGTACTTAATTTAAACCCAAAATTTTACTTAATTTTATCCCAAAATGGTCCCCAAATTTGACTCAATTTTAACCAAAAAACTATCCAATTTTAACCCAAATTATGATCTCAATTTTGACTCGATTTAATCTGAATTAATCCAAATTAATTTTGACCAAAATTCGTACTTAATTTTAATTCGAATTTTAACAATAAATCAAGTTAATTATTCAATTTAATCAACTTACTTGATTTAATTGATTTCAAATAAAGTTAAATATGTTTTTTACTTGAAACCAATTTTAACCCAGGATTAATTCGGATTAAATCGAGTCAAAATTGAGATCATAATTTGGGTGAAAATTGGATCGGTTTTGGGTTAAAATTGAGTCAAAATTGGGGTCGACTTTGGGTTAAAAATTCGGATTAAATCGAGGCAAAATTGATATCTTAATTTGGGTCAAAATTGGATCGGTTTTGGGTTAAAATTGAGTCAAAATTGGATTCGATTTTGGGTTAAAATTGGTTTCAAGTAAAAAATCGTACTTAATTTTATTCGAAATCAAATCAAGTAAGTCGATTAAATTGAATAATTAACTTGATTTATTGTTAAAATTCGAGTTAAAATTAAGTATTTTTTTGTCAAAATTAAGTACAAATTATGATTAAATCGAGTTAAAATTAAGTGAAAATTGAGTTATATTAAAATTAAAAATAAAAGTTAAAATCAAAATTAAAATTAAAGTCAAAATTAAAATCAAAATCGATTCAAATTGGATCAAAATTAAAATCAAAATCGGATTAAAATCGGAGACCGTTTTAGAGAGATTTTTTATAATTGAAAGAGAACAGGATGATCTCAAAATGGAAGGAAACAGGACTAAAACATTTCCAGGGGGAATAGCACGAAGGTAAAAATCGAGGAGGAGGAGTAGGGCTGTTTTTACTTAAATCCTCCAACCATAATTCCAACCGAAACCGCAATGGGCAGCCCTAGACTGCCGTGATAACCAACTTCACCACAACACCTTTCTTTGTTATTAGACTGTTGACTTTTCTCAGTTATAGGTCCTTTACAAAGTGTGTTTATGGGGTTTAGGTTTTGCATTTCATTTGTAAGCCTTTCCACTGAGCGCGAGACGAGTTTCTTTGGGGTTTTCGCCACCATTGCCGCTGACGAGGAGCTCCAGTAGCAGGCTTTTAGGTTTTGGGTCTTTTGGGGTAATCGTTGGATTTTTTTTTCCTGTTTCGACTTTCAGCTAATTTTATCGGATTGGGAGTTTTGTTATAGTTTATGGTATCTAGGGTTTAGAATTGTCCCATAATCAATTTTAGTTTAGAAGATACGTGTTATTGCGCTGAGCTTTAGACGCATCGTTATTGCGCTGAAGTTGTTCGTCGAATTCCTATGTGAGTTGTTTTCGGGGTACTTAAGGTTAATTTTGAATTGAAAAGTAAACCCTTTTACATTTACGATATTGTTGCCTCATTTGTAATTTGGCATTTAAATCCTATCATTGGATATGATAAATCTCTAAAGCCAACTTTCTGGGTGGACACATAGAGCCTAAGCATATTGTACCAAGGTTTGGTGATTTGTTATTATCGTTTGTCACGGCAAATTCTTTCCTTCATCGCAGGGGAATTTAAGCGTCACCATTCTTCAGCTTTCCTTTGTTTAGAGTTCTAAGATGGAGGACATTGAGAATATTGAAGACGATGAATTTGGGTTCTCGAGAAATTATTTTCTTGCTAAAGAATTGGGTGGATCGAGCAAGAAATCAGCCCGTAAACTCTCTGATATCCATGTTGTTGATGAGCAGGTGATTGCGTATTTCTCTCTATGATATATCAATCACCAGTGCTCCCCAAGACAGCTTGATGAATGTGCATTATGTTTTTCAGGAGCTTAGAGCAGCGGCATCTAACATCGAAATGAAGCATGAGAAAGAGGTTGCTGCCCTGATGGATGAATACAAGACTATGTACCCTAAGTGGGTCTTTGAGCTGAGGTGAGATTGTTGTTGCTTTTACAAACATTTGGTATCTTTCTTATCAAGCATTTGTTTAGACTTTTACTATCTCCTTTAATGTTAAGAATGTTTAACAAGATTAATCACTTATGTTGGTGTGGTTGTATCTTGAAAAAGGACGTTGCAAACAAGTAA
Source organism: Gynandropsis gynandra (assembly GCA_036759665.1). Taxonomy (NCBI): domain Eukaryota; kingdom Viridiplantae; phylum Streptophyta; class Magnoliopsida; order Brassicales; family Cleomaceae; genus Gynandropsis; species Gynandropsis gynandra. The sequence continues at coordinate 5,332,720 of CM071861.1, read as the reverse complement.
ATGGTGGCATGTAATCATAAGGACCCTTTTAGTCTCTCCTTATATTTTATTCGAGAATTTAGAATCGAAGTTGTATGCGTATTCAAGCCTGTTTTGACGTGCTCTCGGAACTGTTGTGTGGTTAGGTGTGGCTTTGGCCTTTTAATGTATGGATTTGGATCTAAAAAGGCTTTAATTGAGGATTTTGCTTCTACCTCTCTTATGGAATATTCGGTCGTGGTTATCAATGGCTATCTCCCTTCTGTAAACCTGAAACAGGTATCCTTTGTCAGTTGAAACACAACCATGTCACAACGTTGATATGGCCCCTTTACTTATAAAACCTATGTTATAAATAACAGTAATTTCTCTTGTTGCAAATTCAGGTTTTGACAACCTTAGCTGAGCTACTATCCCAGCAGTTGAAATCTAGAAGAAAGAGTTCTTCTGGGAGCTCACGTAAATGTCAGGAAATGTTTTCTTCTCGTTCCATAGATGACGTTCTCTCTTTTCTGCGTGGCCCTCAATCAGATGACAAAGACTGCTTTGTATGCATTGTCATTCATAACATTGACGGACCTGGTCTAAGAGACCCTGAATCGCAGCAAACACTTGCTCGACTTGCTTCTTGTTCACATATACGTATCATTGCCTCCATCGACCATGTCAATGCACCATTATGTAAGCATATATACTCCACAGCTCTCTCTCTCTCTCTCTCTCTCTCTGCATTATTATCAATAGACAAAAAGAATGGATACTTTAGTTCAGTTTGCTTGATTACTCATTAAATAAGTTTATCCCTTGTTCCATTTGTCGTTGTTATCTTTCTGTGAGATTAGAAGATCATGTACCAAGTTCTTTGACTTTATATGGTCTCTTGTGGACATTGATAGTGTGGGACAAGAAAATGGTTCACACACAGTTTAACTGGTTATGGATCCATGTTCCAACATTCACACCATACAAGGTCGAAGGAACCTTTTATCCATTGGTTCTTGCTCACGGAAGCACAACCCAGACCACCAAAACGGCAGTCATAGTCTTGCAGAGTTTGACACCCAATGCTCAGAATGTCTTCAAGGTTCTTGCAGAGTACCAACTTTCTCATCCAGACGAAGATGGTGAGTGGCTAACTCATCCGACTGATATCTACTCTGATTCCCGGAACATGGAATTATACTAACAGTTCCTATTAATTTTGCAGGCATGCCTACGGATACTCTATATGCCGTATCTCGGGAACGCTTCTTTGTGAGCAGTCAAGTGACACTGAATTCACACCTGACGGAGTTCAAAGACCATGAATTGATCAAGACTAGAAGGAACTCCGACGGCCAAGACTGTTTGTATATACTTCTTGCGCCCGACCCACTTCGACAGCTGTTGCTTGAGCTCCAATAATAGCTATGCAAAGTGAATTCTATTTTCTCGTTGAGCTTTTGCAAAGGACGTTCATGGAGATCACTTTGTTCTGTTTCTTGAGGGAAGATGATATGCTTTCAGTGATCATATGATATCTATGTAAATTAGGTGACACATCACAAGTTTGGGGCCTACGGAAAGAAATTTTTGTTGGTTTTGTTTTCCTTCTCTTTAAGTTAATTTACTGGCTTTGTAATGTTTCAAACTTAGGTTAATATCCCAAGGGAGGAACGAGGGCATTCCTATTAGGTAACTTACATCACAAGGCAACAAAAATGACACAAAACAATGAAACATCTATCTGTAAGCGTCAACAACAATCAGAAGAGAACCCTATACCTTTCTAGCAAGGAGGAAACCTTATAAATTCCTTCCCTTTCATGTCAACATGAGATCGTTTGCACTGGAATGAGGACGGAGACACACTCGTACCTCATGTTCTTCAAGGCCAGCTCTCAGTTTAGGCACCAGAATCTCAAGAACTGATCCAGGTCCATCATAATAAGCTTCGATGTTGGCATCTTCTGGAATTCGGGTCGATAGTGGGATTTCTCTGATGAATTCCCCTGGCGGGCAGTGCTCGGAAGCTGGATCTGTCAACTTGAAGGTTCGATCACGTCTCTTGATGAAAGTCATGCGTGAAGTGCTGACGCAAGAGACTTTTATTATCCCGTGTGTAAGGGTGTTCCTCCATGATACCTTAACGCTGTTTAGATCCACAAAAGGAAGGCTTATAATGATCAAATAACCTTCTTCGTCCTCATATATCGTTTTCGCAGCCGTAACTGGCCCATACGCATTTTTCATGGCCCCACTGAACTCGTTAGACCAACTTGGCAGCTCATTCTGGTGAACTTCAGTATCAGCCGATGGATTCACAGTTAAACAACACTCGTCTTCATTAGCTCCATTAGAGAACAAGTCCTTTCTCCTTTTGTGGCTAACAGGAGACATATCGTTTGCTTCGCCGTTAATATGGTTGGATATCTGAGTTGACAGATTGAGCCCTGACCCATTCAGCAATTTCTTTGAGTGACTTGTAGAAGGGTTCTTTAGAGAAGGGGGATGCCTCTCGAGCTCGAAGTCTGTGTTCGGGAGGGTCCTCCAAGAACTGAAGTCACTAGCCTCAGGTGGAATAGTGAAATTCAGATCACGTCCAGTTAGCTCCATCCATCTCTTCTTGTCTTCCTCATCAAGACACATGAGGTTTGGTAAAGGAACAAGCTCAATCCCATGAACACACTGAGGATTTGACAATCCTCTGTAGTGCTTCCTCTGCATTCTATGTGATCTTACAAATCCCTTTTCAACGCTGAATGGAAACGGGCGTTCCCCCTGGCGAGAATGCCCATTCATGTAGCTCCTCAGTTGCATCTTCCCAAGAGCATTCTCTGGTCTCTCCTTAAAAACCCACATGTACATGTTCTCCATATCGTGCTGAACCAGAAACACATCAAGCTTGAGATCTGACTTGTCAAAACCAGACACTCCGTTGTTGTCCCGAATAATTTTCGACTTTGATTTCTCGTTTAAAGCAGGTTTGAAGTAGAAACTGAAGAAAAACCAGGCACCCCAGATACTATCGACCCGCTTTGCACATTTTCGTCCGACCCTAGGCACAACACTCAGATAATTCTCAGTCTCATAAGCTTGAGAACCTAACCCGACATCCAAAATGTCACAAGAATCCGGCTGCCAAGGCTGTGGAGGAGGACTACGCTCAGCTGAGAGTGGTAAATTGATATCAGGAGGGCCAGAAAGCACGGATTGACGATTATTCATGTCCAGATCGAGTTCCTCGTGTGAAGATGCACTAGAATCCATGGATAACAAAGTCGAGGGGTGATGATTCTCCATTGCCAAGGCGTTAAAGCGAGTAGCTACCATCTCAGCTCATATCAATGGTGGGTTTCCCCGCAGATGACCGCAATAATACCTAAATTTCTCATCTTTTTCCACACAACAACCTTATGATCAATCTCCACTACTTCTTCCTTCACTCGAAACCCTATATTCCCAATATCAGAAACAGACAAAAGACCCAAATCTCTAGTAAACCAAAGCCAAATATTCAATTAAACCCTAACAGTGAAACTCACCCAAGAACAGGAAATTTCTGAGCAATCACCACACAAAAAGCGAATATCCCATCTATGACGGCCACGGGGAAAAAGAGATAAACTTTCTCAATAATAATTGGATTTCTCAAATACCCACAAACACCAAAGGATTAGCAAGGGAAAATTCAAAACCGGAGAAATCCAAGGAAGAGAAAAAGGACAAAAGGATGGAGCTTCCTGTGTGGTTTACAGTTACCTTCAGGGACAAGCTCGAATGAGTCGATAAGAAAAAGAAGAAACAGGACAACCTAAGACGACGTAGATGCACATGGAATCGTCTCCTTCACTTCCGATCAAATCAATCCTATTTTTACTTCCCAAGCACAGAATTCTTCTTCGTCCTCCGTCTGGGTCTTCGTTTCATGAGAATGGGAGAGAGATAAAGGGTTTGACGGAGTAAAAGCCTGCTTTGTATAGAACTGCGGAAGCTGTATGCTGTTACTTAACGGTGACGGTGGATAATTATTACGGCGACTTATTTATTTAATTTTTAGAAAATAAAAAATGCAAAAACCCAATTAAAAATCTTTAAACTGTTGGAAATATAATCATTATATTATTTGAATAATATAAAATTAAGACGATAACTATTAGGATCGGATAAAATATTCAAATTATTCGTATTCGATTCGTATTCGATTTGTATTCGAATCGAAAATTCAAATATCCGTTGATATAAATACTTACATAATATTAGAAATCAGATATTCGACAAATACAAATACAAATACAAATAGTAGACTCAATTATCCGAATTATTCGTATCCGTAAATATTAAATAGAAAATTTAGTTAATATATAAATACATATATAACAAAATTGATTTTATGATTAAATTGAAGATAAAAAACATTATTAATCTTATTTAAACATTTATTATATAAATATTTATAGCTAAATATGTAATACATTTATGATGGGAGGACTAAAATATCAAATACTTTAAAATAACTAATATTATTGAATATTTAATTTATGCTCAATATTAGTTCTAATCCAAATGGGTTGGATAATGTTATAGAGACATATATGAAAAAAATACATAACTCACTAAATATATAACTTTTTGCAATCTTATTTTAGTGTGTAATCTAACAATTTGTTTCATTGTTTTAGGTGAATTGACGATGTTCGTAGAATCATCCACGAAACTAAATTTAAATTACTGGTGTGGAGATAAATGTAAAGATTTGGTGTTTTGTTTTATTTATATTATGTATATTTGCATATTTGTGCGATTTGAAATTTTAGTTTTAGATTATATTTGATGATTATTGATTTTTTTATTAAAATGTTTTTATATATATTTTATACGTTAAAAGAATTTAGGTTCAGATACGAATATTCGTATATCCGACGGATGTCCATATATTCGACGGATATCCGTATATTCGACAAATATTCGTACTTACAAATATCAGAATTTATAAATACAAATACAAATATTAAATTTAGATATTCGCCGAATATAAATATAAATATAAATAGTCTGATATCGCAAATATCCGTTATTTGTCCAATCTTATTAATTATTTTTGGTATACATATTAATTTAATAGTATAGAGTTGATATACCTTAACAAATTAGTTTAAAAATAATTATTATACTTCGTATATTATTATAAAGTTAAATCATAATTTTATATAAAATTAAAAAATAACAATTAATATATAATTTTGATGTTTTAAACAAAGAGTTGGTTCCAAACCTGGGTGGCACTATGTAACTCAATCCATTATAGGTTCTGTGGATTTTGTTTTCCTTTGTAAGAGGGCAACAACAAGTTTTTATAAAATTTTATCCTTACTTTTTATTTGATAGAACAAAACTGTTTTTTTTTGGAAGGGCAATGGCTATGTGGACACGTGGCGATAGAATACTTATTGCAAATAAGTTATTGGTGAGGAGGATGTAATGTAATCCTGTAATAATGTAGACGGTAAATAAGGGAACACGTTATGTTGGGTCATTAATATATATTAAATATATATTAAAAATATAAAATATATACTATATAAATAATATTAATAAGATATAGATATAATTAAATATATATAATGATTTGAAATATATATACGTATACATATTGTTATTATGTATTATATAAATGTTGATATATTAATACCCGCGTGTGTATATATATATATATATCTAAAAGTTAATTAAATATAAATATACTAGTGTTATACCCGCGCTATGCGCGGAAGAATTTTTTTTACAAAATTTGATATAAAAACCTATAAAATTGTATTTATATATAAATATTTAAATAATATTTAAATTTTTCAATTTTAATATTAAATTGTAGATAATTTTCGTTATATTTTTATTAAATTAAATAATTTATGAATGTTATTAGTTTAGATTAAATAAATTTTTAAAATAATTTATGATTTGTTTAAATAAATTATAATTTTTTAAAATAAAATATGATTTTTTTAATTTTTTTAATATTTATGTTTTTTTTTATAAAAACCCTAAATCCGCCGCACCTTCCTCTTTTCTTTTAATAAATGATGATTTTTTTAAATTTTTTAATGTTTAAATAAAATATAAATAATACTAATAAATAAAATGAAAACCCTAATTCTCTTGGCCTCCTTCCCCAACAGCCCCTCTTCCCAGCAGCCCCTCTTCCCAGCAGTCCCCTCCCCCATCTAACCCCTCTTTCCCCAGCCGTCGCCGTCGTCCCCGCTCCCTTGGTACCCACCGCGCCTCCCTTTCCCATCGCGCCTCGCCGCCCTTCTCCACCCGCCTCGCCCTGTGCCTCGCCCTACGCCCTGCGCCCCGCGTCTCCACTCCCCTCCAACCGCCTCCCCTCCCTCAGCCGCTCGCCTCCTCCCCTCCCTCAGCCGCTCGTCTCCCCTCCCTCAGCCGCTCGCCGTTTATCCATCGCTCGTTTGTAAGTGAAAAAAATAAACCAAAGGCCAAGATGATTCGACGGAAAAGTAATCGGACGGTTGTGAAGAGCAAACACCCCGTGAACAGTACCCGGCGTTCATCCTACGGTTGGAAAAGCACCAGCAAAATAATAGAGAAGATCTAACGGTCAAGAGTGCGAAACGTGTGTTTTTTACTGTTCACTCACGTTGCTGTTTTAGTATATATTAGATATATATTATAATATATATAAGTATTAACTTATAGAGTGGAGAGAGAACGGAGAAAGAGTGAACCGTAAGGGAAAAAAGCGGAGAGAATAGAGATTACATTGTAAATTTTAAGGGAGAGAATCACTTCTGATTTTTTTGTGTATATCTTATAAAGTAAGGAGTTGCCTATTTACCTTCTTAATTTTTTAATAAAAATTATATGGACCGTGGTTCATTAAGACATTTACATTTTAACATTTATCTTTAAATTTCTATTAACTGTCTCATTAAAAACTTTATTACGGAAAAATCCTTTGGAATAAAAACCATAATGAGAGAAAAAGAGTACAACCATAAAAACTCCTCATCGATTTGTCAACCTTTTGTTTAATAATAAACTTCGAAGATGATGCATCCCGATATTCCGAATGTGTTTTCTCAATGTTGAAGTAGGGAGCGTTTTTGTGAATAAATCGGCTACATTTTTGCATGATCGGATGTATTGAACATCAACTTCTTTTTTCTTCTCGAACTCTTGTGTATACGTGAAAAAGTTTGGAGGTATATGCTTTGTTCTGTCACTTTTGATATATCTTCCCTTTGTTTGAGCAACGCAAGCGGCATTATCTTCATATAGTATTGTTGGGTTGATATTAGTTGATAATCTGCAGATCTCTTGTATGTGTCGAGTTAAAGCTCTGAGCCACACACATTCTCTACTCGCTTCACGAAGTGCTATGACTTCAGCATGATTTGAAGATGTTGCAACTAGTGTTTGTTTCTGTGAACGCCATGATATCGTTGTCCCTCCAATTGTGAAAACATATCCTCTTTGTGATCTAGCTTTATTAGGATCTGATATGTAACCTGCATCTGCAAAACCGATCAACTCACGTTTGGAATCTCTAGGATAAAATAATCCTAAATCAATCGTCCCTTGTAAATATCGAAAGATATGTTTAATCCCTGTCCAATGACGACGTGTAGGGGATGAGCTATATCGTGACAAGAGATTAATAGCAAATGCTATATCATGACGAGTGAAACTTGCTAGATACAAGAGAGTCCCTATTGCACTCATATATGGTATTTCTGGTCCAAGTATATCTTCATTTTCTTCATAAGGACGGAATGGATCTTTTTCAACATTTAAGATCTACATACCATTGGAGTGCTTAATGGATTTGCTTTATCTATGTTAAAGCGTTTTAATACTCTCTTTGTATAATTCGATTGATGTACAAATATATCAGTCTTTAGATGTTATATCTGTAAACCAAGACAAAACTATGTTTGTCCAAGGTCTTTCATTTCAAATTCCTTTTTCAGATAATTCCGAGCATTTTCAATCTCTTTTGAGGTCCTAATTAAGTTCAGATCATCAACGTAAACAGCTATTGAAAGTAATATGTCTCTTATGTAATATTCCTATAGTCATGGGTTTAAGTGTAATTATTAAAAGGTTAATAACTATATAAGAAATGAAAACAGGTTTTCGGTATCATATTTCACAATCGCAAAATCTAAACCCTAAAACTAATAACCGTCAAAATAAAAACCGAAGAACGAGAAAACGTTTTTCGTTCTTCATCGGAGAATTCCACACCAACAGTTGGAGAGCAGATCCGATCTCGGCGTGGATACGTGTAGAGGACTTGCGCTATCAAGTCTATTGCATCCGATAATCACACGTTCAACGTTAACATGTATATTCGAAATCGTTTCTAAATATGTTCGTCGTTGAAACCCGAAAAACAATCCTTAAACATGACTGGATCTCATATTCGGATTGATAAAACACGTTTCCGCACCCCAAATCAACCCAACAGCTGTAATCACAAATCCACTTGTTGTTTTTTGAATAAATACACAAGGACAAATAGGGTTATTCACAAATCCCCTTTTTAATAGATATTCACTTAGACGATTATACCACATACGTCCAGATTATTTCAATCCGTATTAAGATCGTTGCAATTTGATTGTACACATTTCTTTAGGTTTTGAGTTTGATGTTTTCGGCATTCTTAATCCTTCAGGGATTTTCATGTATATATCATTATCCAAAGATCCATATAGATATGCCGCAACCACATCCATAAGGTACATACCTATGTTGGTGGATGATGTTAAAATCATCAAATATCTAAATGTGATTGCATCCATAATAGGGGAATATGTTTTCTCATAATCAATTCTAGGTTCTGGGAAAACCCTTGTGCGACAAGGCGTGCCTTATATCTCGTGACCTCATTATTTTCATTTCTTTTTCGTACAAAAACTCATTTGCATCCAATCGGTTTGACACCTTTTCGAGTTTGAACGATGGGTCCAAATACTTTTCTTTTATTTAATGAGTCTAATTCTATTTGCAATAGCTTCTTTCCATTTGATCCAATCATGTCTCTTTTGACATTCTAACACTGACATTGATTCTAGATCTTCACTATCATTTTCAATTTATTTGGAAATAGAGAAAGAGAATATTCCATCACTGTCATTTTTTTCATCTCTTCTTATAATCTTTTCATCATAGATATAGTTGATGGAAATTTCATTGTTCTCTGTATGTTTATGATTATTTGCATGGTTTTCATTTTGAAGATCATCTTCCTCATTTGTTTCTTTTTGAATGTTATCTATGATTTGAGAATCATCATTATTATCAAACTTCTTTCTCTTTCGAGGATTTTTATCTTTATAACCAAGTGGTCGTCCGCGCTTTAAATGTGTTGTAGACTCATTTAAAATTCTTTCACTCGTATTCCCTTTTAGTATTTCTGTACAGGCAGGTGCATTTGTAGCCAGTATATATGATTTTGTAATCCTTGTTGTATCATTGAACCCATCTGGAAGTTGAATAGCAATATTCTGCAAATGTATGATCTTTTGCACTTCCAAATTGCATTGTTTTGTAGGAGGATCAAGATGTAGCAATGATTGTGTTTTCCATGTTAACTCTCATGAGGCTTGTTTTATTCCTTCTCCTAACGGTGGGAATTCATTCTTATTAAAATGACAATCAGCAAAACGAGTTGTGAATACATCACCCGTTTTTGGTTCAAGATATCTAATGATAGATGGTGAATTATATCCAACATAAATTCCCAATCTTCGTTGTGGGCCCATTTTTTTCGTTGCGGTGGAGAAATTGGAACATACACAGCACAACCAAATACTCGAAGATGAGATATATTTGGTTCTTGGACATTTGATAATTGAAATGGAGAATATTTATGATAAGCACTTGGTCTTATTTGAATTAATGCAACAACATGTAAAATGGCATGCCCCCAAGCAGAAACTAGAAGTTTCGTTTTTATTAGCAATGGTCGAGCAATAAGTTGGAGACGTTTAATCAATGACTCTGCCATGTATGAACATGTGGTACGGGATGTTCAATCTTAATACCAATCGATGCACAATAGCCATTGAAAGCTTAAGAAGTGAGTTCACCAGCGTTATCAAGCCTCGCCTTTTTAATAGCCTCGCCTTTTTAATAGGGTGATTGGGGAATTGAGCTCGTAATTTTGTTATTTGAGCAATAAACCTTGCAAATGCAACATTGCGGGTTGATAATAAGCAAACGTGTGACCATATGCTAGAAGCATCGATTAATACCATAAAGTATCGAAATGGTCCACTTGGTGGATGTATAGGTCCATATAAATCCCCATGTAATCGTTCTGAAAACGATGGTGATTCATGTCCAACTTTTACAGATGATGATGGTCTTATTATCAATTTTCCTTGAGAACAAGCATTACATGCGATTTCATGAGATTGAAATATCTTCTCATGTTTTAATGGATGATCATTGGAATTTTGGATAATTTTTCGCATCATATTGAACCAGGGTGACCCAATCGATCGTGCCAAATCTTAAACATGTCTTCATATCTTGGGTTGAATATGGCATATGCTTCCACCATTCTTATTTTTGTGAAATATGGTCCAGAGGATAAAGCTGGTAAAATTTTCACTATATGTTTCTTTTTAGAAACCATTGTCGTGATATAAAGATATACACAATTTTCATCATTCATGGTCTCAACATGATAGCCATTTTGGCGAATATCTTTGAAACTTAATAAGTTTCTTTGGAATTGTGGAGAGAACAATGCATCTTGTATGATAAATTTTGTCCCTCCGGATATTATAAAATTTGCTTCTCCACATCCCTTAATTATTTTTGCATTTCCAGATATTGTATTGACACTGGATTCATGTATTCTCAACTTGGAGAAATATTTTTTATCTTTCAATATTGTATGTGTCGTAGCACAATCGGCTAGACATATGTCTCCATCATTGATGTTTGATCGTAATATATTTTGTATTACTTTGATCCGATAAAGATATAGATGAACCTGAAAAATATGAAGCAAACTTTGCATATAATATATAACAATGTAACAAAATATTACAACAAAAGATAATCTAATAAAACTTTAAAAACTAAATAGCGAAAGAAAAAATACATTCGAAAATAACAAGCTAAGTCTTAAAAATGAGATAATGATAACAAAGAAATTCATATCGAAATCTCATTTTCTTTTCTCATCTTCATTATCAGGTTGATACATAAAATCCGAAATGTCAAGGTGCATTTCAACCTTGTCGTTATCCAGGAGATCATCGAGATCATCTGAGACAAAATTCGTTTGAACATTTTTGTCTTTATCTGTCAGTGACTTCTGGTATAAATCAATAAAATGTCTTGATGTTCGGCATACTTGGGACTTGGTGTTCGGCACACTTGGGACCAATGTCCATTCATACCACATCGATGACATATTGTATCTTTTCACCTTTTAGTCACGTTTTCATTTTCATTCACTCGATTATCTTTCCTTTTATTTTCTTCATGACGAAAATTATTTGGTGGATTACTCCGACCTCTTCCTCTACCATATCCATTTCCACGACCGTGACCACATCCACGACCTCGACCACAACCACATATATATCCATGTCCATGGCCATGCCAGTGGTAATAATTTGATGAAATCACATTTGTTTCATAAAATGGTGCAGAACCAGAGGGACGAGCATGGTGATTTTTCATTAATAGCTCGTTTTGTTGTTCTGCAATGAGGAGAAGCTGTAACAATTCGCGATAGGTCTTAAAATCCTTCGCGCGATATTGTTGTTGTAAAATTACATTATCAGCATGGAATGTCGATAATGTTTTTTCCAGCTTATCATAATCACTAATCTTTTCTCCAATCACATATTTTTTGTGGTCAAATCGATCTTTAAGAGATTCTCACAAATCTGCGGGATCTTCTTTTGTTTGATTCTCATTTTTTAATCCATCGGTAATATGATGACATAAAAATATCATGGCTTTTGCCTTTTCCTCTTCTGAGGAATTATTATCTTTATCGATCGTGGCAATGAGCTATTTGCCTTTTAGATGCATTTTAGCATCAAATGCCCATGTCATATAGTTTTTTCCAGAGACATCTAATGCTGTGATTTTGAGATTCACCAAGTTCGACATGAAGATCTGTTATCATTGAGGAAAAAATAAACAAATATAAATTATGACATTGAAAACAAAATTTAATAAATTATTATATAACAATTCATGTGTTAGATCCGTTTATATTTATAAATAATTCATTTTCATATTTATTTAACCAATTAATAATTTAATAATGAAAAACATAATTTAAATAAAATATAACAAAAAATTGGTGGCTCAACCATTCGTATAACAAGAACAAGTTAAATAAATTATGAGGTGATTTTTTTTCATCCTCCATATAAATATAATAATTAACAAAATAAAATATGACGTAAAGAAAAATGGTGACGTAACCCTCCTTATAACAAGAATAAATAACAGATAAATATTCATAAAATCTTAATATTGTTGATTGGTAGTTGAGCCCGCATAATCATATAGTATAATATATTATGTGTGAAACTTTGTCGGTGATGTCTTTATAATATGATATATATTTATATTATGACCGAGATATATATTCCACGAGATCTATATATACTTGAAATCGAATCCAAATCGAAACCAAAATCGATTGGAAATCGGGATCGTAAAAAATTGAAATTAAAAATAATACATATAACGTATAATATTATATTTTTTTTCTTAACTAATTAGATCGCTCGTGCTGATAACGTGTTAAAAGTTAATCATTAATAGATATAAATATATATTATATTAATAAGACATATATATAATTAAATACATATATCATGATTTGAAATATATATGTATACGTATACATATTATTATGTATTATATAAATATTGATATATTAATACTCGTACGTACATGCATATATATATGTATATATATATAAGTTAACTAAATATAAATATGTATGTATATTATAATATATATTAATATTACGTGAGAAAAGAGAGTGGAGAGAGAGAATAGAGAGTGAACCGTGAGGAGAGAGAGGAGAGAGAGAATAGAGAGAGTGAACCGTGAGGGGAGAAAAGAGAGAGAATAGAGAGAGAGTGAACCGTGAGGGAGAGAGAGAAAAGAGAGTGGAGAGAGAATAGAGATTACACCGTGAATCGTGAGGGAGAGAGTCACTTCTGATATTTTTTGTATGTATCCGTACAAGGTAAGGAATTGCCTATTTATAGACAACACCTCCTTAATTTTTTTAATAAAAAACCATATGGGTCGTGGCCCATTAAGACATTTACACTTTAATATTGGGCTTATTTTGGGACATTTTTCGTAAAAATTATATATTGGAGAGATGATCGTTTGGGCTTCTCAAAAAGCTCATTAAGTATTCAGGCTACTCAAGATTTACTAACCATCGTCGTCAACTACATTATCTACAAAATAAATTAAAGTTACATAAATTCTGTTTTTTCCAAACTAAATACACATATCTTCAGTTATTTTCTTAATGAAATATTTAAAAGACTATCTATATGATTTGTACTTTAAAACTCATATCACTAAATCTATGCACAGAAGACAAATATTTCATAAAAAATTGTTATATCATATAATTTAGAGTTATGTATTAAAAATAAAAAATTTATGATAAAGGTCTCCTTTGATAAGTTTTGAAAAAACAATCTTAGGGTTGTTTCTCATTGATGCAAGGTAAACATATATATACATTACAATCAAGTGAACAAACGTGAGAGAAAGAAGGAAAGTTAACAAAGATTTTGTAAATACAAGGATCTCTAAATAAGAGAAAAGGAAAAGAAATATGTACAAAACATATACATTCTACAATACTCCCCCTCAAGTTGGCGTGTGTAGGTCGCAAATACCCAACTTGTGAAGTGAGTAGTTAAAGATAGCAGTGTGGTAGTTTTGGTGAAGATGTCCGCTAATTGCTCAGTAGTACGTAAGTACGAGAGAGACACACAACTAGCTTTCCATTCATCACAGATGAAGTGACAATCAATCTCGATATGCTTTGTACGCTCGTGAAAAACGAGATTAGAGGCGATATGTAATACAGCCTGATTGTCACACTGAAGATGAGCTAGGTCGGATAAGCGAATACTTAGGGTATCAAGAATCTCACGAAGTTACTTCAACTCTCAACATGTGAAAGCTATAGCACGATATTCGGCTTCCACGGAGAGCGTGATACATCGGATTATTTCTTTGTCTTCTATGAAATCAGAGAAGACCCAAGAAATACCACGTATCCGGAACGAGAGCAGCGTTGAATCGGACACGCTACTCAGTCAGAGTCGCAATAAACGAGGAGGCATAACGAGCTGTCAGACCGTAGCAAAATACCTTGTCTGGGGCATCCCTTTAGATACTTGACCACTCGTAAAGCTACGTCCCAATGATCTTGACGAGGTGCGTGCATAAACTGAGCCAAGATATGAACAACATAGGAAAGTTCATGGCGAGTAATGACAAGATAGACTAACCGGCCAACCAAGCGCCAGTGTGGTCCAGGATCAGCAAGTAGCAGAGCGTCAGAAATAGCCAAGTGATGGTTCTTATCAATGGGTAAGGATGTCGGTGTTCCTCCGCTTAAACCACACTCGTCTATGATGTCTAATGCATACTTGTGTTGAGAAAGAAAAATCCAAGCGGAGCTCCGAGCAACCTCGATGCCTAAGAAATACTTCAAAGTGCCCAAATCCTTCATGTGGAAGCAAAGTATTCTTTGAAACATTGTGTGGCAGCCGAATTGTATCCACGTAAATGATAACATGGAGTCACACATCACCATGAAAAAAGTAAACAATGAATAATCTTAATAGGACACACAAAACCAAAACGGAGAAGAGCTTCGGTAAGTTTCTCAAACCAGTAACAAGGAGCTTGTTTAAGACCATAGAGAGACTTGCGAAGATGCCAAACCTTGGAGCTATCCGAAGTATGAAAGCCAGGAGGAAGACACATGTAATTGCGGCGGCCGGACCGGTGATGTTGCGGCGGTTAGGTTTGGCCGAGAAAGAGGACGTGAGCGGTTAGGATTCGTCGTGAGACGTGAGATGCTCTGATACCATGTGAATGGTAATCTGAATTGATTGATTATTGAAGATCCATAAACGGCTTTATATACAAGAGATTAATGGTATGACCTAATGAGAGAAAAGTAAATTACAAATATACCCTTAATACAATAATATCCTAATATCCTTATACTTCCCAACTGCGAACAACAACAACGACAAGGAAAGTGCGAACCGTAGTCATCTTAACAACCGGCGCAAAGGTCTTGTTGTAATCCAAACCTTCCTTCTGATGATTACCAAGAACAAAAAGATGAGATTTATACCATTCAATCGAACCATCAACTTTGTGCTTAACCTTATAAAACCATTTGCATCTGATAGGTTTCTTGCCATAAGAGAGATCTTTCAAGGTCTAAGTCTCGTTGGTTTCAAGTGTTTTGAGTTTGACATTCATGGCTTCACACAAAATTGAATAGTTCTTTGCCTCATTGTAAGAATCAGGTTCATGCACTGGCTGACCCGCTGCCAGAAA
>CM071861.1:5273797-5316985 GCA_036759665.1 Gynandropsis gynandra | reverse complement strand
GACGCTCTAGACTAAGGTTAGGATTTGATAGACTTTGCTGCAACGGATTGCACAAGGTATGTGGAACGAGTGGTCACACGAGAGTTGCGGAATAGCTCTCGATTTACCGGTCTGTGTTCAAAGGATGTTACGCACCGACAAAGAACGAACAAGACGTTGGATATTACACACCAACGGTTTTGCTGGATGTTACTCACCAACAAGAGATTTCACAAAGGAAAATCACAATGAAAATTCAAAATAAGGAAGTTGATGTTTACAAGAGGGGGTGGCCGACCATATAACATAAACCTAGGCCATGCAAAACTAAATGCATCATTAAATTTAAATGCTTAGAAAAATACAAAAACATTAAGAAAAGTTTGTAAATTGTGCTATTGGAATGTGAACTCGTCTTGAAAATCCTCGGGTTAATAATTAGGTCACAGAAAAGTGATTCACGGTCTCGTTAAAAACCCGTCGTTGGAAAACCCCGTGGGACAAAACCAACGAAGAAAAAAGAGTACATGTGGGTCACTTTACCTAATTATTAACCGTTGCGAGTTGTGTTTCGCATGTAGTATGAGGTGGATGTTGGAACTTCTTTGTGGACTCGAGCACTTGTGTTGAACTTGAACGACCGTGAGAAATCACGACGATAGCCTCCTTGAGCTTCCTATCTTTAGCTCGGGCCACGGGACCTGCTTGTATGATCAAAGCTTCCTCCTCTCTAGCCCTAGCACGGGTCACGGGACCAACGTCCTTATTTCAGGTCGTGTACATCTTCCGTCCTTTCGATTCAGCTCGGGTCGCCTCTTCTATAGCGTGCGTCATGTCCTTTGTCACGTGGGTCACATCATCAGCAACACGGGACACGTCCTTGGCATCATAGGTCGCGTCCTCCTCAGCATGGGTCGCATCCTCCTCAATGTGGGTCGTGTCCTTCTCAGCACGGGTCACGTCCTCCTCAGCACGGGTCACGTCCTCTTCAGCACGGGTTGCATCTTCCTCATCACGGATCATGTCCTCTTCATTAGCCATGGCTTGGGTTGCGTCCTCGACGTTATTCATGATCATGATCATATCAGGTTCATAAACTGCCTGAAGGACACACAAAACCAAAACGGAGAAGAGCTTCGGTAAGTTTCTCAAACCAGTAACAAGGAGCTTGTTTAAGACCATAGAGAGACTTGCGAAGATGCCAAACCTTGGAGCTATCCGAAGTATGAAAGCCAGCGAGCTTCGCACATGATAAGTAACAAACTATTCTAAATGAACTGAAGGTTGTTTCTGTCTATGTCCTCAGCCTAACAACTCAGTCGAATCCAATGACGAAGGTGCAGACCTAGAATTCTGTGACACTGAAGTAGTAGCAACTGAATCAGAGGAGTTTGAAATTGCATAATGTATCGTGGGAGACAAGAAATCAGAATTTGGAGTGACTTGATCATCAGAATGTTGTAAAAACATGCACCTAATGGAAGTCTCCAGAACTATCATATTCGATCGAGATGTTCCTAAAAAGTTTTGGTCTGATGCAGTCATGACCGCATGTCACATCATTAATAGAATTTTTACAAAGATTCTAAAGGATAAATCACCTTATGAGGTATTAAACTCTACAAAACCAGATATTGAGTATTTTAGAACTTTCGGTTGTGTGTGTTTCGTTCTTGTTCCTGACTCATAGCGAAACAAGTTGGAACCAAGGAGCACTAAAGCCATGTTCATCGGATACTCAGTAAATAAAAAAGTCTATAAGTATTTCGATCCAAAATCTCAACATGTAATAGTGTCTCGAGATGTTATGTTTCTCGAAGACAAGAGCTTTCATGATAAAATCAGCTGTGAAGAGATTAAAGGAATCTCGGAACCAAATGATATAGGTTTGTCCGTTAGAAATTTAGTAAATTCAATTTCGAAAACTAACAATGAAACATGTCCCAAGTGTACCTAAACATCATGAAGACCAAAATGATCAAGAAATATCAGAAAATGAAGAACAAGAAAGCCATGATGAGATCACATATTCTGAGCAAAATCATGAGGAGGAAACTAGGGCCTCAAATCATGATAATGAAGATCAAAGCGATGATCATAACCGAAATGATGATCATAACTTCGATGAGGAAAGATTCTAAATGAGATAGTGCCTCAGAGAAGCACTAGAATAAGATGACCAATCTCGAAATGGATTCACAATCCTATTCAATGGCGTGGCAACCAAACACCCTATTTCAATGGCATGGAAACCGAACATCCTATTCAAAATTTTGTCTCTTTGGAATTTATCTCTACTGATCATAAAAGCTTTTCTTAGTAAAATTGACAAGGATATCGAGCCGCAAACCTATAAAGAAGCCGAAGGGAAGCCAAAATGGGAGGAAGCCATGGCTGAGGAGCTAGGAACCTTGGAAAACAATAAAACATAGGACCTTGTCTCCCTTTCCTAAAGAAAAGAAGTCCATTGGAAGCAAATGGGTATACAAAATCAAATATAAAAGTAATGGTGAGGCAGAACGGTACAAGGCTCGCCTTGTAGCGCAAGGGTATAATCAGAAGTAGGGGAAAGATTATACTGAGACTTTTTATCATGTTGCTAAACTTAATTCTATTCGCATTATCTTTTCTATTGTTATTAACCTTAATTGGAGTTTGTGGCAGATGGATGTTAAAAACGCTTTCCTTCAAAGGGAAATAAAGGAAGAGATCTATATGAAACCTCCCTGGGGTTGCCAAACCGAAAAACGAATTGTATGCAAACTAAAGGGAGCTCTTTATGGACTCAAATAGTCCCCACGAGCTTGGTACACTAGGCTCTATGATGCTATTCGAAAGTATGGTTTTAATAGGAGTGAGGCTGATCATTCCATGTTCATCATTCGAAACAATTCCGGTATCATCATTCTCTTAGTTTATGTTGATGATATCATCATAACATGTGATGATAATAAAGGAAAAGAAAGTGTTAAACGTTTTCTAAAAGATACATTTGATATAAAGGATCTAGGTAAATTTAAGTACTTTCTTGGAATTGAAGTAACTAAATCTAATGATACTTTAGTTCTTTCTCAACGAAAATATGCTTTAGACCTTTTGAATGAAACAAGAAAACTTGGAACTAAGCCGACCAAGACCCTCATCGAAGAAAAATACGAAGACTTGTGTGAGGGGGAATCATTTCATGATATAGAACAATACAGACACCGTGTTAGTAAACTAATATACCTCACGATAACAAGACATGACTTGTGTTATGTTGTGAATCAGGTCAGCAAGCATATGCATGCTCCAAAAGAACAACATTAGAAAATGGTGGATCGAATCCTCCGATACATCAAGAACGCTCCAGAAAAATGTATACTAATGCATAAAAACAAAGATACTAGTCTAATTGGGTATTGTGATGTAAATTGGGCCAGTGACTGCAAAGACCGGAAATCAACGACGAGGTTCTGTACCTTTGTTGGGGGAACCTTGTCACTTGGAGAAGCAAAAAGCAATCGGTGGTCTCTCGTTCCAACGCTGAGGCAGAGTATTGAGCTATGACAAATACAACATGTGAGCTCATTTGGATACGGACTCTCCCCAATGATCTTGGCCTCGAACCTTCGCAGGCCACGATGCTTCATTGCGACAATCAGGCAACAATTCACAATGCATCCAACTCGGTGTTCCATAAGGAACAAAACATATTGAAGTTGACTATCATTTTGTTCGAGAGAAGTTCGAAGATGGTGTCATTGAATTCATATACACAAGAAGCGCAGATCAGTTGGCCGATATCTTCACCAAAGCCACAAGTGAAAAAGTCTACAAAGATCTCCATTATCGAATCGGCCTCATTGATTCTTCAGTCCCAAGGCATCACATTCAAGCTTAGTCGATCGTCCCTCGAGCTCATAAGTTGTTGTACTCTTTTTCCTTTGTCGGATTTTTTGTCCCAATTGGGTTTTCCCCGAAAAGGTGTTAATGAGGCTTCACTTATGTTGCTTTTGAACGCCTAAGCTTGAGGGGGAATGTTAAGAAGAAAGCTCGCAACCCGCTCTTCTCCATGTCCGGAGCCGCATCCCGCTCTTCTCCGTATCCTGAGCCACGTCCCGCTCTTCTTTGCGTCTAGAGCCGCATCCCAAGCCGCGTCCCGCTCTTCTCCGTGTCTCGGGCGGCATCCCGCTCTTCTCCACGTCCCGAGCCACGTCCCGCATCCTACGACCTGGTCAAACCTATTTATGACCTCCGCGGTCTCCTATGCCTGATTGCCCGCTCCAGCTCATGCTTGTTACATCTAAACTTGTGCCTTGCATGTGTATTTGTATTTTCCTTGTTTTCCCCTTTCTATTTGTATAAATAGGTACCTTTTAGTTCTAATGAAATACATAAGAGAATAGTTATTTTTATTCTCTCTAATTCTCTCGATCTTTCGCTCGCTCTTAGTCTTTCTATCTTGCTTCCGCTGATTCATCTTTGTTCTATAAATTCTACAAATTTAAGACGGATTATTGACCCTCTTGTTCGGCCGTTTGGAATTACAAACATTGTTATAGCGTTCGTCCATAATTTTGGACACTTGTCCAAAACCGTCCGGAAATTCGAAAGGCTTGTCTCCAATTCGTCTGCAAGTGGTCGAGAAATGTTGTTATTTCTGAGATGCCTTGTGCAGTGTGCATTTTTTCTCCACTGATTCTCTTTATGTGGAAAATTTCAGGATGGACATGCAGAATTCATGCGAAATTCTAGGCCAACGCTTCTTTGACATATTGCTCAATCATACTACTCAGCCAAATTTAGGTCAAAGAGAAAACGTACAGCTTGAGTAGTCACACTACTCAATTCGAATAACCATTAAAGAGAAAATTCTCGGTTCGAACAACATTTGCTCGACCCAGTCAAAGTCTGAGAATTCATCTAATGAATTCATTCGTTTCAAGCAACCTATTGTTGGTCGAACCATCCTATCATGGAACTGCTCAACCCTGGAAACAATTACTCGATCGATCCTTTGTCCGTACAGAGATTCACTCAGATAAAATTTGCTTGATCAATAGGTTTCTAACTTGTTCGACCCTTATACTCGGTTGGACAATTATCCAAATTGCTACTCAACGCACCATCTCTAATAAAATGTTCGGTCGAACGTTGGCTCATCCAAACCTATTTTGTAAAGAGATTTCGCTTGGCCCGAGTATAACTGGGGCATCATTGTGTTCAATCATCGAGACTAATCAGTACGCTTGACTTGAGCCACCTTATTACTCGATCGAACACCGCAAGCAGAAAACCTTAAACATGATGTATTCAAGTAAATTTTCATCTGAATTTGCCAAAACATTAATCCATTGTATTGTTGTTAGTTGGGCAAAATTTTTTTTAATAACCCAAAATATATATGAGATATACTTCGGCTTTAGAATTTTCGGTTTATAGATTTGTTTCTAAAAAAATAAGTATAGATTCGAACCCACAAACCATTAAAAGATTGAGAATAATGAAAGATATAATTTTGAACATACAAGATGTCCACAAAGAATTCACACCAAAATCATTATTAAAAACCGAAAAAACTATTTGTTCTTTTGTTTTTCTCTCCATAACTTAAAAAACTCTTTTTCTGGTTTCTTATTCTGATTTTTATTATTTTTTGGTGGCTGCATGGCATATTTATAATACACAAGGTTAAGTTAAATAATTAACTATTAATTATTTAATAAACCATCTATAATTAAAAATAATCGCACTTTGAATATTAGAACTATTCAACAGTTAGTTCTTTACATGACTCCGAACATGTCAATATTCGAATGTCAATCTGATGGTATAATTATGATTTTCTAATAAGCAGTGACAAATTGTTGTAACAAATATTGATTGTAGGTTAATTGTGTTAAAAGGCAAAAAAAGAAAAAAACTTTGCGCGGCGAACACAAGTCAATATGTCGTTGACAATTACCTCAATTAAATGGTCGGAAATAATTAGAAATTTACGTAAGCATTATAATAATAAAATTGAAAAAAATTGTTTAAATGAAAAAATTATCTTAAAAACTGTTATATACATTACATGAAATATAAATTAATAATGATTAGTGAAATATTAGAATGTGAAATTTGAGAAATTTTATTTTGGATATGTCAATTTCATATTTTACTGTAAAATGTCATGAATTTATATTTTAAAATAAATGTAATTCGGACAAAATAATAACATAAAACTTCATAGAATACAAAAAGGAATTGAACTTTGGAAAGCACTAATCAGACTTAGCTAATAAGAAGTACTTTCCAATATAACCCCGTCTTCCCCAACCACTCGCACGACACAACACAACCCACCTTCTCAATTTCATCGTATCACAATCAAATGGACGCCGCCTCCACCACCTCCGTCACCATCATCGGAGATTGCGGCGGAGGACGAGGAGTTACCTCCAACCCCACCTTCACCATCTTCGGACCTCCGCCGGCGTTCCCAGCACCTCCACGGAGCATCGACTTCTCTCCCCTCAAACTCATCCTCGCCGTCATCGCGGTCATCGCCCTCCCCGCCCTCGCTTATGCCCTCTTCTTTTACGTCCCCTGTCCCTGCAACCGCATCCGCCGCCGCCGCAGCTTCCGCTCCGACGATCTCCCTGTACACTCTCCACATCTTCCGTCGCCGACGAAGAATGTCCCCGGCGCAGGATCTCCAGTACTCGACGTAAAATCTCAGAAGGAATCCCATCACTCCAAGGAGAAAACAAACGACTGTACGATCTGCTTGTTGGTGTTCGCCGACGGCGCGGATGTCTGTGAACTGAGCGCGTGTAAGCACGCGTTCCACGCTTCTTGTTTAGCGCAGTGGCTCGCGCTCTCCGATAATCCTACTTGCCCTAACTGCCGAGCTGCCGTTAACGTTGACGGAAACGTTATCGTTAACCGTAACGGAGGTGGCTGTGGCAACCGGAGCGTTTCGGTCGACGAATGGCATCAACGTCTTCCTGATGCTTTGAGCTTTGTTTGATTTTTTTATCTCTTCTACGTTCCTTTTTTGTTTCTTTCTTGTGTTGTGATTTCCACATTTTCCTTGAAAAACATGTTAGAAGATAAATAAATAAATAAATATATGTTAATATGTATTTTTTTTACATTCTCTAATATTTTTCATTTAAACTTACAAAATTATGTTGTAGAGAAGTACAGAATTGTGTTACTTCTTAGATATTTAGCAGATATATTTCAAATTATAAATCCTAAAAATCATGCGACAAAAATGCTCCTTTATAATATAAAGTTTATATTTATACCCTTTGAATGTGTACAAAAAGTGATAAATAGGGGGAAATATATAACCAAATTTATATAATTAGAATTTGTACTATATACAAATTTATTTCGGTGTACAGAAATTTCAACATTTTTAACGATGATTGCATAATTATAGAATTTTTAATTATTCAAATATTTTTTTATTGTCCAACTAATGAAGACCATTTCGTCAATAAAAATTGTGTTTTTATTACAATCTATTTCTTCGTAACTACGGAAGTACCTAGTGACGTTGACTCGAAGGGAGCCCAGCTCACAAACAGTACAATTCTAGGAAAAACCGAATATAACCCTGAAAAAAGCAGGAGCAAATCACATCCAACGGTGCAGGATTCCTCCCACATAATCTAACGGTCATTATTTATCGAACTTTTTATCTCACGACGTCGTTCGGCTGTCCTTGTGCCCACCGCATTCAAACGTAAACAAAAATCTCTTATTTTCGTTCTCTTCCCTCTCTGCAGCATCGAACTGGGAAACCACATAAGGAAACCAGAGACCAGCTCGACCGACAGCAAGATCTGGTCGGACGATGTCCAAAGTTCCTTAGGATCTCGATTTCCGTGTCCTTAACCATGAAAAGGTCTAACATTTCTTCCAATCGTTCTTATTCTCGATCGGCGATTTCAGTCCTCGGCGTTTCACTCTTGTTTCTCCTCGGGTTTACCCTAACCCCACGCAGACCCTCCTCCGATTGGTCTTCGGGTTCGGACCCACATCTTCGGCGCCAGAGTTTCGCCGGAAAATCGGAGATCCCGAAGTTGGCGTACTTGGTGACGGGAACAAAAGGGGACGGGGCTCGTGTTATGAGGTTGCTTAGGGCGATACACCATCAGAAGAACTACTATCTTCTTCATCTGGATTTAGAAGCTTCGGAAGATGAGCGATTTGGGCTTGCGAAGTATGTGAGTTCGGAGAAAATGAAGAATGTGATGGTTATGGGTATGGCGGATCTGGTGACGGAGAAGGGTCCGACGATGTTGGCGAACACGCTTCACGGGGTTGCGATAATGTTGAAGAAAGCTAAGGATTGGGATTGGTTCATTAATCTCGGTGCTTCTGATTATCCTCTAATGCCTCAAGATGGTAACGTTACTATTATCTCACGGTTTCATTACATTGCTGTTTGATGTTTCCCTAATTGGAATGGCTATTGGAATGTCTGTGATCAAGATTTCTGGTATCAAGTAAAATCTGGACATCCAGTGGAAGTTCTTGTCTAATTTGTGGAGAAATGATGCTCCGTAAATCCAAATCTGATTAAGCCATTAACGGGTTTGGATTCTGCTTAGGCATTAATAGTTCTTATATAGATATTGTGAGTTGTCTAGGAAGATGGCAGGTAAGACAAACCTTGATGCGTATGTTCTTGATTCAACTTGTTTATCAGATAGATGATAAAATGTTAATCCACTTTTGGCTTTGACGACAACCATCTTGAACATTCGCTTGGATTTTGTTGTAAACCTTTTCTCGGTTCAACGGATTGAATTTCTTTTACAGGTCGATGATCTTATAGTTGTGGCTATTTTCGGTTTCAGATATTTTGCATATCTTTTCTTTCTTGCCTCGCTCCCTCAACTTCATCGAGCACACAAGTAACATCGCTTGGGAAGAGTGAGACATCTACTATTACCTTTTTGGATATTCTTCTTTCCAATGGCCAGTATATTCAAAGAGATGTAGCACGTTCTTTCCAATGCCAGTATATTCAAAGAGATGTAGCACGTTTTGTATCTATTTGTAGGAACCAAAGAGCAAGGCCTATCATCATCGATCCCGGCTTGTACCATATGAAAAAATCCGGTGTCTTTTGGGCTAAGGAAAGAAGATCTTTGCCTGCCTCTTTCAAGCTTTTCATGGGTAATATTTCTTATGATTTTCTGGTATAATATCTTAGCCTTCATGGTTTTGAATTCCTTTTATGCAAGCACAACAGTCTAATACCAATCGTACAATGTGTTCTTCTATGTATAGGATCAACAAGTGTTGCATTGACCCGATCATTCCTCGAGTTCTGCATCTGGGGATGGGACAATCTCCCCAGAACGCTCCTCATGTACTATACGAACTTCCTCTTGTCCCCGGAAGGCTATTTTCACACTGTGCTCTGCAACAGCAAAGACTATCAGAACACAACAGTGAACCATGACCTGCATTACACGCGTTGGGACACACTTCTCCAACAAGGACCACTGAATCTATCTGTTGAGAATTACCGTGATATGGTTGAAAGCGGTGCCCCTTTCGCACGGGAGTTCCAAAAGAATGATCCTGTGCTCGATAAGATCGATGAGGAGTTGCTGCGGAGAGAGGCTGGTGTTGGGTTTAGGCCTTTGGGTGTTGTTAAGCCAACAGTGAGTTCAAAGAGGCTGGAGAAGCTGATGGTTAAGCTTCTTGATCCGAACAATTTTCGGCCAAAGCAATGTAAATAGTTCCATTGAAACTTTTTCTTTTTTGGGTAAAAAGTTTCATTTAATCTTTGGGTAAGTTGTTCGTGTTTTTCCAATAATTTAATTTCTTTCGCAAAGATTTTTTTATTTGTCTTCGTTACAGCTTTGTGTTATGTTTTGGCCTAAAACCTCGAAAGTCTAACAATTTATTTTGTGGATTATACATATCTCGTATATATATTATAAAAAATAGATTTTAAACCCGCACGCCAATTTCTAAAAAATTATAATTTTATTTTGTAATTTTACTATTTGATTTTGAAAAAACAGATCATGATAATTTATTAAATGGATACTTAAATTTATTTTGAAGAGTTTTTATATTTTAAATTAATTTATGATTAACAATGATTTATACTAATAAAATCGATGTAAATATCAACAATGCATATTATATTTAAATTAGAAAAATTTTATAACATAATAAAATCGCATATGAAATAGAAAGACGTATATTTTGGACCAATTTTAAAACAATTTGTATAATTATTATTCGAATTTTCAAAAATCAATTAATAAACATATATAATAAAACAAACGTAAGAAAATAAAGATCATACAAAAAAGTAATTGACGTTCTTATATCCAAGTGTTCCATAAAAAATTATGTATTATCTATACGTATGGTCTGCAAAACATATTGTTAGAAAACATTATAGAACATTAGTTTTCAAATTTTTTTTATTTTTAAATTTTCATCAACGTAAATTTTGTGCGTGTTTGAAGAATAAAATGTCAAAGTATTCGAATATTAAATAAAGATTACCATTCTAATTACAATATTAGTTTTATATGAAATCTCGTTAATTATTTTAGAGATTATGGTTGTGACCACAACTACAGTTGAAGAATATAAAAAATCTCAGACGATGACACTTAGTTGGAAGCACATAAAAGAACTATAAGACTATGTCTCTGTGTTACTTAAGCTTTTTTATTTACTCATGTTATGGTGCTGCTAGAATTCGGTTATTTTAGACGATAATTGGCTTCAACTTTTAAAACATAACAATCAAATATGAACATAAACAATGCACTGTTTCAAAGTCTAAAGCAAGAATTTTTATTTACCATCTCAGAGGGCAAAGATTCTATATTCAAATACAAGCATAAATTATTAATCCAATCTATTGATAAAAAAATGAGAAATTTGAAAAATAATCCAATCCTCGTATCTCTCATGGCCAAAACTTACAAAATTTCTAAACAATACTAAATTCCCTTGCCGACCAATTTCTGGGACTCAACCCTTCCCGAACCTCCAAACCGCAACATCTTCAGATCCACCGGTCTCAGCCCCTCCGGCCTGTTGGCTTTCGCCGCTGGCTCCTCCGTCTCCGTTGTCAACTCTCGATCCCTCCAACTTGTCTCCACCATCCCTCTCCCTCCTCCGCTGTTGGTGCTCTCCTCTCCATTGAGCCATCCGCCTCTCACCTACTCATCGCCGCTGCCGACCGTCACGACCGTGTGGCTTTCGGTAGATGGAGGCGAGAAAACAAAAGATTTTGAGCCCATTGTAGAGGCTAGAGTTTCCGATGCAATATTATTCTTCGACAAGTCACCAGAGAGATCCGCCTTCTGACTCTGCTAGAAGGAATCGGTGTTGGCATCTGAACTATCGTAGAAGAGATGAAGAGATCGGTTTTGAGAGATAGAAGGAGGGTTCTTCGTTAAAAAAAGCTTTTGATAGAAGGAAATCTGTAAGAAGGTGAAAAGCTTATTAACTGTAGTAATTGATACAGTAGTGGGTTTTGATATTTGATACGTTATGTAGTGCATGTTAATGTAATTAACAAAATTTATTAAATATATTAAATTATTTAAATATATTAAAAACAATTTAATTATTGACTAAATATAAAAACCATTAATTTTAAAAAATATTATTGAAGTAGTTTCACCAAAAAACCACTTTATTATTTCAATTGTGTTAATATGTATTGTATTACAAATGTGAAATTATTATAATATAAATTTAATATTTGTATAAAATTTAATTAATTTAGGATATAAATTATTCAATTATAAATTGTAGTATAAAAATTATTCAATAATAATAATAATAATAATAATTATTATTATTATTATTATTATTATTGTTATTATTATATTTACATGTCAATATGAACTTTTACCAAAACATTATATTTTTTTAATATAATAATTTAGATTTTGTAATATTAAAAAATTAGGGTAGTTGAAAAGTTTTTTAGGTTAGAATTTTGTAGAAAAATTCAATTAATGTAGATGAAGAGATTTGTTTTCTGCTCAAACTTTGTTGGAAGAATTTATTTAGAATTAAATATAAAACAATTGATTGAAAATTGAAAAAAATTAATATAAAATTCTTGCTGATGTGGCTAATTGGAATTAAATAGGAAATAATTGATTAAAAATTAAAAGAAAATTAACCTAAAATTCTTGCTGAGGTGTCTTCACCAGAAGCAACCTTGCAACGATTGTTATATATATATAATAAAATTTAGAAGAATATATTGAGTTTCATCGTTTTTATGTATTTTATATTCGTTTGAGAAATACAAGAAATATTGTTTTTCTTTAATAATGTTGATCCAATATTAGTCGACAATCTACGTATGTAATGCATATGTCAAATTATAACTTTTAGTTATACACATTATTTCTTTGTTTCATGAAATTTAATGATTTTAACATGATTTGAACATGTTTTGACTGATTTTTTGTTTATAAAAACACCACGATATTGTTGTGCCTCCAATTGTGATAACATATCATGTTTGTGATCGAGGTGTATCTATAAATCCAATTAAATCATGTTTGAAATTTGTATGATAAATAATTCTAAATCGATCGCCTATTGTAGACAACTTAGATATATTTATTCCATCTTCAATGAGGACAATTAGAAAATTTCAATTCCAAACGGATTTTCTGGACGGATTATGGACGAAATACGGAATTCGTCTGTAAGCTGTCAGAAAATTTACGAACGAAAGTATCATCCGTAAAACCTCTGTAATTGCAGATAGATTCGGACGAACAAGAGAGCCGTTCGGAATTGCGAATGGATGGAATTGTTCGCAAATCTCCCGATGGATTAGATATTCGTCCAGAAATGTTTTCGCAATTTAGAAATTACGATTGCGGACGGATGAGATAATCGTTTGTATTATGTTCTGAACTGGGGACGGTTGTCAGTACGCTGTTTGTAATTACTAACGGCGTACACATGACCATCCGCCATTCGAAACTGTCGTCCATATGACGTCTAAAATTCCCAAGCTTATCAACTTTCGCCGACTATAAATGATTATGTCCAAATTCTTGGAATTTTTTATTTGCAATTCTTATTTTTTTTGAAGTTAGTATCAATTAAAATTCTCATGTGCTCTTTTCCATTAAACCCTTTAGCGGCAAACACAAAATTCGAAAGCGTAAGCAAATGCGAATCTGAGACCGAAAAAGAATCGTCATGCCGCATATAAGTAAAGCACAAAAGCTCAATATCATCGTGATTGTGTCAATCTTGGTCGCGAGAATGGTCGGTGTTTGCTTACTATTGTTTTCAAACGCTTTTCCATCGTTAAAGCCCGACAAAGATCTTTTCATGATGGTTAAAGCTTTGGCTTCAAAAAACTTTTTCGGATGCCTTTACGTGTCTGTTCGCAATTTTTCGGATGGGATTCATCCGTCCAGAAATGTTTTCAATTTTTTATAGACTATTTTCTTCGTCTGTACTTAGGGACGATTTATGAACTACCTTTTTCGTCAAAAAATATATACGTTTTTATTACTAACGCTCGTTTCCGTTCAAATGCGAACCGTCTGGAATCCATTTGGAATTGTATTTCTGGATGCTTTTCAGACGTATTTGGCAATCCTAGAATTCCTTTTTTTTCTTGTAGAGCGATCTGTAGGGGATGAACTATATCATGCTAATAGCTTAGTAGCAAATGATATATTAGAACAAATACAATTTATCAAAAACATGAAAGCCTCAATCGCGCTCATATAAGTTACTTTTGATACGAATATCTCTTCATCATTTTCACATTGATAAAATGGATCTTATTCAATATTAAGAGATCTACATATCATTTAAGTGCATAATTGATTTGCTTTATCCATGTTAAAATGTGTTTAGACTCCTTTTTATAATTTGATAGATAAACGAATATACAACGGTTTAGATATTTTATGTGTAAACCAATGCAAAACTTTAGTTTGTCCAAGTTCTTTCATTTCAACAATTTTATTACATAATTTCAAGCATTTTCAACATCTTTTAAAGTTTCAATCATATTCAAATCATCCACATAAATAGTTGTAATCACAAAACTGCTTTATGTTTTCTAAATGAATACATAAGAACAAATAAAGTATTAAAAAATAATATTTTCAGCACATAGTCGCTTAAACGAGTATATCACATACGCTCATATCATTTCAATTCATAGAGGGATTGTTGCAATTTGATCGCACACATTTATTTAGAATTTGAGTTTGATGTTATCCACATTCTTAATCCTTCAAGAATGTTCATGTATATATATCATTATCTGAAGATCCTTATACATATGTTGTAACAACATCAAAAAATACATTTATACTTTTTAGCTCTTAAACTCATCAAGTAACTGAATTTGGTTTCATCCATAATAGGGGAATATGTTTGTTCATAATCAATTATGAATATCTGAGAAAAATATTGTGCGATAAGACGTATATTATATCTTATGCTTTCGTTATTTTCATTTCTTTACGCACAATAACCCTTTTGCATTTAACTAATTTAACAAAATTGGAAATTCAAACAATGGATGGGTCAGAATACTTTTTTTTTTTCTAGTTAACAAGTCTAATTTTGTTTGTATAACCTCTTTTTATTTTATCCAATCATGTCTCTTTTGATATTTTGATATTGACATCGATTTTGGATCTTAATCTCATTTAATTTCTTTAGATATAGTGAAATAAAATATTATATCATTATCATTTATTTAATCTCTTCTTAATATATTTTCATCATGGATGTAGTTAATAAAACTCTCATTGTTCTATGTATGCTCAAGATTATTTTCATCACTTTCATGGTGAAGATCATCTTCCTCACTTGATTCTTTTGGATATTCTTTATTATTTGAGAATTAGTCTTTACCACTCTTCTTCATTTATTGAGGATTTTTATATTTTAAATCAAGTGGTCATCATTTTAAATTCTTTTATACCAGTGATCTTTTGGCATTTCTATTAAAAATGGTGCATTTCCAACTGATATATATGATTTTTCTAATGTTTTGTACATGTGAACCCATATGGCAATTGATTTGTGATATTTTATAGGTGTATTCAAAATTACATTGTTTTGTAGGAGCATCAAAATTTGACAATGATTGTATTTTTCATATGAAATCTTGTGAGATTTGTTTTATTCTTCCTTCTAACTATGAGAGTTCATTCTCATGAAATTGAAAATAAACAAAAAAAAGTTATAAATATATCACCCGTTTGTGGTTCAAAATATCAAATTATATGTGGGAATTAGATCCAACATAAATTACGAATCTTCTCTATGGTTCATTTTTTTTATGTTTCGACATAGCAATCGGTATATATCCTCCACTACCAAATATTCTAAATTGAGAGATATTTGGCTATTTGCCAATTGCCACTTTAATTGGAGATTTATTGTAAGCATATCGTCTTATTTGGATCAGTGCTAAAACTTGTAAAATAGCATGCCTCAAAAATAATCAAGAGTTTTGTTCTCATTAGTCTGAAACTAAGTTGAAGACGATTAATTAATGACTATGACATTAAATTTTATATATGAACATGTGATACATGATGTTCAATCTTGAGCCCAAGTGATGTGCAATAATAATTGTAAGCTTGAGAAGTGCATTCATGGAATTATCTAGCCTCGTTTTTAATAAGATAATTGGAGAACTGAACTCGTAATTTTATTAATTGAGAAACAAACCTCACAAATACAATATTACCGATTGATAATAAATAACATGTTAGCATCCGTTTAAAGCATCAACTAAAATCATAAAATATCAGAATTATCCACTCGGTGGATTAATTGGTCCATAAATATCTCCACTTATTCTATCCAAAGATGATAGTTATTCATTCTAAACTTTGACTTATTATTCCTTTATTATCCCTTTTTATGGAGAACAAGCAGCATGTTTAATGTAATGAGATTGTAATATTTTCTCATTGTTCAGTGGATAACCATTAGAATATTCAACAATTTTTTCGCATCATTATTGAACTGAGATGACTCAATCGATCATACCAAATATTAAACAAATTGATATGTTTTGGGTTCAAGATGACATATGATTCTGTCACACTTATTTTTGTTAATTAATCAAGAGGATAAGGTTGTTCATTTCTCCACCATAAATTTTCCCAAAATCATTATCGTGATACAAAGATATTCACAATTTTCATCATTGTAGTCTCTATATCACTAATAAAAACTGTCAGATTACAGATGGCGATATTTGTCCATAATTAATCTAGAAAGAGTTTGTACAGATTCTAAAAAGATCGCGTCCGTCTGCAAATGATCCTCCTTAAATCATATTCGCCCACAATGACGACCTTAGGTTTGAAAAGAAATTTTGTCGTTATGTTTGTTCATAATCAGTAAAACAATTGAGTTATATGTAAGAAATCCAATTGAGTATCCATAAAAGATCTGTCTGAAAATCCAATTGAAATCCATGTAGACATCCATAGGAAAATCCATTCGGAAATCCGTCGGAAAAGTGATCAATTATGGACACAACAATCCTTGTGAAGGTGTTTCCATTAAGAAAATAAAATGAGAATTTTTTTTATAAAATAGAAAATAAACTACCAATTAAAATTAATATAAAGTTAATGAATACAAAATATATTATATTAAGTTAAAAATATTATTTTTTGAATTAGATAATAAATAAAAATTGGACTGAAGGTGGTAGCTTAGAATGTTCTTTCTTTTCATATCGTGCATTTGAATTCCCATTTTGTTTTCGCCAATTAACCTTTAGTTTGACGCAACTCTTTTACCAATTATAGAGTTCTTATATTTTTAGTTTTTGACGTCGTAGAAAATTAAATCGAAATTACTTCAAATCCGTATATTCAGCCATTGCTTGACGTAACCATCTACCAAAATGAAAAAAATGTTAATATTTCTATATATACATATATTATATAAATAATAATTATAAATTTATCTTCCTTGAGACAAATTTGATTAAGCTTTTGTTTAGTCAAAGATCGTTGCGAACTATCTTCACCCGAAAAAATCTAAATGCTCATTCGGATACATGGAATAAGATTATTATGTGCTTGTTTGGCTATAGATCAGTCGAAGAACCATCCATTTTTTTAAAAAAAATTTACAAGCAACTCAAAGAATGTTCACTGAGCACATTTTTCTTTTGCTTATAGCAAATTGTCTTAATGTGTGAACATTGTTCCTTATACATCGGAAGCTATCCACACATGTTTTCGTTTCTTCACTCGATTAGTTTTTCAGTTGATGAGAGATTTTAATTTTAAACATACGACTCGATTGAATTCGGACATAATAAGTATATTTGGATTCCAATAATTTTTTTGATTAAATATGTTTAATTAAATTATTATTAAATTTATAATAATATAATATTTTAATCATAAAAATGTTGATAATATTCACCATGCATGTTTTTCACCATCGAGCTTTAACTTCTGATTTAGACACAACCAATTAAATCATTGGTCGATCAAAATCAACCTTCACCATTTTTGTCATGTGTCAAGAAGTTGATCATTACCAAACTTATAAAAAATTGTTTTAATTATTATAATCTTGCTAGATAAGTTATACATGTAAGTTTTCTTCAAATACCATCCCCGGGTCTATAGATGCGAAAGTTAACATCATTTTTTTTATCTACCGCGAGTAATTCTTCTACAATTGGTTCTCCTTGTAAATGCGATGAAGATGGTTCCAAGAGTGATGGAAGGATAAGCTGGTATTATAGATGATAACAAAGATTTTTTTTTTGTTGGAGCGGGACTATATAATGGTGTCAAATTCATGAAATAAGAGAATTAAAATCGTTGTAAACTGTGTTGCTACGGTAAAGATGCTCTATTTACACTTTCCTCAAAATTATGTCTTGAACGTGATCCTAAAGCACAATATCTTTGCAATCTACACGATATTCTATTAAAAAAATTAAATTAGATCGGACACCAAACAACGAGATTTCATCTATTTTTCTTTTAAGATTTATTGATATCACTTATACCAACTAAATATAAGCAGACGTAAACAACGAGACACAAAGATACACTTATGCGGGTGGTGAGACGATGCGTGGCGAGACATAAACAATGAGGTAAGAAGGACGGATAAAACATACATCGAGGATAATGAGACAAGACAAGATAGCAAAAGGAAACATAGTGAAAAAGAAAAGTGCATACTTGACAGATGATAACAGCTTGAGCGATAGACATGGATGGAGTAGTGATGAGCATAGCAGACAGACTCATGATGATTTGTCAAGTTCGTGACAAATGCGAACAAACTTTCCTTTATTGAATTATAAAAAATGTCCGATGGATTTCGTATAATTTAAGGAAACATTTGGATGTGCTGTAAATTGCCATTGTAATTAAGAAATGAATATACAAATCCTTCAGTAATTTAAAAAATTCGAGAAATTTCATCCGTAATCAGGGGTAGACAAACCGATATGATTTCGGAAAACCAAATCGAAAACCGAATAAAATGATTTTAGTTTTCTTTGGTTATTTTAAAAGTAACTGATTGGTTTTAAATATGTGAAAATCAAATGGTTATAAATATGCAAAATTCGTTTGATTATGATTCGGTTCGGTTCTTAACCGCTTTAATCCGGTTAACCGAATAATTTTTTTTTAATTTTTTGAATAAAAATTTACCCCAAACGCATAGTTTACCGGAACATTTTCATCTCCCCTCTTAATTATAATGGATGCATGTTTTACAAGTGTTTGCACCTAATTACAATATCGTTACATAGTTTTTTTATATGTACTTTATGACTGCTTATTAGTTAATAAGTTCCAGTCATGCATATATAATTATTATTTAAAAGGTCTAAAATACAAATAATAACCGAATAAATCCAAACAAATTAGGGCTCAAATTTTATTTTGATTATGATTTTTTATTTCATATTAATTATAATCGATGTACGTTTTGCAAGTGTGTTGATCCTAATCACGATATAGTTATATCATTTTTTATATTTATCTTTATGTTTTGTTTATTAGTTAATGAGTTGGAATCACACATATATAATTATTATAAAAAAATTTAAATATGAAAATAATAATCGAATGAATCCGAACTATCTAGAACTCAAATTTTATTTTGGTTATGATATATTATACTTATAACCGAATCGATTAATTCTATCACTGAACTCAACAAAAAAATTTACAATTATAATCGCACGCTTACTATTTATTGAAATCCGAACAAATCCATATTGATATAACATAGGGGTGTAATTTGGGTCGGTCCGGCCCGAACCCGGTCCGAGCCCGTTTTGGTCCGGTGCTTTCGGGTTCGGGCCCGGCCCGGCCCAAATTCAAACGGGCCGAAATAATGTTGCCCACGACTCGGCCCGACGGGTTTCGAGCGGGCTTCGGGCAACCCGAATTCAAACGGGCCCATAAAGATTTCACTTGTGGAAAGAATTCTAGGGTAACACAGGCGTGGTGAAATAGTTTCTGACGAGGCCGACAGCAAAGCTGAGACCGACGGGCCGACGGCAAAGCTGAGACCGACAGGCTGACGGTAAAGCTGAGACCGACAAGCCGACGGCAAAGCTGAGACCGACGGGCCGACGGCAAAGTCGAACTTGGGCGGAAAACCTAACTGCGGGAGGAGGGAGACCGACGGGAAATTCGCTGGAGGAGGGAGGGAGATCGACGGCAATGTCGCTGGAGGAGGGAGAGAGACCGACGACAAATTTTCTGGAGGAGGGAGGGAGACCGGCGGCAAATTTTCTGGAGGAGGGAGGGAGGACCGACGGCACAATGACACAGGAGTTTCTGGAGGAGGGAGGGACAGAAAGAAAGATGAGTTGGACAAAAAACCCTAACACAAAAAACCCGAGCACAAAAAACCGTAACACAAAAACGGGCGGTCCGAAGCCCGACGAGCCGGGCTATAAAATAGCGGGATTTTGATTAGGCCCGAGCCCGAAGGCCCGATTTCGTTCGGGCCACCCATTTAACGGCCCGAGCCCGCTTATTTTCGGGCGGGCTTCAGGTGGGCCCGCGGACTCGGGCCATTTTGACACTCCTAATATAACATAACTGAAAACCAAAAGAAACCTGAATTATCCACCCTTATCCGTAACGATGATCGAAAAAGGAGTTTCAACATAAAATTACAGACAAATATCATAAACCATTTAAAAATTCCAAAAGGCCATTTGTATTTTGTCTATAATTATAGATGGTTACAGAGAGATATTTGAAACCGTACAGAAGTTACGGATGTACACTTTATTATGGTTAACTAATTTTTCATTTTCAAATTTTATTTTTTCTAAAAGTTTATTTTGATAATACATTTCTCCTAAGAAATATCTTCATTTATTAATATTTTACATATATTCATGTTAAGTATACTTCTACGATGCCTTGTTTATTCATGTTTTTCTTCCGATAATTGGATCAAACCAATCATATAGGAATAATATTACCATTAAACTGACATAATCTGGATACCATAGTTGCAAGATCTGTTTCAAATATCCCATAAAATTCAAGCTCATTACTTGCTTTGCAATAAGTTTCTCCTTTCACACATACACTATAATTTATTATTGATTTTGATTTTCATGATCATATGTGTGAATTTGTAATCATGGATACAATACATTGGTCAACATGCAACTTTCATGACATGCGTCTTCAGAAGATCCCGCAACACAATGGATGATTACCCATTTCAATCTGCACAATTACAAATACTGCTATATTTCACATTATCAAAGATTACAAGTAGTTACTAAAAAAAATTAATTACTTACGTATTGTTTAATCCATTTAGAATAATCTTTTTCTTTCAAATTCATTTATGTTGACATATGCGATATTTAAAATATCGTCAAACATCATGTGCAATTAAAATATTCATTCGCAATTGAAAGAAAAAAATATGTGCGATGTTGATGCATCGTCCAGGTACGATCTAATTTATATCCAGATGAAGTATTTAGACCTAAACTAGACATTCCGTAATGATACGAATCGTGTATACCATGGTCAAACACAACGGATAAGAGGAATTTAGACTATCGATTTATGAAAATATGATCATGAACAATAAAAAAGGGTATTTAGAATATCTATTAACAAGTAAATACATCACAATTACAATTTTATACAATCGAGATGATGATTCTAAGTTTGAAAATTATTCTCACGTACATGAACTCATTAAATATTTTGGAATGTTTAACTTTTTTTTAATGGAGAATTCAATCATCTTAAATGGGTCCACATACTCTCGTAGTCCAGATCATATTCTAGCTTATAAATCATTGACATATCCATCGAATGATTTACATACCAATGTACTATCAATAATTATACATACTCTTACACTAGATTTCTATCCAACATCTAAAGCATTGGATTCTATGACTTACATATTGAATGCATTATCGTCGAATATCATTATTCATAAACCGAGTAACCTACTTCTCGATATAATCATTCATCTTTTTCTAATGCATATGATCTAATATAATCAGGTGTCTTCATCGGAATTATACCATGTGACAGTAAATGCTGGTGGTCATTCAACAATTGAAAGAATATAAACATGCATTAAACCATTGATCCGTTCATGAAGTACTATGAGTTCAAATGTACAACACTCTAGCCTAAAAGACGTATCAAATATATGGATCTAAATCTTGGGAAAGAACTATAGCAAGAAACAAGTAAAGAGAAATGTTAAGAGAAGCTCAGTTGATCTCTCGATCAGTCACCGCCATGACCTTGCCTTCGACTCATCTCCACCGGTAGCTCGATCCTTCAATAAAGTGCAATAGATTTTTCACTCTTTATATGACCCGCAAATATCTTTTATCTATTATTTGTTG
Source organism: Gynandropsis gynandra (assembly GCA_036759665.1). Taxonomy (NCBI): domain Eukaryota; kingdom Viridiplantae; phylum Streptophyta; class Magnoliopsida; order Brassicales; family Cleomaceae; genus Gynandropsis; species Gynandropsis gynandra. The sequence continues at coordinate 5,295,096 of CM071861.1, read as the reverse complement.
TCTCCCATTAAAAAGTGTTGACCTACTACTTATAGGAAAACTCTTCAACCTTTAGATAAATCAAAATTTGAATATCAAGTAAAATTGAAAAAACATTCAATTGAATTTATTGTAACTTATACCGAGCAATCGATTTTTTTATGTTTTTCTCATGCAATTCGAAGCTAACTTTTGAAAAAATATTGCACATCGCTCGATCGAGTCAACAAATGCTCAGGTCAAGAAAACCTACAGAAGTAATTTGGATGTTTCGTTCTGGTGGAGTCATACATATACGCTTGGCCAAGTGATTTGTTTCTATTCTCGATGCTCATTTTTTGCATAAATTTGGTCATGTTTCTCCATAATGTGCTCCTTATCTCATTTTGCTTACACGATCATAAAAAACCAAAGAAGGCTTGAAAAGGAAGTAAAGAGGGTAAAATAATCTGAAACACTATATAAATATGCAAGAAATTATAGAGTGATAATAGTGTGATAAACTCCCTCAAACTTAGTTTTTTGCTCGTCCTCGAATAAACATAATCTATAAATAAAACTGAAAAGGGAGCACAAAGAAAATCGAGTTCAAGAAGATTTCATGAACATTCATGCCTGTTTAGACTACGTTTTTCGCAAACGAAATCGAATTAGCTCCCTATAGAAAAATCTCTAACATAAAAAAAGATTCTATATTGTGGGGTTTATAATAGCTTTAGAAATCTCTAGAAAATGAACTAGAAATCCTACCAAACGTATTTTTAAACCTATTTATCTCTTTTATATTGAGTAGTTTAGTCCAAATGGTTAAAGGAAAGCTCAAAACGATAAAACAATTTTGATAGATTTTTCTTCTTTTGGAGACTTGGTCTCTTCATTAACTTTATTTTTAGTGCAGGAATTTAGTCTTTTGGGGCTTATTCATCTCTTTTCTTTTCTTTATACACATGAAAAAGTAAAAAGAATGTAAGTCTAACACTCATATGTGATGATTGTCGTCACCCCCAAACGAGATGTTTGGCTCTTATTCGACTGATATATATATAAACGATAAACTCTAATACTCCATAAAATGAGGAACGACTCTTAAAAATATATAAGCTTGAAACTAAGATTTAAGAACAATTATAAGATGACTAAGTGTAAAACTTTACCCCATATAACAATAAAACCTATCTAAGCTCGAATCCTCTAAGGAAATTATATTCGACAATTCATTCAGTTAATGTTAAATTCAATATACGTAATTGTTTGGGAAAGAAATATTTTCCAATTTCATGTACATCATCCAATTATCTTGTGGCTAAGCTGGTGTATGTCTGCTCTTGTTTATCAGATTCTAAAATAAATATTACTTCAAAAAGCACTTAAATGCAACCTAAAATACAACCTTTGGATTCTAGAGAAGATGAATGGAAGTATGAGTGTTTTGAAGGTTTATCAAAGAACAAAAGCTCGAGTGACTATGGTGTTTACGCCTTCAAATTCTTAGAAGCCTCGGTAATGAAAAGATGTCATACGTTTCTTTACATTTGCGACGATAAAGTTCCTTCCATTCGTGAGAAGATGACAGTTGATATATTTAAGAATGGAACGTGTATCCCTCCACTGCGAGACTAACTTGATACATCTTCAACCCGAGAATAACTTGATACATTATAATTTTTTGGGAATGAAAGATGTAAATATTTGGTACATTGTTATTTTTTTTTTAAATTTCTTCATATTATTTGGTACATTGTTATTTCTGAAAAATTTCTCCATAATAATAAATTGTCGCAGGGGTCCGAGGATCACAGAGGGTACAAGGGTCAAAGAGGATCTAAGGGTCGCAGGTGTCAAAGGATCGCAGTGGTAAAAGGGTCGAATGGGTAAAAGGATCGCAAGAGTCAAGGGTCGAACGGGTAAAAGGGTCGCAGGGGTCAAAGGGTCGCATAGGTACAAGGGTTGCAGAGGGACAAGGGTCGAAGGGGTCACAAGGTCGCAGGGGTCCAAGGGTCGAAACCGTACAAGGATCGCAACGGTAACTCTGCGACCTTTCGACCCCTACGACCATTGTCCCACTGTGATCCCTGCGACCCTTGTACCTCTTCGACCCTTGGACCCATGTGACCCTTTGTCCCCTACGACCCTTGTCCCTCTGCGATCCTTGTACCTCTGCGACCCTTGTCCCTCTACGATCCTTCTCGCTCTGTGACCCTTGTCCCTCTGCGACCCTTGGACCCCTGTGACCTTTGGACCCCTGCGACCCTTGTCCCTCTGCGACTCTTGTTACAATAATAGTAATCCACGAAAACAACGATACTGACAATAATACTTTCTATTGAATAATAGTAAAAAACTGACCAAATACAAACATGAAGTTCAAGTTCAAAGGAACGGAATTCAATTAGGTTGTTGGTAGGCCCTGGTTGAGGGAAAATCCGAAGCAACATTGGAGACCAATTCGATTTTGAGGGAACAACCCTCGTTCAGTCCATGATCGTGACAAAACTTTCTCCAACCCGTGCTGATGCTAGTGCTACCATGTACCACGGACCTTAGATATGCCTCCCACGTCAATCTGTAATTGATTATCAAATGTATCTTACATCTTCTACCGCAAAGACCTCTCGACCTCGCAAACCCTATTAGAAGTGTCTACGATAACCGAGTAAATTTAAAACAATGCCAAACTAATGAATCTACGGCCAGGTTTGATGAATCAAATAAATTGGTTTGAGGTCACTTACCAATGCATCTTCGACCAGATTTGAACGCGTGATTAAGTACAAGCTAGGTAGGAAGAATATTGTTGTTGATGCTCTTTCTAGACGTTATGAACTAATTTCTTCTTTGGATGCATGAATACTTGGTTTTGATCATTTGAAAAAACTATATGCAACTGAAATGAATTTAGTGAAATATTTGAGTCATGTTGAAAGGCTGCTCAAGGTATGTATTACCGCTTCGAAGGATTTCTGTTTTATGAGAATAAGTTGTGCATTCTGAATTGTTCTATGAGAGATTTGCTAGTGAAAGAAGCACATGGGGTCGATTGATGGGTCACTTTGGCATCGCTTAAACTTTGTCAATTTTGCAGGAACATTTCTATTGGCCACACACACAGAGAGATGTTGAAAGAACTTATGAAAGGTGCATACCTGTAAGAAAACGAAATCTAGGCTAAAACTGCACGATAAGTACTCTCCTTTGCCAGTCCCTAGTGAGCCATGGACAAATATTTCCATAGATTTCGTCGTTTTTTACCTAGGACCAAACATGTAAAGATTCTGTGTTTGTGGTTGTTGTTAGATTCTCAAAAATGGCATACTTCATTCATTGTCATAAAATTGACCATGCATCACATATAGCTTTTTTATTCTTTAGAGAGGTTGTCCGGTTGCGTGGAAGGCCTAACACTATCAGAGAGGGATGCTAAGCTCCATACCTATTTTTAGAAGACGTTCGGTTCAAAACTTGGAACAAAGCTGTTGTTCTCAACGACTTGTCATCCACAGGCAGATAGACAAACTGACGTGGTCAATCCAATTCTTTCATCCTTATTGCGTAATTTTCATTAAGAAAAATCTTACACCATGGGAAGAATGTTTGCCCCATGTTGAATTGCGTATAATAGAGCTGCTCATAGCACGATACAAAATTTTTGCCTTTTGATTTTTTTGGTTTTAACCCTTTTATGCATTTGGATTTAATGCTTTTACCAATGTTTGAACTTACTAATCTTGATGGAAAAAGAAGGCAGAGTTTGTGAGATAGATTAACGAGAAGGCAAGCCGGAACATCGAGAAAAAGACAGAGCAATATGCACGAAAAGCTAATAAAATGCAAAAGAGATAATCTTCAAATCAGGATATTTGGTATGGGTATATACACAAAAACAACGATTCCTAAAAGAGAGAAAGTTAAAACTTATGCCTCAAGGGGATGTGAATTTTTGTGTACTTAAGCGGATCAACAACAATGCATACAAGATTGAGCAACCAAGTGAGACTAATATTAGCTATACTTTTAATGTCACTAATCTTTCTCCTTTTGTAGCAGATGAAGATGTAGATTTGAGGACAAATCTTTCGAAAGAAGCGAAAAATGATAAGGACATCGACGCGCCACGAGCATACGAGTATCCAAGTGAAGGGAGTGAAGATCTTCAAATAAGAGGACCAATCACTAGAGCTGAAGCTAAGAGACTGAACAACGCCTTTTCAACCATGGTTTGTGGTGCGTTCATGAAAACTAGTGCCTTCAAGGACGAGATGCTGAGAGAAGAGGTGATCGTGACATTTATAAGCATCGAAGGGTCGGTTCATTCAGACGACTCTTCATTTCGGTCCAATTTTCGAGTCAATGGTAAAATTCAAGAGAGCGCTTTCAAACTCACCTCAAAATCCTACATTTGTCTGCGTAGCAGTTTTCGTTTTTTAAAGATAGTCCCTTTGAATTCTGAGCACTTTTAGTTTATAAATAGGCAAGCAATTCGTTGCATAAAGACAATATTCTTTGTTAAGTAAATTGAGAGGGTTTATTCCTTGCTTTGTCCCGAGTTCTAACGATCGTCTCTGGGTTCAAGGTTTACGATTCATTCCAACTTATTAATCACATAACCACCTTTAATTGTGGTATCATCGGGTTCTCGGTTGTTTCTTTCAAGATTAGCGGGTATCTCTGATGTCCTTACGACATGAGACAATTCATTGGTTGTCGCTAGCAATTGAAGGGTTGCGGAATGACTTCCATCTATTTCTATCATTTTCTAATCAACTAAACAAGATCCAAGTGCACATCATAATAAATTTTGTACAAAATGATTTTTTACATGCCAATTGTTGATAGGTCAAAGCGATTATACGGATCAAAACATATACCACAACACATGACATGACATGTAGAATACCATTCACTAGATGGAGGAATGCAACATCCCCCGGATAGGAAAACATGGTAAACAATGTCCTTTGTGGTCCGTAATGGTACCACCATATAATTTGTCACTAGCGATGTGTTTAAAAATGATTTCTTGTTTTTCTGGATCATCCAAAAAAAGCTTTGATATAATTTTACAACTGTTGATTGACGAGTTAAAATTATTTGTGGAAATATGATATTGAAGCGTATGATATTTAAAAGAAAAAAAATTCCACTAGAAAGCCATATTGATTTGGACAATAATTGATTTTCTCGCTTAAAATATGTTCCATGGTTGGAGCACACATTAATATCTTTTATGTCAATATTGTATGGAAGACACATATTCATTCATATTAAAACACAATAAAAAACCATGTTGGTTTGATAAAAATCTATGTTCAAATACAATGAATGTTTTATCAATATCCTTGATATGATTAACAAGGTTGGAAAATTGATCAGTGGAAGGATATGATGCTAACATTTTAATTAATTTATTTCAGAAAGAATAGTATTGTGAATCCGTATACCATAGTATCGTTTATGAACAGTGGAAGGATCTGCTAATGAAATGTCTCAAATACTAATCACGATCCAGAATGATAACTAGCTCTCTGTTCTGCATTCCGAAAAGTGCCCTCCAGATTTTATTACTCTGGAGATCTAGGATCACTCGTGGCCCATTGGTGTAGTCCAAATATTTCTCGAGCGGAACGAGAAATCTAAAAGGAGCTGGTAAACATCTGTTGCACCAGATTCAGTGTTATTGACACATACATCTAGTGTGAAATCGTTAGAAAAATATTTTTCAACTTGGTAGTAAATTCTTAGTCTTAGATATTGACGCATACATCTTAGTCTTTTAGAGTTTATACATGGGTCTATGGAAAGGCTGAAGAACTAGCTTCATAGGTAGAGGAAAAGATATAAAAACTCTGGACTATATAAATATATAAGTTTAATTATTTTTTAGCAGTGAAAAGAATTAATACAATGCCACAATAGACCGTCAAGTTAGAGCAAAGGGTCAGGATCGCCATAGATTACTCATGTCCAATTAAAAAGCTGCAATCCTGTAGACACTTAGTTTTACTTAAATAAATCATAAGACGAGGCGATTTAATGGTCATAATTGTTTTCTTGGTGAGTATTGCTAGAGCCCCGCACCACCTCCTCACCCACCACATTGTCATTCGTCATTGATTTTGAAACCGATTATTTTTAAGGACGATGATGATATATGGTGAATATTGATCATCTGATAATCGTCCCACCATGCCTATTATAGACCCTTCACAGTCACATGAGATGTTATGGTAAATCTTTTATTTACTTCAAATTATTTTTAATTTGCTAATGAAATTTGTATGTAGGTTTGAAAATTACATATTTCAAGCGTGACTGTAGGCTTATCTATACTACTCGTAGCAAGTCATGTCATATATTATACACCATTGATGGTGGTTCATAGATCTTATAGATGGTCTAAGAACCACACGTCGTACATTCATGATAAAAAAAGGTAAAATAAACTAAATAAAGAAGAAAATCAAACCAACATGTCAAGAACAGAGTCTTTAACCAACTCGTTCAACATTTGGAGTCCAAAGATTTCAAGGCCAAACACGAAAAATGCTAAAAAATGTTGGTACGATGATAAGGTCATCGAGTTGGTGCGCATTACCATACCTTAGGAGCTAAATCAATCACCTAAAAAAATGAGCTTGTAATATTAAAATTTATATATTATGTAATGTACTCAAATTTTGTTAAATTATCTAAATAATTTAATTAGTTGAATAAAATGTAGATATAACTGACACTTCTTGAGCTTGTGGTCATGACCAAGGAAAAAGGTGACGATTACGAATTTGTTAATCCTCGAATAGAATGGACGATCAACATTGAGACCAAGAACATTACACAACAATCACAAGTCATCGTTCATCTCTTGAATAACGAACTCAGGTTACAAAATAATATAAAATTATTTTTAGATAAATTTTTAATTTGCCATTGGATTTAATTATTTATATTTTAATTCTTATGTAGTATTATTTGTTATATGTAATTAGTTCGGTCATATATAGGTCAATTATATGATATTGGTTTTTTAAAAAATAGATATTATACAGGATGCAACCATTGTAACCCTTTTAGTTTAGAAGACATACTATTAAGAATGACACATCAAACATCTTGAGAAGCGTTTTGAGATTATTCTGCAAGACCAAAAGATCCACCAATTGATTCTAAGGCAACAACATCCCACAAATCTAGATTTGTCAACCTTGAAGGCGAATTATATAATATTGTCATTTTTAATTTTAATTTTAAAAATTAAATAGTTTTTTGTTTTCTTAATTTTCCCACCAAAACATGTGCGACCATCCGTTGAAATATTTAAATTCTTCGCTAAACTTTTAAAGAGTATCTGTTGACAAGTTTCAAAATTTATGCCAATATATCAACGGGTTATCTCTGAGACCATTGATATTTTTTTTTTCAGTTTCAACATCTATGAATGAATTTTTCGTCGATATGATATGTGACAACGAATTTGAATAACTAAATCTCTTATAACTATTAATGGATAACAATAGATTTGGTCATTTATAATATCAACAAACAAAACCATGTATCTTCGTTGAAAATGTTCAATGTGTGTAAATTTTGACATATGTTGATAAGTTATCAACAAAGTGTTGTGGTTGCAGAATCATTGAAAATTGAAACATATATTTTTTTCAACGACTGTTTATATCAGTAATTTTCATCGAAAAATTGAAATTTTCTCAGGATTTGTTTATTGAAAATGACATTCTTTTTTGTAATGTTTTCAGAAACACTAAAATCAAGATCTTTCTCACTAGAATCTCGAATGAAATTAGCAATAGTTATGGTAGATGAAACAATCTTTTATTCTACCTTTATACTATAGTGACAGGGACCATTCCAAATTTTATTTATGTTATTCCAAAGTTCAACTGTTGTCTCGAAAAATCAACATATATGAAGGTTGGATCTTGTTAAACATCTTGTGCATAACTTTTGGTCGATGTCTTAATATGGATGATATGGTTACCTTGGTGAGGAGCTATAAAAAATCTTTCAATCAGGATAAATAAATTACACTAGAAAATATGTCTCGAATCGAAAAACGAATGCATCATGTCTCGTAGAATAAACAAAACGAAATTAAAAACTAAATGACATAAATTTTAGTAACCATAAACACCAACAATGACATAAACACCACTTTCTTTTCACTTCCATATTTTAATTTCTTAGTTGTGAAGAAATTCATTTTCTAACAATAAACTCTAACAAGGATATAAACACAAACAAGGATAGAGGTTGAAGAACCTTATTCTTAGCTAATAGTTATTATTAGGATATTCACAAAATATCCTATAATCCAATCAATTTAGCAAGAGAATCATATAGTATTATTATGACTATTTTCTTTCTTAATTTTGTGCTAAATAGATTGTATATATTTAGATGTATTAAATCAATAAGAGACACATAAATTATCTCTTAATATGGTATTAGAGCTTTAGCTCTTTATCTAAAAAATATTTCATCTTCTTCAGTCTTCTTCTCTAGCAATTTCAAATGAGAGTGCCTAGACCAAATTTTTTCTTCAATGGAATCGGCTTGGATAATTTTAGGTTCAAACACACATAAACCAAATTACTTGGTATGAAGGCACTACCAGATGTAGACAAGACATATGTAATTTTGGTTGAGGTTGAACGACAATTTCAAGTTGTATTGCAGCAGAAAGAACAACCCACGATAGTAGGTATTTCCATTTAAGTTCATCATTTGTCCCATGTGACAACAATATGAACTTGAGATGATAGATTGACATGTTCTCATTGTGTCAAGATAGGAAATTCAATACAACTATGTTATCGTCTACATGGCTACCCTGAGTGGTTAGGTGACAAGACGGAAAATACTCAAGAAGGTTGTGGTCGTGGGAACTCAGGACGTGATCATACACGGGTAACAACACATGTTGTTCAAACTCCAACCAGACTACCTTCTCATGTTGAATCCACAATCACAAGATAAGATATTAGTGTTGTTATAGGTCTAACGACATATCAGTACTCATCCCTATTAGCACTTCTAAATTCTCAGACACGAGGGAGCTCTGATCGTTTATTTGGTAATACACATCACATTGAATTTATCATTGATTATGGAGCCTCACATCATATGATATGAGATATTACACTACTAAAAAGTTTACGCCCAATTTAGGATCATCTAGTTGATATACCGGGTGGATCTAAAACCCCATCTTTTCAACTTGGAGAGCTGTGTTGTCAGATGTTTTATGTCTTATCGAAGTGCTATTTGTTTCATCACTACAGTGCACTTTGATCTTTATCGCAAAATTGTTAAAGTATAATTCTTGCTTTATCATATTACTGATAGATTTTGTGTCTTATAAGAACGTTTCACGAGGATTCTGATTAGAGTGGGTGAAGAGTGAGACGAGGTATAAAAGTATCATGGGGTCAAGACAGATAAAGTTCATCCTGTTGCTTCTCTGGTATCATGTTCTATGTGGTATCTTCGGTTGGGACATCTACCTTCTAAGGTTATGCCTTATCTTTCTAGTTATGTTGATTTTGGTAGGTCTAAGCGTGCAAAATAGACCCGTAGAACTTATTTGGAAAGACAGAATGCAGTTGATTTATTTTAGTTGAACAATAGTTTGCCAAGCCTGTTAGGATATCTCGTTCAGATAATGGAAGTGAATTTCTCCCATTGCGATCATATTTTTTTCTCACATGTCAGTCTCCACCAGACTTCATGTTTTGCCACACCACAACAGAATAGACAGGTTGAACGTAATTATCGACATACGTGTATCTTATTAATTGCACACCTTCTGAGTTACTCCATGGAAATCACCATCTGGGATAGTTTTCTCCGAAACAACATCGTATGCTCAACTACATGATTTTTCGTTGTCTACATGTCGTGAGATAGCTTCAATTTCATGACAAATTTTCTGAAAAAATTCATCAATGTGTATTCTTGGGGTACCCGGATGGGATGAAGGCATGGAGAGTATGCGACACTGAAAGAGGGAGCTTCCTACAAAATCACAGGGGGCTACTTCTTCATCACTATCACCAAAGCATTCACAATTTCCTCTGGTCCAAGATACAACCCGACATATTCTAGAAGATATTGAATCTTTGGGTCATGGTCTGCGTGTCCGAAAACAATATGTTTCTTCAATGACCATACGTTACATATTGCGTATGTAGTTATACCCCTATACTTCCCTTGCTCATGCTCTCACTTAATCTATCTCTGGGTCCTCAAGTAAGATTCCTTATTCCTTATCTTGTTATGATACCCTCACACAATTTTCTTTGACACACAGAGGTTTTCATGCATCTGTGACTTCTTTCTATGAGCCACAATCATATAAAGAGTAATCACATATGAAGGAATGACAAATGACAACGAAAGCTAAAATTAAGGCACTCGAGGATAATGGTACTAGGGTTCTCGCCACATTTCCTCCTGACAAGAAACTGATTGAATGTTAATGGGATTATAGGATGTACAAGGTGAAGTAAAACTCTGATAACAGTATTGAGCGCTACAAAGCACATCTTGTTGTTCTTTGGAACTATCAGATATAAGCTTGGACTTATAGAGAAATTCGCCTCTGTCGTAAAAATGACTATGATTTGATTATTTCTAGCAGTAGTTGCAATTCATAAATGGGAAATTCATTAGATGGATCTGCAATGCATTTTTTCATAGTGATCTCACATAGGAGTTGTATATGCGTTTACCACCCCGATTTTCTACCACAGATTCTACAAAAGTATGCAAGCTTTGAAAGTGGTTGTATGGGTGACACCAAGCACCACGATGTTTGTCCAAAAACTTGATAGATATCCTTTTGAAGTTTGGATATACGCTGATTATTCTCTCTTCTCATATGTTTGGGGGAATGCTCGACTTCATTTCATTATTTATGTGGACGATTTGTAAATGGGTGGTAATGATTCTATTGTCATCGTTCATTTCAAGGAATATTTGAAAAATTATTTTTATATGACGGATTTGGGCGCGTTGAAATATTTTCTCGGGATTGAGGCTCTAGATCTTTTGATGGTATTTATCTAATCTAGATAAAATATGCTCTTGACATAATTGGTGAATTCAAACTATTAGGTACAAAACCAACAAGTACTCCAATTGAGCATAATCACAGATTTAGGGTTTCCACATCTGCAACATTCGATCGCCCTAAACAATATCAACATTTGGTAGGACGACTTGTGTATCTTACCATTACATGATTTAGGATTTCCACATCTGCAACATTCTCACCCAATTCTTAGGGTCTCTAACCATTTATAGTTGGGACATTGTGTTGCACATGGTTTGTTATCTTGAAGGAAGCCCTCTGCTACTTCGATTCGATAGTTTATCATCTTTATAGGCCTTTTGTGATTCAGATAAGGCATCCTATCTTATCAGCCGGTGCTTTTTTTGATATTTTATGTTGTGTTACTCGGTTCATCTCCTATTTCATGGAAAACAAAGAAACACACATCGTATCTAAGTTATCCGTAGAGGAAAAATATCATTCTATGGCGCACATTTGTTGTGAGCTCAAATAGTTGCATCAATTGCTACATACTTTTGGTGTCAACATTTCTTCTCCAGCATATCTTCTTTTTTTGCAATCAAGGCGGTCCTTCATATAGATGCTTTATGTCATTCAGATTCGGGTTAGTGATACCTAACTCCTTTACATTAGCCTTGGATGGGAGATCGCGGTTGTAATATCTGATTTTCTTGCCTCCCTCCCTTGCCATGATCTTGATAAATTCTCGAGTTGTTGGAAAGTGAGGCTGCTGAGGGAGCCACCACTTGCTGAAATATAATATGAAACGTGTGGTCTCTTGGAGTCCTTGCATGAAGCTGGTGATGAGGTACTTCTTATCCATCCCATAATGTGGAAAAATGTGCTGATATCTCTTGAATCGCTCCCATGCATCATGTAGACTCTCACCTCTTTCTTGAAGAAACGAATTGATTCGACTATTGGTTAGCAATGTCCTATGATCTGGGAAGAACTGTTGCATGAATCATGGCTCTAGCTCGTTCCATGAGGTGATGGACACGATGGGCAAGTAGAATATCCAACTTTGTGTTGCGTCCTTGGAAGAGAATGGGAATGCGAATAGGTATAAGTCTTTGTGTGTGACTCCCATGCCGATTTTGGTAGTGCCACATAGCATCTTGAAGTCTGTAAGGTGTGCATTCAGGTCTTCATTCTCCATTTCTCTGAAAGCAGAATTGTTAAGCATCTTGATGAAAGCCGGTTGCAGCTCAACTTGGTTTACCGTCAGACGGGCCATGCATGATAGCAACTGGGTGTTCTTGGAGCTGTATAAGCTCCATAGGTTTCCTTGACAGCGTCCATACTGGAGATTCTAATGGTACCTGCAACAAGAATAGACGAGCAGCTAAAGACAAGGTACAAATCCAATGTAGATAAAGAAGGCTCGATAAAGAGAAAAAAAAAACATGCATAAAAACAATTAAGACTCTAGAAAGGACTAAATCTTAATCTAGCAAATTCTTAATCTAATTCTGTAATTAGTCTCCGACAACGGCGTCAAAACTTGATGTGCGAGAACTATCAAGCAAATAAAATGCCTAATATTCACGGAGCACAAGGATATAGATCGGTGTGATACCAGGATTGAACTCTAGGGACTAATGCAGCATAAACTAAGAATGTAACTAAACTCAGACGAATGAAAGTAATTGTGATGTAGGATAAAATCTGAGAATGCTAAATTGAAATATGACAGTAATGAGGAAACGCGAAAGACTTGATAATTAAAAACATTATGGGCTTTGGGTTACCGGAATTCCAAAGGTGCAACCAATAAAAGATCATAAATCAATCAAACTTTCTTGAAAACGGGGACTTCATGCTCGTAAGTAGAGAATGGTTCTCTTGACACCTAAACTCCCTAACCATAATAACATGCAATCCTACCTCCCAACAGCGATTAATACGTGATTACAGTAGCAAGCATACAATCCTAATTCCTAAGTCGATAAACCGAGTGGTCAGACTCTCATTAATCAAACTCAATCAACAATCAGTATTTCCGGATTCATAATCTAACCTTCTAGTTAAACATGAAATCCTAAGTTACTGAGCGACCAACACAAGTAAAGAACGTTCATGCTCTTCATGGGGCACGGTCGTGTTTTTGCTCCTTTCGCTCGATGCTCGTGTATTTCATGCGGTTCCTTGGCCTAAATCTGCTTCGAGTGGTTTGTGACTCCAAATATGTGCAATTGACTCCAAGAATCAACATCCTTAAGCTCGATAATGCCTTGTCACCTGAAAAACTGAAAATCAACAAAAAGATTAGATGGAGGACATTAATGTCAATTTTGTAACTAGTGCTACAAACTATGCATAAATGAGCTAAATGGGTAGCCTAAAACTAACCCACACTACGTGTTATCACTCATCAACAATGCATTCAACAACCAAATCGAAAAATAAGAACATAAAATCTATTGCTTACAAAGATTTGAAGCATAACGAAGTCCATAAACTTTTCCTTGACTCAGAAGACATAATCCTCAAATTTACCAAATTTCAGAATATCCAACACGTAATTGTAAAAGAAAACCTTAAATAAGTCAAAAGAATAACTCATGTAGAAAGAATAGCTGAGAAGAGATTGCATAAACATAACACACAAACGATTGGAAAACTTAGGAATTTCCTAAGGAAAGGGAATAGGAGAAGAAAAGAAAGAGAAAAGACACACTCACCCATAAGGACTGGTCGGTGATGATGTCATAGGGAAAACATGACCACAACAAGAAATTTCGTCTAAACATGACCATCCGTAACAGGATCTATCGGCAATTCCAGACGGAAAAACTCGTGTGCAATATGTACGGACGGTAAACCTATTCGCAATCCGTCCAAAAATATGATCCATTTACGGTCAGATTTCCACACAAATAATTTTTTGGAAAATCTGTCAAGAAATATAATATTAACATTTTAAAATATTAAAATTCCATCTGGATAACTTTTAACATGAAAAAATATTAAAATTTTAAAATATTAAAAAGGAAATAAAATTATTACAATATGAAATAGTTATTATATAATCCATCGAAAATAGAATAAATATAAACACCAAAATATAAAAGTCGATATATTTGATTTAATAAGCCGCATTAAATTATTAAGACGCACCTTAACTCAGCTTTAATTTGATTCATTTTTTGTAGATCTTTTTTTTCTTATACCTATACCTTTCAATGATGTTTTTGCGTCACCATTCCTCTAAGACAAAAAATTTCTGTAATTTTTGGAATAACCGTCTAAAGTATAAAATATAAACACATTTTTATAAGTATATGTATACAAATTATATATATATATAAATTTAATTCATATACATCAAGATAAAACTCGTCCAGTCCCTGTTAACTTAAAGACGATTGAGAACTATAATCTTTAGGCAGAATATGAGACGTTGGTTGATGCCACCTTGTAAATATTATCGTGCATTTGTTTTGTTTAAGCATTTACCCAAGAGCAACCCAAATTTTTATGAGTTTTTTAAGCAATTCAAAATAGGTTGGTTCAACGCCTTTTTCATTCGCATACACCAAATTATAATTATATAGATTAGAAACCTACATTCAATATAATATATTGTAAAATTTATAATAATTAATATGTACTAATTTTTTAGATACCGTAAAAACAAAAATGACATCCACTTGTATGTGTGCTTATCCCCCTAGCATCCTTATCAGATTTCTGAGATTCATGTGTTTTATTGATTTTTTATTTAACTCATGGATCATCCCAATGTGCTCACATTGCTTCCTATAAGTCAAAAGTTATCCACACATGTTTTTCTACTTTCCTATCGAGCATTTTATTTTTTATGAGGGATTTTAGTCATAGATTTATGATCGATAAAATTCGGACCAAACAAATACAGTAATTTTCGGGTTCCAATAAAATTTTTTCATCATCATTTGGATCTTTTTTAATGGTTTCTTCATTTTTTTCACCAATTACATTTGCACCAATTCAACATATAGGTTCATTTTTATATATTGAATAGTCCCAATAATCTCATTATTTGCAATACCCTACTAAAATCTTTAACAACATTACTAATCCGTAGTGAAAAGTTTTCTCTCTCAGATTTCCATATGAAGTAATTGACAGTAAAACCTCTTAAATAAATATGATTTTATACAGTTATATCGTATATAAAATTTTCATTTTTTATTTAACACATGGACAAACCAATTTATCAATTTTGTTGTAAACTTGTTGATTTGTCGCCATTGTCATAAACCGTATAACCCCTTCCATAAACTCCTTCGATACGTCTTGAATTTGTGGATCAAATTTTTTGAATATATATTTTCTTGAAATGAAAATATTTGATATTGATGATGATGGCAATATAATATGAAATGAGAAAACTTTATGAAGTACAATGTATAATCATTTTGTATTGGAAACAAAAAAGGGTGTAATGTGGGTTATATAAGCAATTATCAAAACTTTCTGGACGAATTAGAGATGGAGGTGGATGGATTGGGGACCAAATTGAGGGCACTAATAAACCGTCAAAACTCATGGACAAACTATATGTAAAGCGTCCGCAATTATAGACGATTTCTAGACTAGAAGAAGACATGTCCGTAATTTGGAAAATTTAAGCATTCATCCGTAAACCATCCATAATTGCAAATGATTTTTGGATGCCAAGTATTAGGTCATATAAAAGAGGTAGACAAGGAAGACGTGAAACTCACATATTTATCTGAAGGAACAAATGGATCCTAGAGACAGTTTGAAGAATATTGAACGAGAAAGGAAGCTGGTGAAGAAATCATAATTGAAGAGAGAAAAATAATAGAGATGAATATTAGGGTTATGGTGAATGAGATGATTATTTTATGTATCAAGCGAATGAAAGAAATATGGCAAAAAGTTCTATTTTTTATTATATTAAGGGGTATAATTTTGTAATTTGGTTAAATTTCTACCAAATACAATCGTAATAGTTATTTTCCATGTGTTTTAAATCACATGATTATCAACATTTGTGGACAACTACGATTCCACCAATGAATTTTCATCTCGCAATTAACAATCAAATAAAGTAAACGCCTTGTTTGTGTGTCATTGCGATTTTACGAGTCAACAACTCTATTTCTTTATAGTTTGAATCCCAACTAAAGCAATCTTATGTCATTTAATGATAGTGTGGGCTGATAGTGTTAAAATCAGACATGGATAAATAACTGTTAAGCAACAAAGTAGATGAGAAAATGAAAAATGAGACACCAGGATTTTACGTGGTTCGGCAAAGTGCCGACGTCCACGGACAAATAGTAGAAGTCTTTTACTGACTTTCAAGAAATTACAACAGTTCTCTCAAACTGTAAGGAGAAACACCAGTATTTCTCTCTTATAACGAGGAGAAAGACTCTCTCAAAGAACCAAAAGAAGAATCTTAAAAACTCAGAAAGACTAATTTCTCTCTTTTTCCTCTTCTTCTTGTTATTTTATGATTTTGGATGGTTTTGAACTCTCCAAAACCCCTTCTCCCACTTAAGACCATTTTTTGTTGTATTCTTTCTTCCTTTCTATTTCGCCACGTTGCTAATGTTTTCGCTAGACCCATAGAAGATCGACACAAAATAAATTTTCCATTGTTTACTGGCTTCCTCAACATATCCGCCATATTTTCCTCTGTGTGATTTTTTGAATATCCACGCTGCCTTCCTCCACCTTTTCCCATACAAAATGATATTGTACCCTTATGTGTTTCGTCATCGGATGATATGTTGAATTCTTTGTAAGTGACGCGATCCCGACTGAATCGACGCTCTAGACTTGGTTAGTGACGGATATGCCTTGCTGCAACGAATTGCACAAGGGTGTGTGGAACGAATGGTCGCACGAGAGTTGCGGAAGGCTCTCGATTTACCGTGTTCGTCTTCGATGGATATGACGCACCAAGGAAGAACGAACGGCTCGATGGATATGACGCACCAACGAGTAGGAAGCTGGATATTACGCACCAACAACCCAAAGAATTCACAAAGGGAATTCAAGAATGATCAAAGATCAATTCAAAGATAAATTTCAAAGTTGATAAAAAGTTGGATTCTTCTTGCTACAAGGGGTGGACGGCCATATAAAGATAAAAACAAGAAAAATTCAAAATCAAGTTCATTAAATGCTTCTCTTCATGCAAGGGCCTTCTTAATTGTCTTGAATTCTTCAAACAAGAAGATAAGCTTCTTGTTGGCCGTGCACCTTGTATTGCGTCCGACTCGTGTCTCGCGTCCGATCATTAATTAGGT
Source organism: Gynandropsis gynandra (assembly GCA_036759665.1). Lineage (NCBI taxonomy): Eukaryota > Viridiplantae > Streptophyta > Magnoliopsida > Brassicales > Cleomaceae > Gynandropsis > Gynandropsis gynandra. The sequence continues at coordinate 5,277,756 of CM071861.1, read as the reverse complement.
TGCGGGAAAAATAAGTGACTCGCGGCCTCGTTAAAAACCCGTCATCGGAAAACCCGGTGGGACAAAACCGACGAGGGGAAAAGAGTACACGCGGGTCACTTAACCTAATCAATGACCATAGCGGGTCGAGCTTCGGCTTTGATGACGTTCTTGAAATTCGTGACATCGCGTGAACTAGCATACTCCTCGTGGGCATGGACGGTCGTGAGAATCCCGATAATAGCTTCCTTGAGCTTTGCGGCCTTGGCTCGGGTCATGGGACCAGCGGATATGATCAAGGCATCCTCTTCTAGAGCTCGGGCTCGGGTCACGGGACCGACGTATTTTGACTTAATGGCGTCTCGGGTCGCGGGATTGGCGTCTCGGGTCGCATGCTCGGCGTATCGGGTCGCAGAGATTCCCTCTTCTTCCTTTCCGCGATTCGCGTCCTCCTAACTGTTGATGGTCGCGTCTTCAGCGTCCTCCAGGATCATATCATGCCCCCCTTCTTCAAAAGGATTTGCCCTCAAATCCGCTTGGTCTGCAACATAAGGCATTAAGTCAGAAACGTTGAAACTAGAACTCACGTTATACTTACCTCGCAGATCCAGCCGGTAGGCGTTGTTGCTGATCTTTCTGGTTACGGTAAATGGACCGTCGATCCGGGGCATGAGCTTTGACTTGCGCTCATTTGGGAAACGCTCCTTCCTCAGGTGAATCCAGACTTGATCACCGGGCTTGAAGGTCATCTTCTTCCGTCCTTTGTTCGCCTGCTTAATATAAAGCTTGGTCTTGTCCTCAATGTTTTTCCTTGCCTTTTCGTGAATTTGCTTGACCAACCGGGCCTTTTGTTTTCCGTCCAGGCTGACTCGGTCACTCGATGGTAAAGGCAATAGATCCAAGGGTGAAGCAGGATTGAACCCATACACAATCTCGAAAGGAGAGAATTTTGATGCAGAATGTACGGCATGATTATATGCGAACTCAGCATGCGGTAAACAATCTTCCCAAGTTTTCAAATTCTTCCTAACTAATGCACGTAGTAAAGTTCCTAGGGGTCGGTTTACTACTTCGGTTTGGCCATCGGTTTGTGGATGACAAGTTGTAGAAAATAACAGTTTAGTTCCTAACTTAGACCACAAAGTTTTCCAGAAATAACTAAGGAATTTGGTATCCCTATCGGAAACTATGGTACTAGGCATGCCATGCAGACGTACTACTTCTTTGAAAAACAAGTCAGCTATATGCAATGCATCGTCCGATTTATGACATGGTATAAAATGTGACATTTTAGAGAACCTATCTACTACCACAAAAATCGAATCTTTTCCGGTTTTAGATCTAGGCAAACCTATCACAAAATCCATAGAAATGTCTGTCCAGGGGTGAGTTGGGATAGGAAGTGGAGTATACAAACCGTTAGGCTGACTTTTGGACTTAGCCTGTTTACAAGCGACGCATCGCTCGCAGATACGTTCCACATCTCTTTTCATGTGTGGCCAGTAAAAATGGTCCTGCAAGGTTTTCAAAGTCTTGGCGACTCCGAAATGGCCCATGAGTCCACCACTGTGGGCTTCTCTAACAAATAATTCTCTCAAAGAGCAGTTAGGCACGCATAAACGACTATCGTAAAATAAATAATCTTCATGCCTATAGAAATGTCCAGATGCAAATTTCTCACAGTTTTTATAGGTTTCTCCAAATTCTAGGTCAGTTGCATATAATTCTTTGATATGTTCAAAACCTAGTAATTTCGCATCTAAGGTACTCAGTAAAATATACCTTCGGGACAAGGCATCAGCCACGGCGTTTTCCTTACCTTGCTTGTACTTGATGACGTAAGGAAATGTCTCAATAAATTCTACCCACCTCGCGTGTCTCTTGCTCAGCTTGTTCTGACCCTTTAGATACTTGAGTGATTCATGGTCGGTATGGATTACAAACTCCTTCGACCATAGGTAATGTTCCCAAGTCTGTAATGCCCGAACAAGTGCGTACAATTCCTTGTCGTAGGTAGCATAGTTAAGAGTGGCTCCTCCGAGTTTCTCGCTAAAATAGGCGATCGGCTTTCGATCCTGCATTAAGACTGCTCCAATGCCTATTCCAGATGCATCACACTCAATCTCGAAAGTCTTAAGGAAGTCGGGTAAAATAAGTAACGGGGCGTTAGTCAACTTATCCTTCAGCGTTTGAAACGCTACTTCTTGAGATTTCTCCCATTTGAATCCCACGTTCTTCTTAATAACTTCCGTAAGAGGGGCAGCAATGGTGCTGAAGTCCTTTACGAATCGCCGGTAAAAACCCGCGAGTCCATGGAAACTTCGGACTTCCCCAACGGTCTTTGGGCTTGGCCATTCCCGAATGGCTTTGACTTTCTCCTCGTCGACCTTAACACCATCTGCACTCACTACAAATCCTAGGAAAACAATGTTATCCGTACAAAAGGTACACTTTTTAAGATTGGCATATAACTCCTCCTTTCTAAGTACCCTCATGACTGATTCTAGATGTCCTAGGTGTTCATTCAAATTCTTACAATAGAGTAGAACATCATCAAAATAGACTACAACGAATCTACCTATGAATTCCCTAAGCACATGGTTCATTAGCCTCATAAACGTACTAGGTGCATTTGACAACCCAAAAGGCATAACTAACCATTCCGTATAAACCTGCTTAGTTTTAAACGCAGTTTTCCATTCATCTCCTTCTTTCATTCTAATTTGATGGTAACCGCTTTTAAGATCAATTTTCGAGAATACCCTACTTCCGTGTAATTCATCTAACATATCGTCTAACCTAGATTCGTCTCTTGGGTTCTCCGAACATGTTACAGTTAGACCAATTCAGTTGGTAAGGTTCATTTTCGTTTTCTGGTGAGGTGGCTCGTTATGACGCGTGGCCGCCTGCCTAGTTCGCTGGCAGTTGGTGAGGTGCATTTTCGTTGGCTTGTGAGGTGTCTGGTGTATTTTTCGATGGTTCGCAACGCACATGCGCCAGCTGCCATCCTTTTTCGGTACGAGTAGCACGGGTACGGCGCATGGACTCATACTCTCGCGAATATGTCCTTTGGCCATAAGTTCCTCGACTTGCTTTTGCAGCTCCTTGGTCTCCACGGGGTTGGTTCGTTTGAAATCGACTTGCTGGCCAATTTGGTAACGTGGCTCCGGGAATGAAATCGATTTGATGTTCGATTCCACGTATAGGTGGCAGTCCGGTGGGTGTTTCTTCTGGAAAGACATCATGGTATTCCTGCAAAAGTTTAGAGATTTCACTCGGCAACACCGGTGGAATGTTAGTTAAGCTCGCTAGAGCTTCCTTATAAACAAATAAAAGTACAGTTTGATCGGAATGTAGAGTTTTCTTGATTTCACCCGATCGTGCGAAAAAGTTCGACGGGTAGGTTTCGGTAGTCTTGTGGTGAAACCGGATTCCTAGGACGTTTGTCTTATCGTTAGAACCCAAGTAGCTTATTTACTTTCAGTATTTCATTCTTCATCCACATTCTTTTTTTAGCAAGTTTGATTCGTAGTTCGGGTTTAGGTTGCGTTGCGTAGTCTCTGTGGGATCGACACCTAAAATACTACACACGTGCCGTGCACTTTCGGGTAGATTAGGTTATTTATATTTAACTCTGATTACGCATCACTGAAGCCTATGGAAAATGGAACGGTCACTTGGCTCGTCACCTTCATTTCACCGTTTTCGTTCAACCATTGAAGCTTATACGGCTTCGGTTGCTTCTGAACTTTTAATCCGAGCTTTCGAACCATTGTAGCGCTAGCTACATTCGTGCAGCTACCTCCGTCAATGATGACGCTACAAACCTTGCCGTGAACCAAACAGCGGGTGTGGAACAGATTTTCACGCTGTTCTTGCTCATCCCACTTGGGCTGTGTGTTTAGGGCACGTTGCGTGACCAACAATTCTCCCGCGGCTGGTTCCTCTTCTTGCGTCTCGTCCGATAGTTCGGCCGCCTC
>CM071861.1:5259096-5271802 GCA_036759665.1 Gynandropsis gynandra | reverse complement strand
CTCTTCATGCAAGGGCCTTCATAATGGTCTTGAAATCTTCAAACAAGAAGATAGGATTCTTGTTGGCCGTGCACCTTGTTTTGCGTCCGTCTCGTGTCTCGCGTTGGATCATTAACTAGGTCGCGGAAAATAAGTGACTCGCGGCCTCGTTAAAAACCCGTCGTCGGAAAACCCGGTGGGACAAAACCGACGAGGGGAAAAGAGTACACGTGGGTCACTTAACCTAATCAATGACCGTAGCGGGTCGAGCTTCGGCTTTGATGACGTTCTTGAAATTCGTGACATCGCGTGAACTAGCATACTCCTCGTGGGCGTGGACGGTCGTGAGAATCCCGATAATAGCTTCCTTGAGCTTTGCGGCCTTGGCTCGGGTCATGGGACCAGCGGATATGATCAAGGCATCCTCTTCTAGAGCTCGGGCTCGGGTCACGGGACCGACGTATTTTGACCTAATGGCGTCTCGGGTCGCGGGATTGGCGTCTCGGGTCGCATGCTCGGCGTCTCGGGTCGCAGAGATTCCCTCTTCTTCCTTTCCGCGGGTCGCGTCCTCCTCACTGTTGATGGTCGCGTCTTCAGCGTCCTCCAGGATCATATCAGTAAGATGCAAAGCGTTCTGACTATCATAGAACAATACACTATTATCTTGTTTATGACCAAGCTTCTTTGTCAACATCTGCAACCAAATTTCCTCTTTGCTGGCTTGTGTAGCCGCAACATACTCAGCCTCTATCGTAGATGTCGTGATGATAGAATATAGTTTTGAAACCCAGCTTACAGCACCGTCAGTAAGAGTAACACGTATCATGTCGTGGATTTGCTTTCTTCGAGGTCAACGGCATAGTCCAAATCGACATACCAATAACAGTCAAGGCTGATCCTCTACAACACAATGCAATATTTATGGTGCCCTTGAGGTATCTCAAGATCCTCTTTACAACACTCCAATGCTCAACTCCAGGTTTTGTCATATATCGACTAACTGCCTCACTGCTTGTGCAATGTACGGTCAGGTACATACCATGGAAAACATCAAATTGTCCATTGCTGATGCATACGGTACTCGAGACATCTACATCCTCTCTTCTTCTGTGCTAAGACTCATCTCAAAGGATAACTTGAAATTAATAGAAAGAGGGGTAGAGATTGACTTACAATTTTGCATGTTGAAACGATACAAGATTTTACTGATATAGTTCTTTTGTGAAAGCTAAATCTTCCTATAATTTCTGTCTCGGTGAATTTGCATCCCCAGATTCTTGTTTGCTTGGCCCAAGTCTTCCATTTCAAACTTCCTAGCCAATTGAGCCTTCAATTCATTAACACGATCATTGTTGAGGTCTGCTACCAATAGGTCGTCAACATATAACATTAAAATGATGAAATCATCATCACTAAATCTCATGTTGAACGCACAAGGATCTGTATTCAGTCTGTTGTATCCGATGCTCATTAAAAAAGAATCAAATCTCTTATACCAATATCTTGACGTCTGTTTGAGATCGTATAGAGTTTTGTTTAGCCTGAAAATCAAGTTCTCTTTTCCTTCGTTTGAAAATCTGGTTGGAGCATAAAAATTTCTTCTTCAAGTTCTCTATGAAGAACACAGTTTTAACGTCTAATTGCTCAAGGTGAATATCCAATGTAAATCACATTGCCAAGACAACTCTAACTGTTGTGAGTTGAACAACAGGTAAGAAGATTTCATTGAAATCGATCCCTTATTTCTAAGAAAATCTTTTTATCACCAGCATTGCACGATACCTTTCCACTTGATCATTAGAATCTCGTTTTATACTGAAGACCCATTTGTTTCCAATAGCCTTCCTTCCTTGTGGTAAAGGAACAAGATCTCACGTCTTATTTTTGTGAAGTGTTCTATCTCTTCTTCCATTGTTGTCATCCATTGGGATGCATCTTTTTCTTGAACTACCTCACGAAACGTGTGTGGTTCTCCATCTTCAAATAGAAGACAATAGGAAACATTTCCCTCCACAATAAAGTAATTCTGTCATACTAGTTTTCTCCTCTCTCGATCTGAACGTCGGAGCTGTGTTTCCAAAATCTCATTTGGTTGGGATTCTTCAATATCTTCAGAAAAACATGGAACTTGTTGTTCCGTTCGATTTCAACATTAATTCCTATCGTCTCTGGTATTTCCAAATAAATGCTATCATTTTCACCTTTTTTATGCAAATACGGCATCTTTGCTGATAATAACCTTGTGGGCAATGGGATTCCACAGGCGATACGCCTTCACTCCATCAACATACCCTGAGAAGACACACTTTCTGGATTTTGGAACCAGTTTAATTGTTTCTTGGGTGTTATACATCGCAAATGCAGTACATCCAACCATATGAAGGCTAGAATAATCATCTGGCTTTCCCATCCACATCTCCATAGGTGTCTTAAGATCAATTACGGTTGATGGTGATAGATTGATCACATAACAGCCGGTCACAACTGCTTCAGCCCAAACGTGTTTGCTAAACCGGCAGTTCTCAACATAACTCATGTTCTTTCCAACAGGTTCCTATACATCTGCCCTGCTACACAATTTTGTTGAGGTGTGTATGCCATCGTGAACTGTCTTTTGATTCCCTCTTGTTGACAGAACACTCATCACCAGTATATTCTCCTCCATTATCTGACCTCAAACCTTTTATCCTTTTTTCCGGATTCAAGCTCAATCTGCGCTTTGAAGATTTTGAAAACTTCAAATACATTTGATTTCTTCTTGGTAAGGTACACCCAGCATCTCCTGGAGTAGTCATCGATGAAAGATACAAAGTATCTTGCACCTCCTAAGGATATCTCTGGTGCTTGCCAAACATTAGAATGAACCGGATCTAAGATAGCTTTTGCTTCTAGCAGTTGAACTACCGAATTCAGATATGTGATGCTTACTTGTAATACAATGCTCACAAAAGGGTAATATGACCTTTTTGAGCCCCGAGAGAAGACCTTGATCTGCAAAAAATCTTCATGCCTCGTTCCGACATGTGACCCAATTTTTGTTGATACAACAACGTTGAGTCCGCTGTTGAACTTGATTCTGCGACATATGCTTCTCCTTCCCGCACTGTATTTCCTTTAAGCATGAACAGTGTGGACGTTATCTTTTCAGCTTTCAGCATGACCAGCGCATTCATGACAATTGTCATGATTCCATACACTACATAGTTCTCGCACCATATGTCTTCAAATTATCCAATAGACAATAGATTCTTTGTTAAGCCTTCCATGTACCGTACCCCTTAAATGGTCCGAATAACACCAACTTCAGTTTTCACCTTGATGGTACCAATGCTAACGATATTCAAAACATGATCATTTTCCATAAACAAATATCCTCCAGAGATAGTTCATAATCATGGAACCATTCTCTCCAAGAGATCATATGCCATAACGCTCATGAATCAAAAAGCATACATCGCAGATATTTTTGTCTCTCTTTAGTAACCGTGGTTACCTCGTTGTACAACACTTCACCATTATAGGCATTTGCAATATTGCCTTGAGGCTTTGTTGATTTCTCTCCATTTTTATTACAATACCAACATTGTTTCTTTGTATGCCCTTTATTTCCACAGTGAAAGCATTTAATAATATTCTTACTTTGTACTTTGATTTGTAAACATATTGGCTCCCACTTGAACCATGTTCTAAAACGAGTAACCGCAGATACCGAATAAACATATACAAATATAATAAAATACATTTGTATATTTCATTATTTACAGAAATGCCATATTTTAAGCATTACTTTATTTTAGTCTCAAATAACCTCTCTCCATCCTCCCAAGCTGCCAAAGTCTTCGACCGCCACTCTTTGGACAATCGTCCATGTTTTTCTGACCGCCCCTCTCTCCGTTCGTCCATCTCTCTGTTCATTTCTCTTCTTCTATTCGTCTTTCTCTTTGTTCGTCTTTCTTTCCATTAGGAGGTAGATCTGAAGGAGTTTTGTCTTTCTCTCTATTTGGAGTTAGATCTGAAAGAGTTTCATCTTGCTCTACGTTTAGAATCAGATCTAAAAGTGACAGCGTCCTAATTTCTTCTCCATATTTATTGATCGTTCATTCTCACTCTCATTTTTCGTTTCTCCTCTCAATTCATCTTCTCTTCTCAATTCATCTCTATCGTCTCTTAAGTTTCATGATAAACAATCCATCACCGCAATAGAATGAACAGACAGTTATTAAGAAAATAGACCTTGTTTTCGTGTTTCAGATACCCACGGGTACAAGATTCATAATCGGGTATCCAACACACGAATACCCATGTTACATGGGTTCGAGTTCAAGCAGATAATACGTTACTACTCACTCAAGTTCAGATTCGAGTACCATATAATTATTGGATATCCAACCCATGCCCAACCCAACCAATAAGTATGTCCTATTTGCAACTCCATCAAATTTAAAAATTGTTTAACCCCCAAATACTCCGTAAGAATATTTTTTAAATTACAAATAAATAATTAATTATAGTAAATCTCTTTTACACTGACTCTTTTCAAAATAAATTGAGTATATAACTAAATTCATTGTAAACTTTTTAATTCAAAATCATCAAAAATTTAGCACTTGTTAGTTATTTCAGATAAAAAAAATTCAAAGTAAATAATAAAACCAAAACATAAAAGAATAGGAAAAAGCATTAGACTTTTATCTCGGACAAACAGAACCAAGAGAAAGCAGATGGTAGAGTCCAGACCTACCAAAACATAACATAAAATGCTTGGCATGAATGTGCACGACAACAAAACCTAGTTCCATATAACAAAAATCCCTTAAATAGCAACTAAGATATTCACTTCTTCTTCTCTGATACACCACCAGCCCTGCATTTTACCAAACAATAAGGTGATAAAATCAGCTTTCTTTGAACCACTAGAGATGAGACTTTAGCTATATAGTATTCCAAGACTCATGCCATCTCTCAATCAAGATGGATTATGATTTTGGATTAGCAACATCGAACACCTCACAATATAGAAGACAAGACTAACAATTCTCAATCTAGGTAAGCTCTAAGCATAAGGTCAATGTGTCTATTCAAACTTTATGAAGGAGAACCTTAATCCATCAAACAAAGGAGGGACTGAAAATAAGAAGAAGCTTACCTCATCTTGCGGAGAACATTGGACATCTCCTCTCTCTTCTTCTTGGCTCTTTTGTGGGTACCCAACTTTCTCTTGGCAACCTTAAGAGCACGCTTATCTTTACCCACCTTCAAGAGCTCAGTAATTCTCTTCTCATACGGGGCAAAACCAGCAACTTCTCTGATGAGAGATCTAATGAAAAGGGTTCTCTTGCTCGTTTTCTGCACATTTAATTCATGTTACCAAGAATAAGACCACTATTTTCATATGACATGTGAAAATACGCACATACTTCACAAATTGAAACTTAATATTGGAAGGCTGCAGTAACAAACGTGCAATGTTAAGACGAAAACGAAAGCCGCAAGTTGACATATGACATAATCCAAACAAAACAAACCAAAATTTAGCCCAAATAGCAAAGCTTCAATGGATGATTAATCTGAAAAGTAAGACTAATCAATCTCAAAACCCATCTCTAAGCACAAACACAAGCTTTAACCTACTGTCCTTTTGTATAAGTATACAAAGAAATAACTCATGAGCAACAAATTCATAAAACCTAATACACACTCACATAAAACAAATTGGCAAAACAACGAGAATTCACCGCCTTTCAAAGCCCTGAAGAAGCATTTTTTTCACGGTGTAGTGAGCCAAGAAGTGACCAAAACAAAATCCAACATCATACTGACAAAAAGCTGAACTCTCCAAGAAAAAATATACAAATAGGGAAGCAAAAAAAATACCCCTTTGCGAGAAGAGGGACGAGGAGCCAACTCGCGTCGGGTGACAACGTGACCCTTGTTCAACCCGACGAACAAACACTTCACAACAAAGTTCAACTTGTTAAGCGATGATACATAACAAAACCCATTCCCAAAACTAGATCAATAAATGATTTCGAACATAACCCAGATACAATAGCATTTGATCAAATAGATACCTTGTCTCTGATCGACTTCCCGGGGTTCCTGCGATGGAGAAGCAGCCGCAGCAGTAAACCCAATTGTTGACGAAACCTTTTATAAAAACAAAAAGCGACAAACTAGAGAGAAAAACCCTAGCTTTGTTATTTACAAAAGGGCCGACTTAATCCTCTATTGGGCTTTATTTTAGCTTTGATTCATTTGTGTGGGCTTTCTCGATTGGGCCCAAATCAAAGCTGATTATCAACGGTCTTAAATTTATTGAAAACCATTGAAAATGTCTGATTTTAACCGAAAATGATCATTTCTAATAGATTTGATCGTTGAAAATGACATGTCTTATTTGTATCATCAACTTTTTTGCGCACTTTGCACATGTTATGTAAATCCAACCATTATTTTTAAACACATCAACCACTTGTGCATTGTAGAAAAATGCATATTCCTTTTTGTTTAGAAAAATGTATTAACCAAAAACTAAATTTTGTAATATAAGATGTTTGAAATGATATTATGGTCTTACTTAGTTATATAGTTACATAACTTAAAGTTAAAGCTTTACAATGTTGTTGGCTTTATCATTGTCGTTTATACCATCGAAAATCATATTTGACACTATTAAAAAAATATTTAATAAATACAAATATAAATATTTATGAATGTCATATATATATATATTTGTATATGTAGAGTAAAACATAATATGTTTAGTCAAGAATTTGAAAACTGAGTTAGTATGTTTAATCCAAAAAATATATACTTCAACTTTTGAAAAATCATAACATATAGTCCAAATATTATTTAATTGCATACCAACTAGTTGATATATGGGTTAAAACTAAAAATTGCTTTCCCGTTGAAGACTTCGAACTCACCCTAAAACCCATCATGCACATATAAAGTTAAGCAACTAACATTTTCATATGTTAGACATTCAGATAATGATAAGTTCATATATCAATCACATGAATGGTCAATGAGCATTAATAAGTTCGACTTTCATCACTCACTGATTTCACATTGAATAGTTATTCAAGATATTTAAGGAAGAAATGCCAAAAAGATAAAGAACAATCGGGTGCACATCAATGCAAACAAATATTTTGTTTCTAAATTTATCAACTACACTAACCTAACTTTATAAACTATACCAATCCAATTGGGGGTTCATTAACTTTTCTTTCACACCTTTGTTGTAGTGATATAGTACATGATGCGTTATCAGAGTTAAATAAATAACCTAAACTACCCGCAAGTGCTCGGCATGTGTGTAGTATTTTAGGTGTCGATCCCACAGAGACTACGCAACACTATCTAAACTCGAGCTAGGAATCAAACTTGCTAACGAACGAATATGGATGGAGAATGAAATACTGAAAGTAGATAAATGATTTGGGTTCTAACGATAAGACAAACGTCCTAGGAATCCAGTTTCACCACAAGACTACCGAAACCGACAATCAATCTATCTATCATGCAATCCCAATTAAAGCTATCTAAGACAGACGATCCTAACATGATATCTACCCTCTCTCAAGGCATAGACACGTGATCTAGACAAGTTGCCCCCTACTTTCGTGGCTGACACCTTGAACTAAACCCATAAGCTCTGTGATTCGCCCGTTTCACCCTCAACCGTTGCTACCCTACTTTCGTGGCCTAACCTCGGTTGTTCTAAACCTGATCTTCTAGGACTAGAATTCTCCTTTCGGTCCTTCTCCTAATCCCTAACACATGCATCTACGTGGCCAGCGCAAACACAAGTAAATTGAAGCACTCAGATAAAGAATAGATAAACTAAAACGGGAAGATGCATTCAAAATAGATCAAAAGTGGTTCCGGGATAGCCAAGGGCTAATCCCTTCTCCTAGAACAAACAAACAACTCGCTCATGCGTCTCAAACATAAACAAAGTAGAAAGTCTAAGGAACATGAAAACCAAACAAAACCGAAGTGTCGGGGCTTGATCTCCAATGCTCCTCGCTTGTCTCCTCGCAAGAATCTCCAAATTCACGAACTGAATGAATGTGTCAATGTAAGCTTGCTCCAATGACGTCTTCTGCCTCCTTTTATGCACTTTAAGTCGGTCTAGATGTTGCCTAAATTGCCCCACCGACTCCCCTTGGTTTTAAGTTAATTTTACTTTACTTAATAGGCAGTTACGGGCCGCGACCCGCTCGGGCCGTCGTTGTACCCGCTCGGGTACGACTTGTCAAATATGGGCTGGGCCTAACTAATCCCAAAAGCTAGCTCAAGAGTTTAGGGTTGCCCAACACCATATATACAAGTCTCAAAGTTCATGTCCTATCCGATGTGGGACAACTTATCATAACACTCCCCCTCACGCCCAGGCTCGATCCTGGAGCGTGGACATCACAATCGGGGGCCCAACATCGGTATATTCAAATCGGAACGAACCGGGCTCTGATACCATGTTAAATATGGGCTGGGCCTAACTAATCCCAAAAGCTAGCTCAAGAGTTTAGGGTTGCCCAACACCATATATACAAGTCTCAAAGTTCATGTCCTATCCGATGTGGTACCAAGAATAGTAGGCATCAAAGTGATCCCGGTGAAACTCACGGGATCGCTGTGAAGAATATTCTTAAGTACTTGAGAAGTACTAATAATGTATTCTTGGTATTTGGAGGTGAAGAAGAGCTCATTGTAACGGGTTACACTGATGCTAGCTTTGAAACCGCCAAAGATGATTATCGATCACAATCTGGTTTTGGGTTTTGCCTAAATGGCGGTGTTGTGAGCTGGAAAAGTTTTAAACATGCTACAGTTGTTGATTCTACTACAGACAGAGGCTGAGTACTTAGCTGCATCAGAAGTAATTAAAGAAGCGGTTTGGATCAAGAAGTTCATATCTAAACTTGGGGTGGTTCCTAGCATAGAAGATCATGTTGAGATCTATTGTGACAATAATGGTGCCATAACACAGGCTAAGCAATTTATATCTTAAATATAAAAAAATTCTATATTTGAAAATTAAAGAAAATACTCAAAATATGTGAATTTTACACCAATATTAATATCATTCTATTTGAAAATTATATAAATATGCATATAACATCTCACCTATTTATATTTTTATTTAATTTTAACAACAAAAGGTAATGATTTTTTAAATTATATATATAATAATCTTTGCAAGGAGTTTATATCTTAAATATAAAAATTTTCTATTTTTTAAAATTAAAGAAAATAATCAAAATATGTGAATTTTACACCAAATTAATATATAATAATATTAATATCATTCTATTTGAAAATTATATAAATATTAATATAATATCTCATTTTTTTAATTTACCAAACAAAATTACAATTTAATTGTTAGTTTCTTATAACATCATTTGGCTCTAAATCTCCAAATCATATATATAATAATCCCTGCGAGGTTGCTTCTGGTGAAGCCGCCTCAACAAGGATTATTAAATATCACAGAAAAATCTCTTCAACTCACCTATTTATATTTCACCTTTTTGACAATCCTTTAATTTTTTAATAATTATTAGTTTAATTTTAATTATAATTATTAATTTTGTTATAATTATTGTTATAAATAATTATACATTAAATTCTATTATAACAGCATTTTCCACTAAAATGTTTGTCTAATATATATTAAAAGTATATTTATATCATCTATGTAATATCAATATTATATTATATTTTTTATTTACCAATAACTATTTTCTTTATATGTATTCACAAATCTTAAATCTGATTGCTATTATATATTTGAATTAATAAATAAATTATTAATTTTTTATAATTATTATTTTATATAATATATACTTTTTTAATAATTAATTTTTAAAAATAAAATGGGTTATAATTCTTATAATAATTTATTTTATTTTAATCATTATTTTAAAATTGATATAAATTTTATTTTTAAATAAATTTAATAAAATTTAAAAATTATATATATATTTATATTATTGAAATAAAATATTTTGTAATTAATATTACGTTATTTTTTGTCACATGTTAATTTTTTTCACCTTTTTTTACAATCTTTTAATTTTTTATAATTATTAGTTTAATTTTAATTGTAATTGTTAATTTTGTTATAATTATTGTTATAAATAATTATACATTAAATTGTATTATAACAACATTTCCACTAACATGTTTGTCTAATATACATTAAAAGTATATTTATGTCATGTATTTAATATCAATTTTATTTCTATTGACCAATTAATGTACCTATTGACCAAATTAATAGATAAAAAACCTTTTACATTCCTTATAAATTATATGTATATTATATGTTTTATTTACCAATAACTATTTTCTTTATATATATTCACAAATATTTAATTTAGTTATGATATAATTTTATAAATATGTTGAAATTGTTTCAACTCATCCGTTTTTGCATGTATATTAGTTCTAAATTATACATAATAATATAATAAATATGCACTTTTCAAATATATAATAATATTAGATCCTATTTATAAATTAATTAAATTTATTACATTTATGATAATAATTATATCACTTTATTTGCTTATTACTATACTAATAACTCACCCCATAATACTCTAACCTTTAGTATAAATATTACGTCTTACATTCTCAATCTTACATCTTACATTTTTCTTTCTCAATCTTTTAAGCAACAAAAAATCTTAAAAAAAGATCCATTCTTTCCAATGGATACATCTAAACTACAAATTAACCGTTCTACGGCCACTAATTTTGGTTTCAATGACCTATTGATTGACCGTAATAAACAAATAATTGTAGCAAGATTATTCTGCTTTTGGGAGGCTCGAAATTTTAAAAAGGGGGTCAACTTATTGGTTTAGAATACTTCTTATCGATGAAAATGTATGTAATTTACATATGTTGCTGGTCTGGTAGTTCATTTTTAGATCATATTTATATATTTATCTTATTTTAATTTGCTATTTTTTTGTTATATATTTTCCACGGATAAACTACTATTTTATTTGAGTTTATATTCATATCTTTATTGTTTTGATTGTTCATTTTTTGTTTATATATTTTCTACTCATACACTACTATTTTTTTGAGTTTATAATCTCATTGCATCTTCTTATTGATAATCTACTCCTTTATTTTTATTTATTTAACAAGATATTTAATCTAATTTTATGAGTCTAATTTTTGTTTTAATTGTTGATGAAATGTTTTAACATAACTTACAATTTGTATAACAAATCTAAATTTCATTCTTCATCGTGAAACATATTCCAGAATCAGAGTGCGGAATCCTCAGATCTAATGGAGGATTGGTGGACGAAGAGATTGTCGTCGCCATCATCGGGGTGACTTCTTTCTCTTTCCGATTTTAAATATTGATTAATATCTTTAATTTAATAACGTTTTGAAAAAATTCCAAAATAATTAATTTTTAAAATATTTTATTAAAAATTACAATTTTAAATTATCAAAACATGATAAAAATTAGAATATAATCTAAAATTATTCTAAAATGAAATGAAAAACATCAACGATATAAAAATATTTATAATTGATTACAAAAATAATTGCATGAAAAATTAAATTATTTATATTATCATGTGATTTGTGTGGGATATTTTATAATTAATATTGTAGGTTTTTAGAGGATCTTTATTTATTTTATAAATTGAAATTTACAAAGAAATTTGTTATATCATTATTTCAAAAATACATTATAAAATTTATCATTAATCAGTGGTTAAATGACTAATTTACCCATTAATGTTAAGTAATATGTAGAGTTGTTAAAATATAATATGAAAATTTTTACTCTTTGAAAGTAATTCGAACGGGTACAAGTCAAGGTCTGAAATCACCAAGATCTTTCATGAATATCCACCCCTAGCCTGAACATTCATCGGTCCGCATACATCAGTATGTATGAGTCCTAGAAGTTCTGTAGCTCTCTCTCCGGTTCCACTAAACGGAGATGTGGTCATCTTGCCAGTGAGACAGGACTCACAAGTCGCATAAGATTCATAATCGAAATGGCCTAGAAGACCATCATCCTCTTTTTGTGACCAAGTCTACAATGCCAAAGGTACGTCTGTTTTTGACGATCGTCTACCTTTCTCTTATGGCCCGAAACATGCATGTGCATGTGTTCTACATTAACATCAGGTAAGATATAAAGTCCTTATTGCAAATAACCATTCACACATAAATCATCACCATGATAAATAGAGTATGTTCGAATTCGGAACATAATAACAGTCGTCTAGCAACAAAGTCTTGCCCGTAGGCATAATAAGGGAAATACATCCTACAGCTAGAGCTAGAGCAGTTGCGCCATTTCCAACCTTCAGATTGAACTCTCCCTTCCTGAACCTCCTACTGATCCTCAGCCCCTGCAACATATTGCAGACGTTAAAGCTGCTACCGGTATCCAATACCCATCTAGATGAATCAATCTGACCCTCAGCAACATATTGCAGACGTTAAAGCTGCTACCGGTATCCAATACCCATCTAGATGAATCAATAGTACTCAAGGATAACATGAACATGAATTTCATGTGAATCTTACCTTGCTTCTTGCCCTTCAGAGACTGCAGGTATTCCTTGCAGTTCCTCTTCCAATGTCCTTTCTTCTTGCAGAAGAAACATTCGGCTTCTGATTGGTTGGCCTTGGTGGCACCGCCCTTTGCCTTGGTCTCACCAGA
>CM071861.1:5175201-5191933 GCA_036759665.1 Gynandropsis gynandra | reverse complement strand
TCTCCGTTTTTCAAGCCGAAACAAGTTCTTGGGATAAACCCTTAAAACAGAGCAGACAAACAGTAGAAACCCTTATTGGTGCTCGGAGAAAAATAAAAATCTGTAGGGGCAACTTTCTTGCCACCTCATTCATTTTTTTTTCTTCTAAAATTAATAATATTTATTTTGTATATTAAATGACATTTTAAAACCCTTTCTTCAATTAATGCATAGTATTCTAAAAATAAAAGGAATATAATATAATTCAATAAATTAATTTATAAATTCGATTTTAAATATAAATAAATTTAAATGATTCAATGTTTACAAAAATTTGAATACAAATTATAATACAAATTAAATATGATCAAATATTTCAAAATTTAAATTACAATTAAATAAATATTTACGTATTTATAAAAATATTTGAATATTTTTACAAACATTATTTAAATTACAATTAAATAAAATAATGTTTACAAAAATTTGAATACAAAGTAAAATTCAAATTAAATTACAATCAAATATTTCGAAATTTAAATTACAATTAAATAAAACAATTACATATTATATGAATAAAAATATTTGAATATTTTTAAAAAAATATTTAAATTACAATTAAATAAAAAAATGTTTACAAGAGTTTCAATACAAATCTATATATAAATAGGAGCAATTTTCTTGGCTCCTTGTACTGCCACCTTATCATTTTTTTGATTTTTTTCTTTTAAAATTAATAATATTTATTTTGTATATTAAATGACATTTTAAAACCCTTTCTTCAATTAATGCGTAGTATTCTAAAAATAAAAGGAATATAATATAGTTCAATAAATTAATTTATAAATTCGATTTCAAATATAAATAAAATTAAATGGTTCAATATTTACAAAAAATTTTGAATACAAATTATAATACAAATTAAATATAATCAAATATTTCAAAATTTTAAATTACAATTAAATAAATATTTAAGTATTTATAAAAATATTTGAATATTTTTACAAACATTATTTAAATTACAATTAAATAAAACAATGTTTACAAAATTTTGAATATAAAGTAAAATACAAATTTAATTACAATTAAATATTTCGAAATTTAAATCACAATTAAATAAAACATTTACGTATTATATGAATAAAAATATTTGAATATTTTTATAAAAATATTTAAATTACAATTAAATAATAAAATGTTTACAAGAGGTTCAATACAAATTAAAAGAAAAATTAAATTACAATCAAATATTTCAAAATTTAAATTACATTTAAATAAAAAATTTACGTATTTATGAATAAAAATATATAATACATTTACATGAATGTTTAGTTATAAAAATATTAACATCTTAGAAACTAATGAAAATAGACATAAATATAATATAAACAAATAATCATATAAATTTGTTATATAAATTTATATAAGTTTTTTTATTCATGAACTCTACAAAATATTTTAAAATTTAAATTTCATGCATAACTCTATAACATATTAATGTATTTATATGAATAAATAAATAAATATAGCATATTTACATGAAAATTTGTTATAAAAATAACAAATATTAGGAGCTAATGAAATGAGAAAAATAAATAAAATATAGACAAATAATCATAATGTTTTTTATATAAGTACACAAATAATAATCCATATAAAGTTTTTTATTCATGAACTATACAAAATATTTTAATATTGTAAAATTTAAATTTAATGTAATTATATAAGAAATTTCCTTATTTATATGGATAAAAGAATATAGTATATTTGTATGAAAGTTTGGTTATAAAAAATTGAAAAACAATATTAACAAGTATTGAAATAAATAAAATATAGAAATAATCATATAAATTTGTTATGTAAATCCGTATAACATTTTTATTCTTGAATTTTATTAAATATTTTGATATTTCAAAAATTTGAATTTTATATGTAATTTTATTAAAAAAATTACATATTTATATGAATAAAAATATATACTGAATTTTTTCAGTCTGTTTTGTTTTCTATTAATGTTTTAATTTTTCGTCTCTATATTAATCATTAAACAAACTTTTCCAATAATAATATTTTAATATTTCTCTTTTTTTTTCTATTTATAGCATGATATAAAGCGTTTCAGTGATAAAATCAATAAAGATGACAAAATTATCTAAAGAACGATCATAACGTATGAGGAAAAATTCAATATTTTTATAATAACTTATATTCGTCCTTTTCTTTGGTCTTTTTGTTTACCTCCTTCAATGATCTCTTCAATTAATTTTTTTTTACACTATTGATCATCTCCATGGAATCTAACGTTTATTTTTCCTACTCTTCAGTCTTTTTTTTCTTTTTTATTGACTTTTTCAATGCTCTCTTCAATACTGTGCTTCAGCTTTATAAAATCTATAAAAAAGGAGCGACTTTCTTGCCTCCTCATTGTGCCACTTCATCATTTTTTTATTTTTTATTTTTCTTTTAAAATTAATAATATTTATTTTGTATATTTATGACATTTTAAAACATTTTTCTTCAATTAATGTGCAATATTTTAAGAATTAAAAGAAATAAAATATTGTTCAGTTAATTAATTTATAAATTTGATTTTAAATATAAATAAAATTAAATTTTTAAAATTTACAAAAATTTGAATACAAATTAAAATACAAATTAAATTACAATCAAATATTTCAAAACTTAAATTATAATTAAATAAAACATTTACATATTTATATGAATAAAAATATTTCAATATTTTAACAAAAATTATTTAAATTACAATTAAATAAAACAATGTTTACAAAAGTTTTAAATACAAATTAAATTACAAATTGAAATAAAAATTCAATTACAATCAAATATTTCAAAATCTAAATTACAATTAAATAAAATATTTACGAATAAAAATATTTGAATATTTTTCTAAAAACTATTTAAATTACAATTAAATAAAAATATTTACAAAAACTTGAATACAAATTAAAATACAAATTGAATTACAATCAAATATTTCAAAATTTGAATTATAATTAAATAAAACATTTACGTATTATATGAATTAAAATATTTGAATAATTTTACAAAATTATTTAAATTACAATTAACTAAAAAAAATGTTTACATAAATTTGAATACAAATTAAAATAAAAATTAAATTACACTCAAATATTTGAAAATTTAAATTACAATTAAATAAAACATTTACGTATTTATGAATAAAAATATATAATACATTTACATGATTGTTTAGTTATAAAAATATTGAAAGCATCTTATAAACTTATGAAAATAGACATAAGTATAATATAAACAAATAAAATTGTTATAAAAAATTTTATAAATTTTTATTCATGAACTCTAAAAAATATTTTAAAATTTAAATTTTATGCATAATTATATAAGAGATTTATGTACTTATATGAATAAATAAATAAATATAGCATGTTTACATGAAAAGGTTTTATAAAAAATAACAAATATTAGGAGCTAATGAAATGAGAAAAATTAATAAAATATAGACAAATAATAATAATGTTTTTTACATAAATCCATATAAAGTTTTTTATTCATGAACTATACAAAATATTTTAATATTGTAAAATTTAAAGTTAATATAATTATATAAGAAAATTACTTATTTATATGGATAAAAGAAGATAGTATATTTGTATGAAAGTTTGGTTATAAAAAATTTGAAAAACAATATTAGAAAGTAATGAAATAAATAAAATATAGACATAATCATCTAAATTTGTTAGGTAAATCCGTATAACATTTTTATTCTTGAAGTTTATAAAATATTTTGATATTTCAAAAATTTGAATTTTATATGTAAAATATTATAGACTAATAAAATGAAACAAATGATAAATTTGATAATCGCCTATTATATTATATCTAAAAAATTCGTTTAAAAATCACATATTTTTAGTTTGTCATTGATATCACTACCATATATTATTGAGTTATAATAATTTGATGATTTTAAACAAAAAATTAAATATATTATCTATTTTTTCGTAAAATGATATAGAAAATATATCATCACATTTAATTTTTTGTCATTCTAAAGAATCATGCATTTGTGATATATAGATTAATTCCAATTGTATGATAAAAATTTGATAAAACTCTACGCATCACGCGGGTTCTATTACTATATAAATAACATCTAAATAGATGGTGTATGTTCATTGAAAACGGATCAGGACCACACTACAACTATTTTCATATGTTACTTGGTTGATATTGTGATTCCCCTAATGTAAATCAACAACTATTATCATGTGTATCACATCAAATGATGTTTTATCATGGAACAACATCATCATATCTTATGCAGATCATGGTTTGGAGAAATTCTCATTCGTTTATTATCCAAAATGATTGGATGTGGCATAAATCCGAACATGTTTTATCATGAAACAACAACCCTTGAAATTTCTTTGTCATTACTCAAACAAAAAACATGATGGAGTTTTGATTTCATTTTTATTATATTTTATATTGTTATATAAACATGAATAATAAAAGAAAATGTAGAGAAAATTTGAAAAAAAAATTGGAAGAAAAATAAAGATTGCAAAGTTAATTAAAATTTAAATCCATAAACACCAAATATAATGTATCACCATATACAAATATATTATATATGTTACATGTTTTAAATTTTTTTCACTCTACTATGAGTGAGTTAATTGAATTATTTTGTTTTTTCATATGATTTTAAGATATAGAAAAAATATTATAACAATCATTTATATTTAAGACAAAAATATTCACATTCATAGTTCAATGCAATATATTTTCACCCCATTGATATTCTATTAGCTTCATATTGTTTAAAATATCATGTGTTATTAAAAGATTATTAAAAAAATATTTTTGTTACTTAATCCTATTATTAAACTAGATCAATTTTATGTTATAACATTTTGATATTATTTATTAGCATTTATTACCTATTATTCGATAAAATAATATATACTCAATGCCATGAACAAAAATTTTTAATATTTCCAAAATATTGATTTATTTTTAATAGATTAGTTTTATTATATATTTGCAAATCTTTAACATCCCGCGCATTGCGCGGTTTTTTTTCTAGTCTATATATAAAATGGAGGATAAAATAGTGTATTCTCCTTGCACCACCTCAGCAACATTTAATTTTTCTTTTATTTTCTATTTTAATTTATAATTTAATTTTACTTTCACTATAAATTCTTTATAACCACTAACCTAAATTCAATATCCATTATAATTATTCCTAAATTTAATATATTCTATATATATATATAAAAAGTTTTTCCTCTCTTAACAAAGCTTATATATATATATATGTTTGATTATTTCAGATAATATAATAAAAACATGGATATAAAAAATATATTCAATATATATATATATTAAATAAATATCCTATTTTCAAATCTATATATAAAAGGGAGGATAAAATAGTGCATTCTCCTTGCACCACCTCAGCAACATTTAATTTTTCTTTTATTTTCTATTTTAATTTATAATTTAATTTTACTTTCCATTATAAATTCTTTATAACTACTAACCTAAATTTAATATCCTATCCAATTATTACTAAATTTAATATATTATATATATATATAAAGTTTTTCCTCTTTTAACAAAGCTTCTATATATATATGTTTGATTATTTCAAATAATATAATAAAAACATGGATATACAAAAATATATTCAATATATATATATAATATCCTATTTTTAAATCTATATATAAAAAGGAGGATAAAATAGTGCATTCTCCTTGCGCCACCTCAACAACATTTAATTTTTCTTAAGTTTTCTATTCTAATTTATAATTTAATTTTACTTTCCACTGTAAATTATTTATAACCACTAACCTAAATCAATATCCATTATAATTATTCCTAAATTTAATATTATATATATATATATAAAGTTTTCCCTCTCTTAACAAAGCTTTTATATATATATATATGTTTGATTATTTCAAATCTATATATAAAAAGGAGGATAAAATGGTGCATTCTCCTTGCGCCACCTCATCAACATTTAATTTTGTTTTATTTTTTTTATATTTGATTTTAATTTATAATTTAATTTTATTCTCTATTATAAATTCTTTATAGCCACTAAACTAAATTTAATATCCACTATAATTATTCATAAATTGTAACAATTCAATTTTTTAATGTAAATTAATTAAATACAAATCTATATATAAGAACAAGAGGTTTTTTCTCTCTTAACAAAGAATCTTTTTATATATGTCTTCAAGTAATATAATAACAATATAAATATAAAAAATATATTCAATATATATATATATATATATCTATATTAAATAAATATTCTATTTTTATTTTTTTTAATAATACAATTAAGACAAAAAATTAAAATTATATATATAAAAGGAGGATGTTTTGCTGCATCCTCAGGTTGCCACCTCAGCAAAACATCCTCTTTTTTTTTCCATAATTGCAAAACAAAAAATTCACTTTAATGGTTACAAAAAATACTTTATTCTATAATTGCCAAAAAGAAACCCACTTTTATGGTTACAAAAAATACTTTACTCTAATTATACACATAATAAAATACATACATCTACATAAGAATAATACTAACATAAAATTATCCTAACATAATTAATTTCGTTACAATTAAATTATCAACTAATTGGATAGGAATATTATTCGTATATTGCTCATCCTCTGTTTTTTTTCCATAATTACCAAAAAATCCGTTTTTATGGTTACAAAAAATACTTTATTCTATAATTGCCAAAAAAAACTCACTTTTATGGTTACAAAAAATATTTTATTCTAATTATACACATAATAAAATACATAATTATATACATACATACAACTAATGTACATATATTTATCTTAACATGCTCTATTTTTTCCATAATTAATTTCATTACAATTAAATTATCCACTAATTGCATACAAATATTTAGTTCTATATATACATATATTTATCTTAACATGCTCTATTTTTGTTCATAAATAATTTCGTTACGAATAAATTATCCACTAATTGCATACGAATATTTAGTTCTATATATACATATATATTATACACACACGTACTATATATACAAACATATGTATATAATTATTTTAAATTATATACATTTCTATAATTACTATACATTGCTAATTATACATATATATTATATACACATGTACTATAAATACATACATATGTATATCCACATAACTATAAATACATACATACATATGTATACAAATAAATATATCCACAGTACACAACATAAAAATAAATATATAATTAATTTGCAGTAATTTGTAGTAATATACAATTAACCACTTCAATGGCAAAAAAAATTAACGTATTGTATTACACAACCACTTTATGATTCAATAAAATCAATTTAATGTATAATTAATATACAATTAATTTGTCTTTATCACCTTAATATGCATACGTATGATTTTTAATACATGTATAATATACATATATGTGTATATATACAAATGAATATATCCACAATACATAACATAAAAATAAATATATAATTAATTTGCATTAATGTTATGCCATTAAATTGTCACTCCTCTTATCCTCTCTCCTAACTCTCCTAACGGCTAACTATCATTTACATTTTGATCAATTTCAATTAAATTTTTATTAATTCCACATTATAATTGATTCTCTATATAAGCACCAACATAATCAGTCAAACATTCACATCACACAAACATTCACATTATTTATACAACCTATCTTTCCTATCCTAGCAATTTTATAAACACCACACCATATTCTCTACCAATGGATCCATTGAAAATACCCCAAACCGATATTGTTCCCCACCACATAATGTTTGATGAATTAATCGTTGGATGTTGTTTCCAACCCATTATTGTCAGGGTGTTCCGCGTTTGGGAAGCACGTAACGTGAAAAAAATGGACAACTAATGTGGATTGACTTCCTACTCATCGATGAACGGGTTTGACACTTTTATTTCTACCTTAAAAGTTTATAGTCTACTATAATAAAAAAAATTCTATTATTGTTTATTCTTCGGTCCATTTTTTTCCATAGTCAGCTATGATTCAAGGAAATGTCAGTTGTATGTTGTTCACCCGATTCAACAAATTTTTGCAAGAAGGGACTATTGTTCAACTTGAAAGTTTCGATGTCGTTAAGGGACAAGACACTTTCAAATTGACCTATTTATCTATTGCGCTACGATTGACTGTTTCAACAAAGTTAAAGACAATTCATGAAAGTTGCAATTCCCGAAGAATTTTCCGTTTCAAATCCTATGATGAACTATCATCACTGACAAATAGCAACACTTCTCTACCGGGTTTGCAAATGACTTCTTTTTTTTTTTTACAAATATGCATTTGACTACTTGCATATTTTCATAATATAAATTATCTCAGATGTTGCAACTGACTTCTTTTTTTTTTACAAATATGCATTTGACTACTTGCATATTTTCATAATATAAATTATCTCAGATGTTATTGGACGTGTAAGTTCAATAAAAGATTTGCAAGACGTTTTAGTTGTTTTATTATTATACAACATGAACAAGGTGTTTTAGTTGTCCCAAAATGTCTAAAGGACACTATTGGAAAGAGTTTTGAGTTCCATGTTAGAGTGATATCTTACAATTTTACCCCTAATCATCAATCGTTTACGGTTTTCCGAATTATTGCCAATAAACCTAACGTTCTAATAGAGGCAGATGCGGCTGCTCAAGTAGTTAAATTCAACAACCATTCATCCTCATTCTAAATGTACTCCAGACTTTAAGTTTTACTTATTGTGTTTTTTAAATGCAGGTTCCTATTTCGATTGATAGCAACCTGCATGGAATGATTGATGATTTGGACACTACTTCAGAAGTGGGAAAAGATGTTAAAGCCAAGAGAATTCGCCTAGCTTAGTCTGTTTCCACGTTTCGCTTCTCACACGTTCTTAAAGACTTAATCGTACCCGGGTAAAACTCGATATCACCCAAACAACCCTCATAGCACAACCAGAAACCCGTAACTTTTACCAGACCGTACCCCATCGCAACAGTTTCACCTAGCCGAGATACACTCAGAAAACCCCAGAGAATCACCGACAAATATTTAGGTAAACCCCCAGAGAGACGATCTGATGCAAGCCTCATCGAAACTGGGCATAAATTGATATGAACCGTACCTTTAAGTTCCCTCGCCGCCGGCGTAGTTGTCCCCACGCTATACGTGATACAATTCCCCGCCGGTCATCGGACTCTCGCCGTTCGTTCACTGGTAAAGGAGGTTGGTGGTGAGGTTAGGGTTTGGAATCGGTTTCTCAGAGTCTTCAGGGAGGTTCGTGTTTTTCTGTCGAGTCTCTTCTCTCCCTCATTTCTAAAATTTTGTTGTATTGGGTTTGGGTCGGTTACAAATTGTATATGGGCAAGAATTTCGAAATTATGATTTTACTTTATTTTGGGCTGATTGATAAATGGTACATGTGTCGGCTTCAAATTTACTTTTAGTTTTTTTTTGTCAATTTAAAATAATTATACTGTGATTATAAATTAATGTGTCATAATATTATTTTTTACTAAATTTTACATAGATAAAATAGACTTTATGTATTAATTTATGTAGGAAAAATTATTGTCCGACAGAACACCGTATAATTCATTATAGTTTTTATCAATAATAAATAAATATGAGAGACGATGAATTGAATTATTTCTACAAGATCGTGATTAAAGCCTTTTTTTTTAAATATAAGTGTAACATTCTTTTTAAATGCAGTTTATTTTAATTCATAGATTAATAAGGAAAAAATGGTGCTATGCGAAAGCCTAAGGCTAAAAAACGTGAAAAAGAAGTAGAATTTGGTGAAAGTTCAAATGCTATATATAACGGTAAATCAATATATCCATTTCAATAATCTTCATCATTTTTTAATATTCGTGAATTTATGATATTCGTTTTTGCTAATGATAGCGGATAGCAGACCTTGGTTTTCCTACAAATATGCGTCACATGTGAAAACTATACAATCAAATGTCGAACATGTTTTGGAGAATAAAGGTTTTTAATTTCACTTATTTATTTATATGGAACACTTTTTTTCATGTCAAATTTAGGAAAAAAAAATTATATTCATTTTTTTAATGTGTTCTGTTAGAAAACTGCAAGAGATTCATCCATAACAAACGTTGTTTACAAGGAAATATTTAATAACCTACCACATCCGGCCGACAACATTGGCAATATGTAAGTAATTATTATATTTTATGCCCTTATCATATACGCGTAATTAATTTACTAATAGTTTCTAAATTTTAAAGGTCGTGATACATTGACATCAACATGCTCGGACATTTATATCGACAATTGGATCATATACATGATTAGTTAAACAATACATTTGCTAAAGATCCTTCATATTGCATTTCAATTACTATACCTTTATATTTTTGTTCCGTTTATTTTACTTAATCATTCAAATGTCATTTGTTTAATCTATAATTTTATTCGATTTTCCTTAAAATATATATTATAGACTTTTATAATGTTTTTTTCAATAAAACTAAAAGAATTATATCCCGCGTAATGCGCGGGTATCATCCTAATTATATATATAATAGTTGTTGATGAAGTGAACTACGTTTCCAATCGGGGCTACCAATAAAGTTATATTAAGAGCCATCCCAACCTCTCATATGGCAACACGAACAACGTAGCGAATCCGCAAGACTTTCAACCGCGGATAATGGTGAGAAACCAGAATCAAGGTTTCCAACCGAGAGGTAGTGGCCAAGACTACGGTATCAGCCACGAGCACAATCTTCGGGTGATTCCGAGATTCTTTCGATGCTCTAATTGATGCACTAAGAGCAGAAGAGTGCACTTGGAGGGATTAGGGCTGAGAAAGGGGATATGAAGAAGAGAATGGACGGATTTCAGACGCATTTGAGACTTCTCGAGACGCAAGTGGCACAACTAGCCCAAGGTTCGAACCAAAAACCCGGACAGCTTCCCGGGAAACCCGAGGCGAACCCCCGAGAGCAAGTGAATGCTATTTTCCTAAGGAGCGGGAACACGGTAGGGCAACCAATGCCACCCATGGCTGCAAGAGAAGAGCCTATGAGCGATAAGATCGAACAACCCATCGCTCCAGCCGTGGAAAGAGAAGGTGACCGAGGAAGATGAGAGGGAGTTACCCTATGTAGCACCTCCCCCGAGGGTACCACCATTGCCCTTTCCGCAGCATCAAATTCAAAGGAAGCAAAGTGACGAGACCTAATTCTCTCAATTCGTAGAACTCTTGAGGAAGCTACAAGTCACTATCCCATTCTACGACGCGCTCACAAAGATCCCTTCATATACGAAGTTCCTCAAGGATATCATAATGAGGAAGAGGACCATGGATAACGAGATGGTAATGGTAACGAACTCACTTATACAGCATCCTACCATGGTCGAGAAGATGCCCGATCCAGGTAACTTCGTCATTCCATGCAAGATTTATGACTACGAAAATTGAGCATGCGCTAATTGATATCGGAGCGAGTGTGAGCTTGCTACCACTTTCCCTTGTCGAAAAGCTCAATAAGGTAGGAGATCTTCAACCCACGCGGATGCAAATCACCTTGGCTGATCAATCCGTACGGAGTTCAAAGGGTATATTGACGAACGTAGCCGTTCAAGTGGGAGAATTTTGGTTCCCCGCGGATTTTGTCGTTGTAGATATGGAGATCAATTCGAAGATCCCCGTCATATTTGGACGACCATTCCTCAACACGACAAAGATGGTCATCTATTGCGCGGAAGGAAGGCTAGTGATGAAGTTCGGGGACAAGTCTATCGAGTTCAAACTCGAAGAGGCGTTGAAGAAGCTATTCATGACCGAACCTGTAATGAACGTTACCACGACGGATGCATCAACGGTGGAGATTAGACATGTACATGGAGACATCCATCCAGAGGACATACCATTGTCCCAGTGCACCAGGAGTCAGTATCAGTCACCGGCAAGGTCGGACGTACTCACGCATATCGAGGAGAAGCCGAAATTCCCTCAGCAGGGAAATGACCTGAGCGGGTAGCATACTCCACCCGTGCGGGCACAGCCATTTTTAGGCGACCCGGTCGGGCAACCTCATAGCCTGACACGGGTAATGCCTACGGGGGTAATTTCTCCAATTAACCACCCGACCGGGTGGTTGCGTGAGCCCGATCGGGCAGATGGATTGAGTGATAACCCGCTCGGGCTACCAGACAGCCCGACGCGTGCACACCCTACGGGAGTAAATGCCACAAATTTGGACCCGATCGGGGCACCAAAGGAGCTCGATCGGGCGTCAGAGAGGAACCAAGATCCATGCGGTTTAGTCGATACTTCCACGTGGGAAACGGTTCCAAGGACACGAACAACATCTCCTACACCCTCAGTGACCCACGTACACTCCTATCCCGAATGGAATACAGAAGGAACACTCAACCATAACCGAGTCCGAAGGAGATATGATAGAGTCATGGGATCGAAAGAGAAGGACCGAGGATCGCATTTGAGAAGTCCACCAGGATTCGAGTCGCATCACGCTGATCAGAAAGAGGACGGAAGAGGCGTATCTCCTCTCTCCGCCGCCACACGCGTATGAAGACGCTTGGGTCGAGCTAAAGACCGAAAACAAGCGCTTCTCGGGAGGCAACCCGAGCCCCATATCCTTTTTCATCGTTTTCGTTTTATTTCCGTATTTTCGAACTTCTTTTCATTTTTTTAGTTTTGGACAATTTTCTAGGATCTAGGAATTTAGTGGTCTATCAAATTTTTGTTGCATGTTTTCCTCGTATAATTTCTCTTTTTTGCAGCAGTACCCGATCGGGCAGACACCTCTACCCGATCAGGCATTTTCAGATTCAAGAGACCCGGTCAGGCGACATCAGACGACCCGAGTGGATAGGTTAACATGGGAGACTACCCGATCGGGCAACACATACTACCCAATCGGACACCGTAAAGTCTGCACGGGTAAGTTGTATTTCGAGTAACCCGAGCGGTCGTTCACTTAACAAAAATCATAACCGAGCGTGCTCCCTCACTTCGCGACCCCTCACTCTGCAATTTCGTTGCCGGAGTCGTTCATATGCCGCCGCCGTTTCATCGTCGCCGGTTGAGACCCTCGGTTACTCGAAATCCCCTCTCCTCTCTTTTGAAAATCTGAAAATTCCTCAATCTCATCACGAAATCCAGGTATACCCATGAACTATTTTGAGATTTGGACTGATATGGGTTAGATCTAGGTCTGATTAGGAAAGATTTAGGGTTATTTTGTCGATTGAACCACGAATCGCGATCTGCAGGTCGTGATTTCGTGATTCTACCCGACCGGGCTAGGTTTAGCACCCGGTCGGGCAATCTGGTCATTCACCCGATCGGGCAGCTTTCTCGCCCGAGTCGAGCACTACCCACGGGGTGATTTCTCGAATTTCTACCCGATCGGGCTACCCCTAATACCCGATCGAGCATCTTGCAAACTGTGCTGATTGCTTATTTTTGTCTTTCGATTGTTTTGCAGATGGTCCCTAAGATCTTTCAGAGTTCCAAGAAGCGCCGATCTGACGCATATGACCCAGAGCAAGGATGGCCAGCGAGGTCGGATGCAATTACGGAGTTGACGCCTACCTCTCACGAACAATACAACTAATGGACGACGACGTTCTTATCCGGTCAAAAGTCGAGGTTTACAGAATTTCAGCCGCGGATCTTCCCGTCCCGCTTCTTATCAGCCAAAGCGATGAGTGCTCTCCACATCGGAGAACACATAGACGCCATCTTCAACACGTTGGGATGGACGGGACTGAGGGATACACAGGAGTACACTTACCGCAACCTCACGGCGGAGTTCCTAGCATCGTACGCAGCCTTCTTTCCCGAGTCCGGAGATCGGGAGAGGGCCTTCATGGAGTTCTGCCTGCTGGGGCAGAACTACCGGCTCACCGCGAGATAGTTCGCGATCATCCTTGACGCTCCACACTGCAACTTCACGAAGATGTCAGAGCATAACCGGAGCCGTCAAGCAGAATTCTGGGCTCAGATTACGTACGGCAAATACTCGACGAGGTTGAAGGCTAGCCATATACGCCACCCCACCTTGAGGTATTTTCACTATTTCCTAGTCTCGTCAATACTAGGAAAGGGAGCGCAAGGTGGGGTCAAACACACAGAGTTGGCGTACCTTAGGCGGATGGTGCAATCAGGCTTTGAGCCCGACGAGTGGGACATTCTAGACGTCGACTTGGCGTCATTAGTGATGAGGCATTTTCTTGACATAGCCACCGAGAAGAGTAGCACGGATACGAAGATCATGTGCAGTGGCATAGTCACGATGATCGCACGGAGAGTCAGGATCAACCTTGGCATCCTGACCGAGGATAAGATCGACGAGGAGCCCGAGTTGAACCTCCAGAACCTGCACAACCGAAGGGCAATCACGTTAGAGAGGTACAACGTCATCTGGTGCTACAAGGATGAGCATGGTCGCAACTTGGAAGTCGACCTAAGTGCAACTTGGAAGACGACCTAAGTAAGATCCAGAATGTCAGGTCAGACGAGGAGGGATCACGATTAAGGATTGATCCAGCCATCGGACACATCGGCCCGAGGCTAGCTGAGATGGATCCACCTCCAGCCGCTGCACCAGGACCATCCATTTCGAGGCAGCGCAGCCGACGCGCCACACATTCACGCGCCCACCAAGAGTATCCTCACCGCCGCTCTGACTTCCCTTTGATGGAAGGAGTCTCCGACGTCCTCAGGTACGTAGCGGAGGAGACCAGGTATTAGTCATTTATGACAGAGCAGAGGTACGGCATGGAGGCAACGAGGCACGATATCGAGGTTGCGAGGTATGCGGAGCAGCAGCAATTCAAGGAGCAGTCGATCCAGCATACATACTACCTCACGGAGTCCGTCCGTCGATTTCAGCAGCTCAGTATGCAGCATTACCAGGAGCCATACATACCGATCCCGTAGGACTATCATACTGGAGCCATCCCGTACCGTCCTCACATCCGTTACGAGCTGCAATCTTTCTACTTCCCACCTGGGGAAGGAGCACCAGCGGAGCCAGCAGACCTTCCGGCCACCCGCGGTGGAGATACTGAGGATTAGACCACTCTTCCCTTTTTCCTTTCTTTTTCTTTTTCCTTTTTATCTTTTATGGACCTATTTTTCTTATTTTTCTTGTTTTTAAGTTTTAGCGATTATGTACGCTCTTTCAGACTCACTTATGTAGTGATCTTTGCTCTATATCTTGCATTGCATGGTTTTATCTCAGGTCTTTCACGCTAACACATACATTAGAGCAAAAGAGTCACTCGATCCGGATGTATCACGATTCGAGGAAGCCACACACACACCAGGTGTATTCGTTATCTTTTTTTATATATTTTCTCGAGTTTTTACATGCGGGTATCCCTCATATGTCTTGAACACCGGGACTGTGTTCCGCTCAGGTCTGGGGGTACTCTTTGTCTAGAGTGATACGGATTTTATTTTAGAGCGACATATTTGCACTTAGGATTAGGTTTAGGAATAAGATGTATACCTAGTGAAATTTTTTTTCGAGCTTTAGTCATTTTTGCGACATTGTTGAATCGTGGATAATGGTCTAGGTTCGCTTAGAAGCCTTTTGATACCGATTAGTCGAGTAGTTGTGTTTGAAACCTTTATCTATGTTGAATTTACCCCTTAGATTTCGGTACCAAGTAGTCATATCTCCGTGTATATTGTCTAGCCTAAGCTTAGTTGATATTCATACCGTTCATGAGTTAGATTCCACACGCTTATACTCTGTTGTCATCTAGGATAGTTTTTCACTATTCTGAGTTAGGATTGACATGAGTACATTGATATTCGATGGTTCGGGTCTAAGTGGTGGGTAGAGGCGCTTTTCTACGTCCTAAGGGTTAGAGTGTTGCGTAATCAACAAAAGAAAAAAAATAATAAGATCTTCAATAACGCACCTCTTCACTCCGCTAAGGTCACGCGACCTTATGAGTGTGCCATAGGTAGCCTGGGTCTAAGTAGAAAGCCATCCCTCTTCGACTTCGATAGCCAGCCTAAGTAGAAAGCCATCCCTCTTCGACTTCGACGTCCTAGGAACAAAGCGTGGATCTAAGTGTAGAAAAGAAAAAAACGAATAAGAACGAGAAGAAGCGATTTTAATGATATCAAAAGCTTCGGGAAATAGGTATGGAGATTTCTTGGACGTTATCTAGGGTTGTGAAGTAGACTTAGATTTTTGGTAGGATTTCACGGCTCAGCACTATTGGTAGATATAAGGCTATACTCGGTACACTTAGGCTCTTATCCATGTGATGCGTTGATTTACGGAATGACTAACTCTTCGATAGTTTTTATGCTAGTATCCATCGTTATTAGATTCTTCTTGTACTAGACTTTAGTTTTGTTTGAGGACAAACAAAGGTTTAGGTCTGGGGGAGTTTGATAACACTGAAAGTGTATCAATTTTAGGTTAGGTTTTAGTGTCATTTTTCGCATATATCTCATAGATAGATTTACATATCCAATACGATTATGAGTTACATACGCCCGTTTTGTTGGTTTTCAGGTTTTTAGGCGACAAGGCCTAATCGAGCTTAAAAAGACGAATTCCTGAGCAAAACCACGCACTTTGAAGATAAATTCACTCGGAGCCAATATAAAGCCTCTGAACTCAACGGAACACCCGAGCAACGAGCGAAAAAGAGAAAAATCAA
>CM071861.1:5129721-5158707 GCA_036759665.1 Gynandropsis gynandra | reverse complement strand
CGACCCTTGCGACCCCTTGCGACCCTTGCGCTCCTTGCGACCCTTGGACCCCTGCGACCCTTTACCTCTGCGACCCTTTGAACCCTTTGCGACCCCTTTACCATGCGACCCTTGGACCCCTGGACCCCTGCGACCCTTTGCGACCCATTTACCCTTGGACCCCTGCGACCCTTTAACCCTTTTCGACCCATTTACCCTTGGATCCCTGCGACGATCTTTGATCCCTTTGACCCCTCGATGAGACTCTGTGACCCAGTGCGACCTTACAACTCTGTGACCCACTCTGTCACCTTTGACATTGCAATAAACACAAGAGAAACACGAAAAACTCACTATACATACCTGGTTTTTCTGCGGAACGTGCTTAATTGCAAGCTTCTTTGTTGACAACAAAGGATTTCAACCTATTGGCAGCGAATCTGATGCCGATTGCAAGCTACTCTCGCCAAATCTGTTGTGGTGTGGGGGAACAGCAATTTTCGTGCGAGAATTAGAGGTGCTCTAGAGGAGAGAGAAAAATTGTTGTCAAGGGTAATATGGAATTATCAATATTTTAAGGGTAGATTTGAAGTTGAAACTTTTTTTTCAGCCAAGGGTATTTTTGAAGCACTTTAGCCCTACAGGGATATTTTTGATAATCCCCCGTCGTATTTTATAAATTTTGGCTTTTTTTTTCTTTTTCTAGATTACCGAGTTACCTTTTTTCCCGTAGGATCCATACAATATTTGTTATCGTTGACAAAAGACAAAAAGTTTTTATATTTTTTTAGGATTATACAAAAAAGTTATCTATATAAATCATGTGATATTGTAATCCAATTTTGGAAGATATATATATATTTTTAAAACCGTTGACGAGAGAACTTAGTTTCTTCTTATGACTTTTTATTCATATTACCATAAGGGAATTCATCAATGATAGGACGATACATTTAACAATGGTCACATCCTAAAATGTTTAAAAAAATACTAGTAGCAACAACATCATTTGTAGAGGTGTTTGTTTTACAGGTTTATTGAATGTAGAAAAAAAACTTTTGTGTTTGAAAACTAACCTTAGAATGTAATATCAATAATCAAAGATTATCGAAACAAGCTTGTAGATATTTAAGATAGCTCGAAAAAAAAAAGAAGACATCCTTCCTTAACTGATTCAAGAAATTTGGACAAAAAAGAAAATGAAACACATAGAAACATAATAGAACTTTATTTAGACATATACTTTTATCTAAACAACGTCAACTACTTATTAATATTTGTATAACATTAGAAATTCTATGCTCATTATAGTAGTCATTAACGTATTAAATATGAGTGAACTCCTTTGATGTCAAATCGCTTCTAAAGCACACTAACTATTTTCATATATTTATCTAGTATCTCTATATCACCTAGTTTCCTCATTGCCAAGTTATTTCTATCGATATAATTGAGTTCACTCATCAATCAGGTTTGCAAACAATTATGATTTGTATGACCCACATAGTCCAGACAAATATATAATCAAATTGATCACTCCCACTATAAATCTTATGGAATAGATCCACGTTCGTTAAATCTCAAACTATATGTTTCATGATTGATTTCATTAAATGATATTTTAACTCATATGTCTACTTTGATGCGAAAATCAATAGCCAACACTATTTTGACCTTTTGGAACTAAATATTTTAGTAATGGTATGCCTCTTTGACAAATTGCTCGATCGTATAATCTCATTGCTCGACAAGACTTATGTCGTAGACAAAATGCTCGGTCTGACCAGTCACATTGTTTGAAACAAGTATTGATCGGTCATCCAAATCATATTTTTGTATAGGGATTTCGCTCGACTTGAACAGTCTAACTGCTCAGCCAATTGAAGATATTGTCATGTTTATTGCGAAATCGACCACTATTCTCGGCCTTAGAAACCCCTTACTCAGCCAAACACCACAAAAGAAAACCCTGAAAAAGTATATTGTCATGTTTTCAATTGAATTTTCATCTGAATTTGTCGAAATTTCTATATACGATCGATCATACGCTTTAATACCAGTGTAGAACTGCCAATGGGGTAGCGGAAACATGTTTTCAACTCAAGTTAAATCCTCCACAAATGATCTTGATATGTCGCATATATGTGATCAGATTTCATCTAAAGTTTCAATAATTTTTAATTAGACTAGACTCACCGCAAAGATACTGAACATGTAGTAGAAAGACATCTATAATTAATTTAGCATTCAATGTATGATTTTCGTTTATTTTTAACCTATAAAAGACCTCTTGTGTAACAATTTTCAAAATAGATAACGAAAAATAGAATAAAAGATCTCGTATTCTTGTGCTTCAATAGAAATATTTATTTATTCTTATTTTATGTGTTTGTGTATGCATCTTTAGAGAGAACATTCATGACTATATTTCGCTCCCTTTGTGGTGTCATTCGACCCACCGTATGGCTATCAAATGTTTTAGAGTAACAACGATAAGCTCTTACGCCTCTTCTACTCCACCTCTATCGAAAATAAACGTGAGGAGCACCCCTAAGCCAATCACGATATTCAATGACATCCTTTATTTAAAAAAAAATTGGTTAGAAGGCCTTTAGGCCTAACGAGAACCTCAAACATGAGTTCAATAAGCATTTGTGGACTTGTCCTTGTAACAATGGTTATAAACATAAAATTATTTTGTATCTAATACTTGATAATAACCGTGCACAACAAGAACTATAAAAATATTAAAATTATTAATATTGATTTTACATTAAAGATATATATATATATATATAATAGTTAGATAACCAATAGATTAAAAATAAAATAAACATTCATTCTTTACTCAAATTCCCTCCTGAACTATCTGACACAGCCAATTCTCCCCTCATCTTACAAAATTCATCTGATTCCCCCCTTAACTATATCAATTCAGCCAATTCCCCTTCCGTTATATAAACAGTATATTGGTGTTAACCGACCCGGTTTTGATCCGATTTTGACCCAAATCAAATACCCAATTTGACCCGTATTATAACCGATTTTTAACCCGATTTCGACAATTTTTTAACCCAATTTCACTCAATTTTAACCGGATTTTACCCAATTTTAACCCAATTTCACTCAAATTAACCCGATTTCATCAAATTTAATCTGATTTCCACCCAAATTTAACCCAGAAGAAGAGAAGCACCAATCCGTACACCGGTAACACATTAGGGAAGGTCGAGGCATCGAGTTCCTTAGGGTTTTATCATGTATTGGGCTGTGTTATCTTCTGTTTTCATGTATTCCATGAGTACCCAAATTTTACTAGTTTTCACCGAATTTCAACCCGATTTAACCGATTCACTCACTTCTAACCCGATTTACTCACTTTAAACTTAATTAAACCGATTTATTCTTTTTTAATCGATTTAACTCGATTTTCGATTTACCTCAATTTATCTTGAGATTTGTGTTTGAACAAACGTCATTAATTTTAATTTAGACTTTCTCACTCTAGTGAATTTAGTAGTTTAATAAGATTTATATAAAAAACTGAATAGCGAATTTATTAATAACTTCAAAAATTAATATTTGAATGCTTCCCACTCTTTAAGTGGAAAGTAATGATTCAGTGTGGAAGTTGTTATCAGATTATAATAATTAAAAAATTAAAACTTTTATAAAATTTAATTATTATATAATGAAAAATAAATAAATAGAAATAAAAAATACAAAATATCATATTAAAATTTATATTTTAATCGGTCAGATTATATTTTAGTTCAAAATTCAATTAATTGGAATTAAAAATTTACAATAACAGATTTTAATTAATTCATACATAAATAATAATTTTTTAAAAGGATTTTAAGTTTCTCATTTTAAACTTTAATAAATTTAAATAAATAAAAATGCTAAAATTATAACATAAAAATCATTGAAATTTTCAGATAATATGTAATCTAATTCTTTTTTCTTTTTTTTTCTAAACAAAGTGATTTAATCCTAGTTAAATTGGTTTTTATTAAAAGAATAAATATGTTTTTAACTAGAATTTATATAATGGGTTTTATATTTACTTTTAGCTATCATATTTAAAAAAATTAAAATCATTTGTAATAATTAGTTTCGTATTTATAAAATAAAATAATCAAGAAAATTTGATAATTTAGAGAAATATTTTTATCTAATCAATTAAAAATTTGATAACATAAATAATTTTTAGATACTTACTTCTATTAGTAATTAAAAATTTATAAATATTGTTTTATAATAGATTGTTATCTTTATGTTTCGATGTAGTAGTTTATATAATTATCATTGTTTAATTTTTATAAAGATAAAATATATAAATAAATAAATAAAATCTAAACCAAGTATTGATAATATTTATTTAAAAAGAGTCTAAATTTATTGTATTTTAAATTAAAATTTCGTTTTAAATATTATACATTAATTTAAAAATACATAACTTAAAAATATATTTATTCAATTATTAATTTTGAAAATTTTAAATGGTAAATAATTTAAAAATAATATTTTATATTTAATACTGCTGATAGTTTAGAAAATTATAAATAATTTTATTAATAACTTTGTTATCCCTGTAAAAGAGTTTAGGTTTTTATGTAATTATCACTACTATTTGTAAAGAAAAAAATATGTAAAAAGATAAATTGAATGTTAGTCAACTATTAGTCATTTTTTATTTAAAAAGAGAAATTTTAAGATAAATTATTACATTTGTAAAAAGAGTCAAGTTGTTGTTTATTGTAAAAGTTATCGATTTATCACTACTATTATAAATAACTAGATGATATTCGCGCGTTACGCGATTTTGTGATAATTAAATTGTATTTTTTTTTAAAATATTGTACATAATTCATTAACTCATACATTATCATGAAATTTGATAAAGGTATCGGTCAATACAAACACACATATTGAGAAAGTTTTTTTATATTTTGTATATAAAATTACGGTATTTATTTTAACAAAAGTTATTTGAATACAATTTTTTTGGTTTTTATAACGATTTATAATAAAAACAACATATTTTTTGTCGATTGGATACAATTGTTGATATTTAATAAATTAAAGAAAAGTTATGAGACCCCCAAGATCGGCATTACCCGAAATTCTTTCCGAACCCATTTCGAAAATTGAGTTGATTCAAATTCGAAGATTGAAATCAAAATTTATGCTGATTTATATTCAAATTTAATTGTTTTTAAAATAAAAATAGGTATATAAACTATTAAATTATAACATCATTCTTTAGTTTGAGTATTAAAATTAAACATCATCCTTTAATCTAAAAGATTGAAAATATGGAATCACACGTATAGAATAAGTAAGTATTTCAAAATAACTGCAGAGAGTGTATGTTGGACAGAAACATAATCACACGTATAGAATAAGTAAGCACCTTAACATAACTTTTAAAAATGGCAGATACAAACATATAAACAATAATTTTTTTTCTAGTCTATTGCTACACTTTCCTAGTTATATTAAAAAACTTTAAATATATTTATTAATTTTTTTCAAAAAAATATTTTAATTGAAAAATTGATCATGCATTTTGGTATGTCATTCACTATTATAGATCAAATCAATTATATGTTGTTTATCTTGAAGGTTTTATCCATATGAACAAACATCTGTTTTGCTATAAATAAATTTAGTTTAATTTAATATTATATTTTTATATCTATAATTGATGTCATTCATCTTAAATTATAGTATATCTCATTCGTATATACAATTTTCAACATTGACAATATCTTTTATTTAAATGAAAATGAAACTTTATGTATAAATTTGTTGAAAAATAGTGGAATATATATATAATTTATTTGACTCTTCGTTATGATAGACTCATTGATTTTCAATAGTTTGGAATTATAATAAAATGATACCTATGATGCTCTATGTCCAAAAATAAATAATAATAAAGATATTTAAATCGCTCTTTGAACCGATTTTTTTGAAACATGTGTTTTTCATTCGACAACAAATTACGTAAATATAATAATATACTTTTATTAGAAGTATAAAAAACTTAAAAGACAAATGAGTTCACCTCTCCGCAACAAGAGTATTCATAGGTTTAACAACAAATCAAAAGCATACCTTAAAACGGAAAGAAAAAGATACATCATCAACATGTTTGATACCTTGCCACTTTTCCTCTCTCAAGCAAAGGCTCATCACCTTCTATTCTAATTGAGGCTTCACTTTCATTGAGTGAAAATATAAGAGAGTGATTACATATTATAAATATGAATATATAAATTCTTTTAATATAAGGAACTAAAAAGACACATTCAATTCTCTATGAATGTATATAGTATTTCAACATTTATCAATGAAAACACCCGAATCCAAACTTGAAAATTATCTCTTTGCTCAAATTCCTTAATTAGAAACCACATATTTCCTCCTCTAAAGTAAAGTCATAACATACACTGTGTGTGTATGTGAAATTGAGAAACATACTTCTTTTCCAGGATCGAGATGACTATTAAAAGATGATGCAAAAGTACATAGGAGCCGATGTTACATCTATGATGACCTTTCCTGTGATTATTTTTGAACCAGCGAAGATAGTATAGAAAATTGTAGAGATTGTACTTTGACATTAGATTCTGTAAAGATTGTACTTTTGATATGATCATCTTTATCATATCGTTAATTCAAATCCTTATTCACATCATGTTCTAGCAGTTCATGGAGTACTCACACCTGCTAGACATGACATATAAAACTGAGAAACTACACATGCGAGTGGTCTCGTTTTCATCCTCGTTGTTCCTTTCTGTGACCTGTTCTTCAACTTCAATGTATTGAACTTCTTTGCAGTTTCTTCTGGTCATATAGATGATCTGAATGAGACTGAACATGAGCTCTTGACGTGGATAGAGGTGTAGACGTACCATCTGAAATGAGGCTGATTCTGTCTAGATCAACCACACCGGATATTTCTGATATGTACTGACCTGTCCTCCTATTTGTTGTCCACACGGCTATAGAAACATGGAGTATTAGCCTGAGAAAACAAAGCATAACTAATCTAATAGCAGTTGTGATACAAAAGGCAATGACACTTTCAAAGGGATTGGCCACTAAGAACTCCATGAAATCATCAAGCCAAGACTGAGCAAGATCCCGTTGTTTGGTCAAATCTTCAATCTGTTTCACCATCTGCACAATGTAAAACTCGAAGAAGCAAATTGATCGAAATCAGGGACAAACCCACCATGGAAACAACATATGCATTTTCAACCAAAGCGGAAAGCTTTTGTATTTGAAGATCTTTCTTCTTCAACGCCACCGCACAAGAGCATTTTGAGGCAGCTGGGGCAGGGTTTCTTAGCTCGCTCTCAAGCCTGGCTAGCTCTCGTTGCAGATGCTTCACCAAAGCCTTATCATACATGACCACATTGATCTGAGCCTTCGTAGTAACTTCCTTCACACAGCAGGCAAACAGAATGGTATTCCTTGTTTGCTCAACATGAATTCTTGTTGGGTTGAGTGTACAGACAATAGGCGTTCTCGCGTTACCTCCCAAGCACGGCTGATGTGGTTAATCTCGAGTAATAATTTACCTAGACTAACGCTTCCGCAAGAATACGGATCGTATAGTACCAGGGTCGAACACAAGGAATTGATGCAACTCTGAAGCTAATAAACTAATGAATAAGACGTGTAAAATCAATGAGTGATGGGAATGCAAATGAAGATAAACTAACTAACTAAATAACGAATTAAACTCAATGAATTAAACACCACAGGTTTCGAGAGATGCACGATGATGCAACGAAGTTCTAACAAGATCTGGTTATAGATATCGTAACGTATTCGGGGAATTCAAGCATTTTTTCTAGGGAATGACTCTCCCGATGCCTAAACCCACTATCTAGCATGCGTACTAAAAATATCCTAATTGTGTAATCTCACCTACTAGATGCATTAAAATCGCTATGCTAATTCCTAAGTTCAATTAACCGACCGGCCAAGGTTCTAAATCAATTCAGACTTCATATCATGGCTACGTTCCAAAATCCAATTCATCTCCCAATGCAATGAGATCTTTATAATCATTCATTCAAGCTACCAACAAGAATAAAAGCATTATGTACAACCAATCAATCCAAAACGAACAAATATTATAACCAAGCATTAAGAACAAAACTTCATTACATATCGACAAAGCTCTCAAACCCATGGCTATGGACCTACTCGAACATTAACTTAGAAAACGAAACACGAAAGATAACTATATTTGACATGGATAAAGAATGAGATCCCTCCCACCGACGTCTTCAACAGCTCCTCCGTGCTTCGGCTTTGTCGCCCTCGTCCTTGCCCTTGTACGCGTTTTGCTCTCTTTCTTTCTCTCTACGTGTGCTCTGTTTTCTTTCTTCATTTCTGTCCGAATTGGGCTGCTGAAGCTCTCCCCTTTTAGCCCTCTTTCTCCTCTTTCCTTTCCTCTAATCTTTCCTCTTTGGTCGTCCTCTTTTCTTCCTCTCTAGTGGCTGGAATTTCCATTTTGTTACAGCAACTGCAGTTTTCCTTTTCCGAGTTTTTTCATCTCTTGTTTTTCCATTCTTGTGTAATTGTCAACGTTTCCTCTTTATTTTCCAGCAATGTAGCTCCTCTTCCTCCTCCCCAACCATATTTCCATTTGGTTTAAGTAGCCAACATGTTCCTTTTCTTGTTTTTCTAAATTTCCTTTTATGGTTTATACAGGTGACGAACACGACCCGCGCGCGCGGAATGGCTGGCAGGAGAGAGCCTGCGCGGGCTGGTGAGGAGCCCGACTCGGGCTGAAGTTGCTGGTGCAAGGAATTGTGGTCTTGCCCCGCACGGGCTAAGGTAGGCACCTCGTGCGGGCTGTGTGGGAAAGGTGATCCGCTCGGGCTTGACTTGAGCCCGGGGCGTGCTGAGATTGCTGGTCCATACAGCCCGCACGGGCTAAGTTTCCACCCCGCACGGGTTGCCTCTCCTTTAGCGTGAAACGGTCATGTTTTGTGGCATTCGCTCGTGTTTGTGTCCCGGTATCTCCATTCGCTGCAAAACACGAGGAAACGCTAAAATAGGACTAAATTATGCTTTAATGCTTGGTAAAGTTCAAATGAATGATGAAACTAACTATAAAAAGAGAATGAAATACTATAACAAAATAGACGTTATCAAACTCCCCTAGACTTGAACCTTTGCTCGTCCTCGAGCAAGACTAGAACTAAGCATGAGAG
This sequence comes from Gynandropsis gynandra, assembly GCA_036759665.1. NCBI lineage: Eukaryota > Viridiplantae > Streptophyta > Magnoliopsida > Brassicales > Cleomaceae > Gynandropsis > Gynandropsis gynandra. The sequence continues at coordinate 5,149,477 of CM071861.1, read as the reverse complement.
GAGTTAGACAACAACCGGAAACTAGCAATCAACTCGAAAAGTCAGCCACCCTACGCAACAACGCATCACACGAACATAGATCTAAGCGCATCGAATTTAGACCCCTATCTACCCAAAGTCACTAACCGTGCAATCCTACCCATATCATGAGTTCATTTCACTAACCCCTAGAAAACATCCAAGCGATCTCCATACCTATTCTAATGCACAAACAGTTCGATACCATTATTAAGACACTAATTATTCTTTTTCTTTTTTTCGATTCTCTTTTTCTTCTTTTCGGTTTCCACACATTTTTTTGTATATTCGCACTCGGTTTCTAGGACATTGGAGTTGAAGAGGACAGCCTTCTACTTAGACCCAGGTTGCCAATTGGCACACTCATAAGGTCTTGTACCCTTAGCGGAGTGAAGAGGTTGCGTCATTGCTGATTTTTTTTCTTTCTTTTAGCTATTGTGAATACGCATCGACTCTAACCCTTAGGACGTAGAAAAACTTCCTCGACCCACCACTTAGACCAGAACCATCAATGTTGATGCACTCATGTCAATTTAGGGCTGAAAAAATTAAAGAACTTAGTCTATTGACAGTAGAGTGTAAGTGCGTGGAAATATAATGATCGAAACAAAACAAAGAATGCAGGGTATGCTCGGAGATATAAGTGCTTGGGATTGAAGCCTAAGGGGAAGAATACAACTCTAGGCTATGGATTCATTCACGACCACTAACTAATTGATATCTAAAGGTATGTTTCAGTGAACCTAGACTTTTGTTCCCGACAAAATTGCAAAGAGGTGACTAAAGTTTGAAATTTTTCGTACTAGATATCACGTCCGTCTAGTCCTAACAAAACTAACGTAAAAGAAAAAAAAACAAAGAACTCAACATCTAAATCCTAATCACAATCATGACATTGGAAGAATATCCCCTCCCCAGACTTGAACAGAACACCGTCCCGATATTCAAAACCTAAGAGAAGGACTAACATGCAAAAACTCGGGGAAAATACGATAGATAGGAACGTGTGCACCTGATACGTGCTTGCTGTCCCGAGTTGATGTAGCTGGCCGTATGTGTCTTTTCTTATGATGTGGATGATTTCAAAGTGGAAAACCTGTAACAAAAGTCACACAATCCAAAGGAGACAATACGATACGTCGGGATTGTTGGTAAGGAGTATGCTTGTGAAAAGAATAAGAGTCGAATTCTAAAAAAAATAAAACGAAATAACTAAAGGATATAAGGCTCGGGTTGCCTCCCGAGAAACGCTTGTTTAAGGTCGCGAGCCTGACCAAAACACTCTACTCATGTGTTGGCTTCGAAAGAGCGAAAACAATTCGATTGTTGTCCATGTTGTCCGCGTTGTAGAGTTTCAAATGTTGGGCGTTCACTTTGAATGTGCTGTCATTTCCCATCAGCTCGATAGCGCCATGTGGTGAGACGCTTTTGATTGTGAACGGCCCGGACCAGCGTGATTTGAGTTTTCCTGGAAAAAGTTTCAAACGTGAATTGAAAATAAGTACTCGGTGACCTACCTTAAATGTCTACTGGACTATGTGTCTATCATGCCACTTCTTTGTGCGCTCCTTATAGATCTTTGCGTTCTCGTACGAATGGAGGCACATCTCCTCTAGATGATGGAGTTGTAGCATCCGTTTCTCAGCAGTTGACTTGTAATCATAATTAAGTGCTTTGATCGCCCAATATGCTCGATATTCTAACTCGACCGGTAGATGGCATGCCTTACCGTACACTAGCTGAAATGGAGTCATCCCGATTGGCGTTTTGAATGTTGTACGATAAGCCCATAATGCATCATCGAGTTTTAGTGTCCAATCCTTCCTAGACTTAGATACCGCCTTCTCCAAAATGGACTTGCTATCCTATGTCGAACACCATACTTCTTCAACAGCCCTTCTATGATGCGGTTCACGAAATACTTAGCTCCATCGCTGATCACAACCCTCGGGACTCCAAAACATTGGAATATGACACGTTTGAACATCTTGGTTACTGGTTTGGAGTCGTTTGTTGGACTTGCCAAAGCTTCTACCCACTTCGTTACGTAGTCCACCACGACTAGTATATAGAGGTTTCCGCACGAGGACGGGAAGGGGCCCATGAAGTCTATTCCCCATACATCAAATGGCTCGACCTCTAGAATATATTGTTGTGGCATTTCATGGAGTCTAGAAATATTACCCGTCCTTTGGCACTTGTCGCATGATGCGACGTAGTTGTGGGCGTCCTTGAAGAGTGTTGGCCAATAGAAGCCCGCTTGCAGCACCTTTGCAGCTGTCTTAGCTGCAGCAAAGTGTCCTCCATAGTTTGAGGAGTGGCAACGTGACAGTATGTGTGGAGCTTATTCTTCGGGGATACAACGCCTAAAGATTCCGTCTGTGCCTCTCTTGAAAAGATATGACTCATTCCAATAGTACGCCTTGACGTCATAGAGAAACTTCTTTCTCGTATTGTAATTCAGTCCTTCCGGTAGTACTTGACATGCTAAGTAATTCACAAATTCAGCATACCATGGAATGGAAGTGCAAGTCAAGGACATTACCGCATCATCTCGGAGACAGCCGTCGATAGGAATACACTCTGGAATTTTAAGGCGTGAAAGATGATCAACTACCCCATTCTCGGTTCCTTTCCTATCCCTTATTTCAAGATCAAACTCTTGCAATAAACTATTTAAAAAGGTGTGGATTTCAGCAAGGAATGAAATGGCACATTGTAAGAGAATCCCCAATGTTTTAGATGATAGCATACACTCCTTTTCAATGAATTTTAAGAATTTCAAACCGTTGATATAACGACGTTAAATATCTACTTTTGTTGCAAACTATTGATATTTTCATCCACGTGCAATGAATCATTATCCATTGATATATTTTCTATGGTTGATAATATTTCAATTGGCGACGAAACATTGTTGATATGGTTTCATCAGTTATCATTGAAACGGCGAAAGAATCCTCGAAACTTCCATTGAACACCAAAAGATGCCATTGATATTACTAATGATTGTCATTGATAAGTCCGTGTGAAAATTCCACTGATATTTTGTTGATATCCTTTGCAAAGAACCCATTGAAAATATGAACGACGGCCACAATTGAAAAATATATAAACATAAAAATTTTATTAATACCATAAAATCTTTAACAAGTAAAAAAAACTAATCCATCTCATGTAAACCTCATGCTCCATCATGCTCCATCAAGATTAACGCATCTCGTTGATCCAATTGAAGGACATTAGACCGCATCTTGATGATGCTCCTTCATCTCTTAAAGCTTCTTTACATGCATATCATGCATAAGATTAACAATTTAAAACTGCCATTGTAATCCTCGAAAACTGGCTGATCGAAAAGGTGATAGAGGCGATAAAGCAGCATAGGCGATGCCCCAATGGAGCCTGCCAACAACCTAATGCCCAATAAATTTCCTTGGACGCATATACAAAGTAACATTAACATTAGTATAAAGCTATATCTGTAACAAAATATACAATGTTACTATTTAAATCTACTACAATATTATGAAAACATTATATAACAATAAATTTACATTCTTAAATGACAATTGATGATATGAAAAACTTGTATTTTTAGTGAAAAGTATCATACAAAATGTAGTGTTTAATGTTATTTGTGTTGAAAATTGAACAAATCAACCAATTTTATAAATAAATTATGATATGAACATACATTGATGTTTAATTCTTAAATAGATGGAATCAAACTAAAACACTCTAGCAACTCTATAGCAAAACCTAAAACTTGCCTTCCTTAAGGATGAACACCCTAAACCCCAACTATAACCTGACTAGAAAACCTTAGCCTCAATGAACAATGCCACAACACTTGTGGTATATTGTTGTAAGTTGGTGAACGCTCATAATATCTCATACGTCTGGTAGTTATATCTCAAGATTTAGAAAAGAAAAGACATTCTTAATTGAATAAAAATTGGTTAAAAATATACACTCAGTCCCTTATTTTTAAAGACATAACAATAATGAAAACTGAATAAAATAAGCTAACTTAATCAAGTACAGTGAAAATGCTCGATTGAGAGGTATAACCATTCGGTCGAACATCACATAAGTCTTAACCTAAAACACAAAACAAAACAAAAAACTAAAGCACACTCTACCAACCAACTCCTCTGCTAGGTTGAGTTCTCTAATGCCCATTCGAGAATGCTTTTTCAACCCTTGTAGCTTCGTTCGAGTCAAGCACATTATCAGGTTGATCATGCGACCAACAATCTCATGCATACATTGGTTTAGAGTGTTTACTCGGATCGAGTGACTCTCTGCTCGGACCGAGCTGATTTAGTTTCTCCACTTGGGTAAAGATAATATCTATTGGAGTGTAAATTTTGCAGCACTGTCATATTTCATTCGAAGAAACTATGTTCACAAAAATATTTTTCGTACAAAAATATGGTATATATTCCTATAGGAAACATGTTGAAGAAGTTGTACAAATAAAATAATGACCACATTTATGAGATGACATGCAAAACATTCAATGGGTGAACAATAAATGAAATATTTATTTGATGGTAAAGCGTGAAAGAAGTCCAATGAGGTATTTTCCAATTTATTTCTAAATCAAATAATGTTGATCTTTACATGTGAATGGATGTTTCAGTCAATATGGATAAAATGTCGCATGTGATTTTTCCGCCTTATAACTTGCTTTAGGAGAAGTGTCTGAAAAATGAAGTTATGTTTAGGATGTTGTTAATTTTTGAACCATAAAATTCAAATATATTTTTGGTGTTCTAGCTGTTGATTCACAAGTCCATAGGTTTTTGGAACATAGGAGTTGTTGAGTATAATATAAATACATAACAAAAATTTAAAACAAAGGTAGATATATTTTGGGACTGTAGTGATTTTCTTGCGCATGGGATGTTGTTTCAACAGAGCACACATGAGAGACTCGTATGTCTGCGTGCATTGAGGATACTGATTAGTTTTGTCTCATAAATAGGACAAAACACTTTTGGTTTAATTATCATAAAATTTTTTTCATGTGGATATCCATTCATAAAATACTAGAAACTTTTGAATGAAAATGAAAAAGGGAAGATGCACCGTTTATGCAAATTGAGATGTTCATCCTTTATGATCTCCTAAATGCAAATGGAAATTAAAGTAATCAGTTGAATTGGAGGAAATCATGGCTGCCAAAAACAACAAGACAAAGGTGAGTCTCTAATTGGTATACACATTGTATTTTCTAAGATCTACATCATTTCATACCATACGTATTGCGACACAACTTGGATATTAATGATCATATTATTTTCACTCTATTATTAGTTGCATGATTCGATTCATTTTGGATTCTTTTAGTCTTTTTAGTTCTTTCTTTTTGTTCATTTTATGATCTTGTAGAAAACAACGGCTAAATAAGACATTATGAAGAAACATGATAAACGTTTAGCTCAAAAAAAGCATAAAGGACAGATACAGAGAATCCCTCGGCCCGAGTACCAATTCACCCGATCGAGCAAGTAAAATAGAGATACACAAAAGTTCTACAGGAATCGCTCAGGTAGGATGATTAATCACTCTACTAGTACAAAGCATCAAAGTCACTCTCGAAGATTCAATCGACCGGAATGGTGACTAACTCGGTCGAGTGGTAAGCAAACAGCGAAGCTCTTCACAATCGTAAGATCAATTGACCCAAAAATTTCCAAATTGGTCGAGCAGTGGACCAGATCATGTCAAAGTTGGCTCTGATTTTGCATAGAAATGCGTGGAAAAATCATTTGTTCGGCCTGAGCTACAATTAACTCGATCCGAGCAGTTTACCTAATTCACTTAATAATTAAAATTTTAAATTATTGAAATGCTAGAGATATTTTTTATAAGTTTGAAGCTGACATTAGAATTTGAAGAATTCATTGGGATTGTGCAAAAGAGTGAAAAGGCTATCGAACTTCATCAAAAGGATCAAGCTACCACCGAGGATGAGTCAAAGGCGAGGACATGGCGCCAACTAATCGAAAGATGAATTGAACTCCCTTAACCCTCTTCTTTATACTTTTTTACCAGTATACTTCTTTTCTAAGATGTAGGTACATATGTTTGATTCACGCTTAAAGATACACTTAAGTGTATTCAAACTCATTGCACTTAATAATCAGAATTTTTGTTCTTACGTTTATAATTTAATGAATGTTTTATTTTTTGTATTCTTAAATGGGCATCTTTAATTGATTATCAAATGTTTTGATTTAGAGGGACACGTTAGATTACACTAGATCGTATGCATTAAATAGAATCAATGATCATATCAAGAGGTAGATGAGTCGGTTTAAGGATGATTATATTGGATAATAATGCATTCAACATGTAGGTCATTATGATGATATCAATGATTAAAATGTTTGAATAAAAGTTAAGACTTCGAGATAAAGTAAATCTATTGATAATACATTTAGTATGTAGATCATTAGATGAAAATTTTAAAGATTGAAATACTTGAATAGAATCTATATTTTCGAGAGAAAGTAGATCTATATAAGAACATTTAATTACTCGATAGAAACAAAATGACACATTCCAAACCTTATGAATGTTTGTACTTTAAAATGATTCTCGAACCTAGAAGTATTATCTCGGTTATACATAATTGTAATTGCAATTTATTTTACTTGTCTTTATTACATAATACATATTAACACTCCTTATTTATGTTCATGACCATGTAAAGTCGTTAGGCTACACATCAAATTTTTGACGTCGTGGTCAGGGGCTAAAGGCTATTTAACTATTAAGTCATTTTTCATTTTATGTTTTTAATCCGCTATTGACATCTTCTTTTTGTTTTGTTTTCGTTATGTAATTTAAAGGTATAATTTATAACCCGATATGTCAGGAGCTCTAGAAAACTGCCATTCTATCCAGAAATTGAGAAGGCTGCAAGACAATCTAAAAGCAAAGAAGGAGGAGGCCAATGGCTAAAAACATCAAACACGGGATTCTGGAAGAGGAGACTTGTGGAGCATACACTAATCCTAAGCACACCCAACTCCTATCATGTTGATCGTAGCCGGTTTAAGCTTCAACCATCATGTATGAAGATGCTAAACCAAATTGTGTTTCGAGAAAGAGGAAATGAATATCCAAATCTCCACCTTACGAGGTTAAAGATTGTGTGCGACTTGCTAAAGAAAGTCCAAGGGGTGACAGACGAGGCTATCATGTTATCAGCCTCCTTGTTCTCTCTTATGGATAGGGCATAAGAGTGGTTGTATACTCTAGCATCTGACTCTATCCATACGTAGAGCCAACTTGAGGAGCGTTTATGATGAGTTTCTTCTTGCCTCATAAGACAGAGACGTCAACGAACAAGATAAATTCTTTCACTTAGTAGGATGGCTAGATGTTGTAAAATGCATGGGAGAGGTTCAATATCTATTAGTGTGCATGTCCAAATCACGAAATGGATCAGAAGACTTGATTCCACTTTTAAGGAACAACGAGAGGAGATTTTCATATGGATCAATGTGATATATGGAGGATCATTGTGTGGCCTCCATTTCACTCAGGTAGAGGAGAATATCAAGAAAAATTCAATAAGAGGAACGCTCTAAGCGACTAAGTCAGGAGAGTTCAACCGAGGGATTTGGTAAACAAGGTCACAATCCTACGAGGCGAGCTAGCTGAGATGAAGCTCTAGATGGCCACCATGAAGCATAGAGCAACACCATCAACGAATTTTCACGGGCATCAGGGCGATCATTCTTGATTATACATAGTGGAACAAAGGAGAGAATATGCAAATTACATGGTGAACAACCCTTACTCGAACACGTACAATCCGGATTGGAGAAATCACCCAAATTTCTTCTACAAAAACATCGCCAATGTGCAGAATCCACTACAAGGGAGCTATCAACCTAAAATGTTCCCCAGACAACCCTAGAACGAGATTTTCCAAAATAGGCTGACACATCCTAACTCGCTCTACCAATAGAAGGGAGCTCCATCGGAAACACAAAATTCTGACATGAGTGACGAGATCAAGTCCATGTTCTCGCAAATATAGGACAAGACTCATGTTGTGAAGCTTCTTGTAATGAAGGCTGCTCATGAAGACTTCAAATTGGTAATAGGACAACATATAGAAAGAATCCACACACACATCAAGGTGCTCGATAACCAAGTTGTCTCACTTGCCTTGACCTCGTCAAGTCAATGAGAACACTTCTAGGAAGCCTGATGAAAATCTTCGAGAGTGAAAATTGATTCAGCTAATCTCAGGACTATAAACGAACGTGTCTCGGGAGGCAACTTGAGACTTTTCATGAACACTTTATATTTTCTTTTTGAAAAATCTCATTTTAATCACCTAACTTGTTTATTTATGATATAACTACACACCTACTTTTTTTCATTATCACTCAAGCACTTGTAGTTCTCAACAACAATACACCACATACTTCCAAATTGATACATGCTTGTTGACGTCGTTAACTTCATTCAATTTTCCATGAACCACAGAGGACGTAGATACCATGTAGATAACCACATAGATTGTCATGTCATTAAAAAAAGTCAAATTAAAAATTATTTAATTTAACAAATTAATAAAAACTAAAAATATAAAAATAATTTTTTTCTCTCTTTTCCTTGTCTCTCCATCTCTCTCTTCCTTATCTTAATCTCTCACGCAAACAATCCAAAAAATGGAACAACATAAAAAATCAGAGATTATAATAATGCATATTCGAAAATTTAATCTCTCTTAAAAATTTAAATCCCTAACAAATAAGTTTTAATCCTATTGAGATATCTTAATTAAGTCAACCCAATTAATAAGCAGTTGGGTATCACAATTATCCCATCGTATCTTGCTAATATTGATATAATACTTTGCTTTAGCAAATCCACACGCATCGATCTAAATCTTGACAAATGCTACTGATTTGTAGGCATTTATCTTTACCTAATTATTTTCAGGGGATTTTCATTACATATAGCAGATATCTACATACATCTCATACATACAATGACCATTCAACGTGTAGTCAAATAATGAGCATCTTATACATATATCTTATACATGCATCTCATACAATGTCAATCATCATGCTATCAATCAAAATATATTTATACAACTCATTATAATTAGAACAATTAACAATGATATATTTATAATAATTAACAATGATGGGTCTTTATTTGGGAAACGAATTATTGCCCCAAAAACTCATCGAAAATTGATGTTCGCAACAAAATCGATCAAATAAACCCTCGGAAAATTCCCGATTAAACATATATCATATACATACACCAAATTAATCACAACAATATGATAAACCCTAGAATCAATCATATCAATCTTGTTCATGCAAACCTTAGAATCAACTATATAATTCAAGAAACGTGCATATCAATTAATACAAATTTGAACATGCATATCATATATCCTACATTCGAAACTTGCATATACCACAGATTCGAAACATGCATGTCACATATCATAAATTGAAATGTCCATATCATATACAAATCGAAAGTTACATATCATATATCACTAATCAAAACGTGCATATTATACAACATAGATCAATCACGATTCTCATGTAACTTGCATATTACGATTCAAACATGGTTCTTCACACGTGAATATCTAATAAAAAACGAACCAGGGTCTCTGAAACTAGGCTTTGATACCACTGTAAGAAAATAGATATGCATAGAGGTCATGAAGTGAAAGAACAGATATAACGGAAATTTTTGGTTTTCTCCTTAGATCGGTTTGGAGATTGACCTGATTAAGGTTCCACGAGATTTACCTTTGCTCGATGTCATTAAAAGCTTGATGTTGTGAGTCACAAGCGGCAATGAATCATTCATGTCTCCACTGGTATCCACACAAATGAAAAGAGTGTGCATTTGGGAACATCTCATGAACCCGACGAATGGACTAAGTCGAAAACTCTATGTGTTAGCTAGGTGTTTTAACCTTGGACTTTTGCGGCTGCCCATTTGTATTGTTTTTAATCAAATTCGAAAACCCTCTTGATAACACATAATGTGTTTTAGTTTTAGACTAAGCATATAGATCATTTATGCATAGTTTGCATAGCACGAGTTACAAAACCGACACAAACGTTCTCTATGTACTCCTTTTTGTTGATTTTCAGGTTTTAAGGCGACAAGGCGTAAACAAGCTTTAGAATGTAAATTCCTGGATTCAACCGCACATACTAGAAGCTACAAACCACTCGTAGCAAATTCAGGCCACGGAACCAAATGGAACACCTGAGCATCGAGCAAGAGGAGAAAAAAACACGAAGTTAACTTAGCCCATACCGGCTTGGAAGAGGCCCCGCTCGGCTGCATCCTATAGAATTTTGAGCCCGACCTGTGCTGACCATCAACACGCTCATGCCGCATGAGCCTACATGACCCACGCATGTTGTCACATTAGCCCGCGTGGACTGCAATTCCATAAATTCTTGCGCGACTCGGGCTCTCATCTAGATGCTCAACAATTCCACTTTCAGAGGAATGGAGAATGAGGATCCAAATGCAAAGAGTCACACGAGAAGATCTATACTTGTCTGCATTCCCATTCTCGCTCAAGGATGCAGCACAAAGTTGGTTGTTCAACTTGCCTACTTCGTCCATTACCTCATGGGACGAGTTAGAGGAGCTATTCATGCAGCAGGTCTTCCCAGACCATAGGACAATGGTCGCCAAGAGCCGCATCAACTCGTTCCTACAATAAAGATGTGAGAGTTTACATGATGCATGGGAGCGCTTCAAGAAATATCAATGCATTTGTCCGCATCATGGAATGGACAAGAGGTACCTCGCCACCAGCTTCATGCAAGGTCTCCAAGATACCACACGCTTCATGATTGTAGCAGCGGGTGGTGGTTCCCTCAGCAACCTCACTTTCCAACAACTCGAGAATCTGATCGAGAACATGACAAGGGAGGGAGGCAAGAAGGTCGGAGATTAAAACCGTGATTTCTCATCTAAAACTGAGATAAATGAGTTAGGTATTGCCAATCCGGATTTAACAGACATAAAGCAACAAGTTGGGGAGATATACAGGATGATAGCAGGTCTCCATGTCGAGAGACAAGATGTATCAATCAGTCAAGGGATCGAAGAAGTCAACTATGTCAACAATCGGCCCTACCAACATAACTACATCAAGAGCCATCCCAACCTCTCCTATGGCAATACAAGTAACGTGGCAAACCCGCAAGATTTTCAACCGCGGATGATGACAAGAAACTAAAACCAAGGTTTCTAGCCAAGAGGGAATGGCCAGAACCAAGGCTATCAGCAACGCGCGCAACCCTCATGTGATTCCGAAGTTCTTTCAATGTTGCAATTGTTGTTGCAAGAACAAAAGAATCATAGCTACGCGCTCGGAGGGATAAAGGCTGAGCAAGATTACCAAAGGAAGTAGATGGAGAGCTTCCAAACACACTTAAAGCACCTGGAAACACAAGTGGCACAACTAGCCCAAGGGTCTAGCTGACAGCCCGGACAGCTCCCTGAGAAACCCGAGACGAACCCCCGGGAGCAGATCAATGCCATCCATCTGAGGAGTGGTAATACGGTGGAGCAACCCATGCCTTCCATAGCCACGAGAGGAAAGCCTCTAATCAATACAAATGAATAACCCATTACTCAAGCATGGAAGAGGAGAAGACCGACAAGGAACAGGAGAGGGAGCTGCCCTACGTGCCACCTGGCCCAAGGGCACCACCCCTACCCTTCCCGCAGCGCCAAAGGAAGTAGAACGACGATGTTCAATTCGCCAAATTCGTGGAACTCCTAAGGAAGTTGCAAGTCACCATCCCATTCTACAACGCGCTCATGAAGATGCCATCTTACGCCAAATTCCTCAAGGACATAATAACGAGGAAGAGGACCGTAGAGAATGAGGTAGTGATGGTCACCAACTCGCTATTACAACCACCTACCATGGCTAAGAAGATGCCCGATCCAGGTAATTTTTTCATCCCTTGTGATATCTACGATTATGAGATTGAACATGCACTAATCGACATCGGAGCGAGTGTGAGCCTACTACCATTGTCACTTGTTGAGAAACTCAATCAAGTAGGAGATCTACAGCCCACGCGTATGCTAATCACCTTAGCCGATCAGTCCGTACGAAATCCCGAAGGCATCTTGAAGAATGTCGTAGTACAAGTGGTAAAATTTTGGTTCCCCGCGGACTTTGTAGTAGTGGACATGGAGATAAACTCGAAGATTTCCATCATTTTGGGAAGACCATTCCTCAACACGGCGAACATGATTGTATATTGTGCCCAGGGAAGACTGGTCATGACGTTCGAAGATGAGTCCATTGAGTTCAAGCTCGACGAAACGCTCAAGAAGCCATACATAACTGATCATATGATGCACATTGACACGGTGGATGAACTAGTTAGGAAGTTAAACAAGAGCATCGAGCCATCCATCCCTTGGAGATAGCACTGTCAGCATGCACCGAGAGCCTATTTCAGATACCTCGAGACGTGGAGGAATGCATACAACTCATGGAGGAGTTTATCACACTTGAAATCTAGCAGTGACCCGCGCGCGTCAACCAAAGAGCCCGCGCAGGCTGAACTAACATAGAAGAATCCGCCTGGGGTAGATCACGCCCCGCATCGGGCAAGTCTCTCAGGGGTAAATGATGCATTTCAAAGCCTGCATGGGTTGGAAGACGAGCCCGCTTGGGCAGATCACATGAGCAAGAATCCGCGTGGGGTAGATCACACCTCGCCTCGGGCATGTCTCTCGAGGTTAATGATGCATTTCAAAGCCCGCACGGGTTGGTAGACGAGCCCGCTCGGGCATATCACATAAGCACGAATCCGAGCAGGTTAGCTGGAACCCCGACACGGGAAACATCTTCGGGAGTAGAAGACCCTCGCGGGCACGGTGTACATCCCGCACGGGCTACGTTACTTCAGCCTTGCACCTCATTTCCTACACCTTCGATTGCCCACTTACGCACGGATCCCGACTGGAGCACCGAGAAAGAACCCAAGGTCGATCTCAAACCCTTTCCACAGGGGCTTAGGTATGAGTTCTTTTGCTCTCGAATCTACATACCCTGTGATCATCAATGACGCACTTGATAGGCCACAAGTCGATAAACTGCTCGGCGCACTCAAGCGATACCGAGCCGCCATCAGGGGGATCAGCCCCGAGCTTTGCATGCACCGTATCCATTTGGAAGATGAGTCAAAGTCATCCATAAAATATCAACGCCGACTCAATCACAACATGATGGAGGTAGCAAAGAAAGAAGTACTGAAGCTTCTAGATGCTAGTATCATATACCCCATCTCTGACAGCGCTTGGGTTAGTCCGGTACAAGTGGTACCAAAGAAAGGAGGTATCACCGTCGTTCCAAACCAGAACAACGAGCTTATTCCTACACAGACGATGATGGGATGGCGCATGCACATAGACTACTGCAAACTCAACACGAACACCAAGAAGGACCACTTCTCATTGCCATTTATCGACCAAATGCTTGAAAGGTTAGCGCTTCATTCATATTTTTGTGTCTTGATGGCTATTAAGGATTCTTTCAGATCCCAATCCACTCACACGACCAAGAAAAGACTATATTCACTTGTCCATTCGGGACATTCGCCTATCGCCGGATGTCATTCGGCTTATGTAATGCACCCGTTACGTTTCAAAAATGTATGATTTCTATCTTTTCTGATGTTAATGGCGATATTATGGAGGTGTTCATGGATGACTTTTCAGTCCATTACTCATCCTTTGATTTGTGTCTGACCAATATCTGTAGAGTGCTAGATAGGTGCTTACAAACGAATCTCGTGCTCAATTGGGAGAAATGTCACTTTATGGTCCGGGAAGGGATTGTTTTAGGCCATAGGATTTCAGATAAGGGGATCGAGGTCGACAGGGCTAAGATTGAGGTGATTGAGAAGCTACCCCCTCCTAGGAATGTTAAAGCTATCCGTAGTTTCCTTGAGCATGTGGGGTTTTATCGAAGGTTTTTCAAAGACTTCTCTAAGATCGCCAAACCGCTCACCAACCTCTTGAGCAAAGATGTTATGTTCGAGTTCAATCAAGACTTCCATATTGCCTTTGAGAAACTCAAGAAAGCACTGATTTCACCTCCCATCATTCAGCCTCCGGACTGGAAGCTCCATTTTGAGCTCATGTGCAACGCTAGGGACTACGTTGTGGGAGCAGTATTGGGAAAATGAAGAGACAAGGTGATGCATGCTATTTATTATGCCAGTTGGACCTTAGATGACGCTCAGTGCAATTACTCCACCATAGCGAAAGAGCTTCTGGTCATCGCCCAAAAGATTTGGGTATTTTGTATCTTCATTTTTTCTAATCCAGCCAACGATTAATTGTAATTAATGAAGCAGGATTCTTCATTGTGTTTTAGCGATTTTTGAATATTTGTTCACCAAGACGGACGTGAAACCAAGGCTAATACAGTGGATCTTAGTCCTTTAAGAATTCGACTTGGAGATACGAGATAGGAAAGGGACAGAAAACAGTGTTGCCGACCACTTGTCCCGCCTTGAGATTTCAGATGGTATCCCTGTCGATGACTCTCTCAGAGATGATGTTGACATGGCCATAGACGGAACACCTGCACCGTGGTACATAGATTTCATGAACTACCTCGTCTGTGAGGTTTTTCCACAAGGCCTAAGCTACAATGCTAGGAAGAAGTTCTTACATGACGTCAAGGCCTACTTTTGGGATCAAGGCCTAGTTTTGAGATGAGCCTTATCTATTCAAGCGACGGTTTATTCCGGCATTGTATCCCGAAAGAAGAGGTAGCTTATGTGCTTTTCCACTGTCATTCTTTTGACTATGCAGGGCATTTTTCCGCCTCTAAGACAGCAGCAATAGTTCTCCAAGCCGGATTATATTGGCCTACGCTCTTCAAGGACGTTCATAGGTATGTCTCAACTTGTGACACATGTCAAAGGACATGAAACATCTCTAGAAGGCATGAGGGACCTCATCATTACATTCTGGAAGTCGAGCCATTTGACGTTTGGGGCATCGACTTCATGGGACCATTTCCCTCCTCCTACGGAAATCTATACATCCTAGTCGTTGTGGACTATGTGACAAAATGGGTGGAGGCGCAAGCATGTCCGACCAATGACTCCAGGCAGTGATCAAACTCTTAAAACGTATCATCTTCCTTATATTTGGCGTCCCAAGAGTCGTGATCAGTGATGGGGGAAAGCACTTCATCAATCGAGTGATTGAAACACTACTAAAGAAGTATGGAGTGAGGCACAAGATCTCCGCACCGTATCACCCGCAGACAAGTAGCCAAGTGGAGGTCTCCAACCGAGAAATCAAGTACATCCTTGAGAAAACAGTCTCAAAATCTCGATGAAAACAGTCTAAAAAGATATGCAATTTTAAAATTTGAATATATATTATATGCATTTAATAAATTACATACATATAATAAAAAATCAATATATTACATGTATATATATTTCATTATAACACATTATTTTCAATATACTAACAAAAATATAAGTAAAATGAATATTAATTTTTAAATAATATTTTGGATATATTGTTGATAATTTATTTTTATTATCATTCTAAAATGTAAAATTATATAAAATATAAATATTATAATTAATTTTAAATTTAATATTAATATATTTTCTTAAAATGATAACAGTTAAAATTTAACTTACTAAATTTTTTTTTGTTCTACAACAATTAAAAAATCAATATAAATATAAAAATATTAAATTTAAAAATTTAGATATATATTATTCTTATTCAAATATATATTCATCTTTTAATAATCATTAAAATCCAAAATATAATAAATAAGCAATATATTAACATAAAATATTACTTTTTAAATAACCTTTTGGATATATTATTGATAATATATTTTTATTATCATTTTAAAATATAAAAATATGTATAATATAAATATTATAATTAATTTTAAAATTAATAATCATATATATTTAAAATGATAACAGTTAAAATTTAAATTACTAAAATTTTTAGATTACAAAAATTAGAAAATCGACATAGTATAATAACTTTTAAAATTCGAATATATTACATACATATATTTTGCATTATAACACATTAGTTTTATTTTACTGACAAAAATATAAGTAAAATGAATGTTACTTTTTAAATAACATTTTAGATATATTAATAATTTAGTTTTATTATCATTCTAAAATATAAAAGTATATATAATATAGATATTATAATTAATTTTAAATTTAATATTCATATATTTTCTTAGTAAATTTAAAATAATAACAGTTAAAATTTAAATTAATAAAAAAATTTATCTTCAACAATTAAAAATTTAATATAATATACAAAATAATAACTTGTTTTTCAATTTATTGTTGTTTTTGAATATTTAAAATTTTTGTGACATAGATATAATTCAATTATTATTATAAAATTTATAATAATATTATAGTTATATACATAAAACAGAAATTGTCTAACTAAATTTTGTATAAATTCATAAGATTTATACATAATATTAGTTTTATACAATTACATATAATCTAAGCATCATTTTTATATTCTATTTGTTGGGATCCATCTTTAATTGGAGAGTTGTTTTCTACAGGTTTCTAAAGAAGTATAGAAGTCTAGAGAATTGTAGAACTCTCTAGAAATGTCTAGAAAAATGTGAAACCCTCTAGAATATCCTAGAGACGTGTGAAGCTTATGGAATAGTATTGAAGGATGATGAAGGTGGTGGAAGAGTGAAGACATTCCTAGAGTGTGTGGAGCATTCTAGAGAATCAATCTCCATCATTGGATGCAAGAAATCTCCACCATCCATTTGGAGGTGGAGTAGTATAAATAGGGGTAGTGGCATCCATTTCCAATGATCCAAAACTCGAGGATCAAGAGAGAAGCAAACCTAGAGTGAAGAAACTTAATAGATTCACTTTGTGAGAGAAGAGAACAAGCTTGGGAAGTCCATCCTCAAGCTTGAGTGAGCCACCGTGTGTGAGTCAATTTTGTAATCCGACTATTATTCTATATAGTAGAAGAATCTTCATTTCGAAAATTGTACTCTTGTGCTCTCATTTCTTCTTTCAATCCTAAGTGTTCATCTTAACCTCACGAAGCGGGAAAGTCAAGATTTCCCAACAGTGGTATCAGAGCCCAGTTCTCTATAGTCGTAATTAAGCTCGTATAGTTCAAGATGGAGGATCATGTCACTCATGATGGAGAAATGTTCAAACTCACAGTCAACAACTACTCGTATTGGAAACCGATGATGGAGGACCACTTTTATTGCAAGGATTTGCATGAGCCCATCATCCACAAAGACAAAGTAGAAGGCAAGAGTGACGCTCAGTGGGAGTAATTGAATCGAAAGGCTATTGCTATGATCCGTAAGTACATTGATAAAACTCTCTTCGAACATGTTTCTATTTATAGAAATTCTTATGAATTATGGACAAAGCTTGAGTCCATGATTCAAAAGAAAATACCTCGTAAAAGGCCAATTTAGTTCGACGGTTAGTGAAGCTAGAGTATAAGGATGGTCATAATATGATTGAATACTTGAATAATTTCAAAGGGCTCGTCAATCAACTAACAAAAATTGATATGAAGATTGATGATGAGCTACAAGCCCTTTTACTCCTTAGTTCCTTACCGGAAAGTTGGGACACATTGGTAGTTACACTTAGTAACTCAGCTTCGGAAGGAAAACTAACAATGGATACCGTCAATGATAGTCTTCTTGGTGAAGAAGCAAGAAGAATGGAGCGAGGTGAATCTGTCTATCCCAGAGCTAATGTTGTTAAGAATCGGGGTAAGAATGAAATTCGTGGACATAGTAAGAGCCGAGATCTGCATCGCACTCGCCTCACCCTCTTGACGCTGACCAAGAGCCGAATCCAGAGTGACACATGATGGCGACTGCTTGTCGTCGCCATAGTGTGTCACTCGAACTAGATTCGTCTTGGTTCTTGGTCAGCGTCAAGAGGGTGAGGTGCATTTTTTGTAGATCCAAATCACGCTCAAAGATAACGTGCTATTATTGTGGAAAGATAGATCACAAGAAAATTGAATGTCGATCCTTCAAGAAAGATCAGAAGGCAGGTAATGTCAAACAAGACCAAATCAACCCAACGAAGATGCAAGAAGAGAAGGCCACTGTTGTCGTAGTTCGAAAGAAGATCTTCTGTATTTCGTTGGAGAAGCTAATATCTTGAATATCGATGCCGATGATAGTTCTTGGATTGTCGATTCTGGTGTTTCTTTCCATGTTACTCCTCATGGAAGTTTCTTCTCATCCTAACAAAGCGGAGACTTTGGTACAGTGCAAATGGGAAATCAAGATAGGAGTAAAATCATTAGGATATGAGGCATCATCTTGACAACAAACACCGGAAGCATGCTTATTTTGAAAGATGTGAGACATGTCTCAGCCATGCGTCTCAACCTTATCTCTGTCAGAAAGCTAGATGATGTCGGCTTTATGAATTACTTTGGTAGAGGAACATGGAAGCTCACCAAAGGAAGTGTTAATGCAATATTTTAGGAATATGTGAGATCTTTTCAAAATCAGGTTGTTGAGCATTTTAAGGAGATGAAAGATTCAAAGAGCAAAACAAGGAGAATAAAAGGGAGTCAAAGAGAAGAATGAGGAGATGTAGGAGAAGTCAAGTTTGAAAAAAACAACAAGGTTGTACGGCTGGAAAAACGTGAGTTAGCTGAGCACATGCGAAGATAGATAAGTTAACTCGAGAGAAACAAGATGTTAACGAATCTGAAAAAAAATATTGAAGTACTAAAAATAGAGTGAATGCAGTTAACAGAGTTTTAAATATACTTAGAGCGATACAGTGAAAAATGGAGAGAAACAGTAGAGGGTTTATTTACATCTAACTCAGGGAGAGTTATCTGTGGAGATCTTTGGTACATTGTATAAACACGCAAGTGTACTTAAAGATTGATTGGTAAATGAAACGAGTATTGTTTTACATTTTTGGTCTCTTTGAACTATCGATTAACCAAGTTGTCTTCTACAAGTTTTTCAATTGGTATCAGAGCTGGTAACCTAAGTTTAGAGTAAATCTAAGAACTGGTTTGAGATCCTAGAAGACAACAATATGGTCAAAGGAAAATCACTAATCACGTTTAGTGAATCAAGTTCAGATTCTGAAGACAACAATGAGGAAAACTTGTCAAGTTTTGTTGCATACATCGGAATAATAGAAGAAAATGATGAGGAAGAAATACAAGGCAACAAAGATGATGAAACAGAAGTTGAAGAAGAGGATGAAGTAGATGTGGAAACCATCTACAATGAGTGGCTGAGAATGAGCAAGTTAAACGTTCAATTGATCAAGACAAATGAGAAACTGGAAGTTCAAATTCAAGATATGAAGCGGGAAGTAGCGCTGAAGGAAGAAGAAGTACACTTTGTCAAAAGTCAACTTGAAGAAACAAATAAGCAACTGAAAATGCTTTCTAATGGCACCGACAAACTTGATCACTTGCTTTCAATAGGAAAACGAAAAGGAGATAACCACGGAATTGGCTATATGGGAAATACAAGTGATACAGAGAATAAATGTGTTTCGGGAGGAGATCTGCAAGAGGATATGAGGCAGAAAGGAAAACAACAATTGTGCAACACATCCAAAGAGGAACATGGTTTCAAAGACTTCAATAAAAA
>CM071861.1:5090642-5129424 GCA_036759665.1 Gynandropsis gynandra | reverse complement strand
TGCAATATGTTGCTGGATTGACAACTAATCTAATTAGTATCAATCAATTGTGTGACAACAATCATCAAGTTCAGTTCAATCAAAAAGAATGTGTTGTGATGAATTCTAATAATAAATGTGTTCTTTCAGGTATGCGATCATCAACCAATTGCTATGTGTGGAGAGATTGAACAAAGGAGTTTGAAAGTGACGAAAGATTATCAAATCTTGGTAAAATTTGCAGATTCGAATTAGGTTTGAGGTATTCCTAAACTAAGTCTTGATATATGTCAATGGATCGTCAACTAAATTCATAAAAATCCCTCGATTTGGATCAATATACATGTTTGGAATAATCACTTAGAGTTTGTGAACCCTGGATAATTATGTTTATTAATCTTGACTTTTTGAACTGATTTGAGATAAAATTAGGGCTATGTATGTACGGAAGTAATAATAGTTTTTGGAGATAATGATCTGTTTCTTTGTACTTGATTTATCAAGGTTACTTAAGCTTTACTGAAGTACACTTATGCTAGCAAACTTATCCCTTCTTTGAGATTCAATGTTTGACATATATATAAAAAAAGTTTGGTTCTCTTACTCTTCTAATGACTCGATGGTTTATAAAAGGATTATATTTCTAAAAAGAGTTTGTTATGAGTATTTTGCTCGGGTCTAAGTTCAGATGTATTCAGTTTCAGTTACAACGTCCTATGATACAAGGCTATTCATGCTTAAATACTCCTCTATGTTGAAATTATTACATAAGAGTATACCTACAAAAGGTAATCAAGAAGCTAATGTTACATGAACAAAAGGATATCTAAACAACGTTCTAGAAGCAGAGAACATAGAAAAGAAACGGAAAAGATGAAGAAAAGAAAAGGAAAAGATAAAGAAAAGAAAAGGAAGAGAAAAGAAGAGAAAAAGAATGACAAATTAGCTCATAAGTGTACTAAAGATTGTTGAGAGTATCTGGTGATAGTTTAAGTACACTTAAACGGAAAAGGTTACTCTAAAACTTATTCTTGTTTCTCTTATGTATTTTTCCTTGATTTTATTTAAAAAGAACGGATTATTGAACATTTTTTTAGGGACAAAAGAAATAAAAATGAGGGAACGATATGGAAAACATCAAGTTGTAGAACCTTGTACAAGAAAAGTAATTGATCGATATTTAAATTGGTTTGTTTTATATGTGTGACTAATTTTTATTGATTTTGAATATCTGATCACACAAACAGGGGGAGAAAATGGAGGTTCTAACATTGGATATATGGTGATCAAAACATGACGAAATGAATGAATTAATGACTTGTGCTTAACTATGATTGTGTTTGGTGAATATTTTTTATGCACAAATTTGAGTTTGAGTGATCAGAAATTCAAAAGGGGAGATTGTTAATGCAATATTTTAGGAACATGTGAGATCTTTTCAAAATCAGGTTGTTGAGCATTTTAAGGAGATGAAACATTCAAAGAGAAAAACAAGGAGAATAAAAGGGAGTCAAAGAGAAGAATGAGGAGATGTAGGAGAAGTCAAGTTTGAAAAAAAACAACAAGGTTGTGCGGCTGGAAAAACGTGAGTTAGCTGAGCACATGTGAAGATAGATAAGTTAATTCGAGAGAAACAAGAGGTTAACGAATCTGGAAAAAATATCGAAGAAGTACTAAAAACAAAGTGAATGCAGTTCACAGAGTTTTAAGTGTACTTAGAGCGATACAGTGAAAAATGGAGAGAAACAGTAGAGGGTTTATTTACATCTAACTCAGGGGGAGTTATCTGTGGAGATCTTTGATACATTGTATAAACACGCAAGTGTACTTAAAGATTGATTGGTAAATGAAACGAGTACTATTTTATATTTTTGGACTCTTTGAACTATCGATTCACCAAGTTGTCTTCTACAAGTTTTTCAGGAAGTCTAGTCATGGCTTGAGGTAAGAAGGAAGGATCGTTGTATGTAACACAAGCAAAACTAAACAAGGAAGAGGTAAACATCACCCCTGGTGATATGGAGTTATGGCATAAACGGCTTGGACACATCAGTGAGAAAGGTCTTCACATTCTCGCTCAAAAACATCTCCTCCATGACGTGAAAGGTAAAATACTCGATCCTTGTGCCCATTGTCTAGCTGGAAAACAACATAGAGTTGCTTTTCAAAGATCTTCCTCACCCACAAGGAGAAAGAATATCCTAGACCTCGTACACACTGATGTGTGTTCGATGTCTGAGAAATCTATAGGCGGGGCATCGTATTATGTCACCTTCATTGATGACCATTCAAGGGAGGTGTGATTATACCTTCTAAGTCGAAGATGCATTCAAAGAATTTCATGCTCTAGTGGAACGTGGGACTACAAAGAAGATCAAGAGTGTATGATCAGATAACGGAGGTGAGTATAGAGGTCCTTTTGAAGCCTATTGCAAGAAATATGGCATTAGGCTAGAGAAGATGTCACCCAAGACACCACAATTGAATGGAATTGCTAAGAGAATGAATCGAACAATTGAAGAAAGAATTCATTGCATGCCATCTCATGCTAAATTACCCAAGTCATTTTGGGGAGAAGCTTTAATGATCGTGGTTGACATTGTAAACCTTACACCATCAGTCCCTCTTGATGGGGCCATTCCTGAGGAAGTTTAGACGGGCAAGAAGGCTTCATACGATCATCTTAAGGTGTTTGGGTGTAGGACATTTGTTCACATCCCCAAGGATGAGCGAGCAAAGCTTGATGCAAAAACGAAGGAATGCATCTACCTTCGTTCTCCCAAGGACGAGTTTGGGTATCGACTCTGGGATCCAATCAACAAGAAGGTTATCCGAAGTAGAGATGTTGTTTTCTTTGAAGACCAAACAATTGAAGACATTTAAAAATCGGAGAGGCCAAGATTGAGAAGTAGAAAGAACATGGAATCTACTCCAGCCCAACAAGAGGAAATAACACACAAGAAAACGGGGATGTTGAAGATCATGAACCTTTGTTGGAGAAAAGCAACCTGGAAACACATGATAAATCAGTTCAAGAAGAGCCTCAATCTATCCCTCCAATCACACAAGAGTCGAGACGATCATCGATGGATAGAAGACCATCCGCTCGATACAACACAGAGGAGTATGTTATGCTCACTAATGAGGGGGAGTCTCAAACATATAAAGAAGCTATGAGTAATTATCATAAAGAAAAGTGGAGAATAGCCATGCAAGAAGAAATGCAATCCTCGCATGAGAATAACACATATGAACTTGTGGAGCTACCAAAAGGGAGAAAAACCTTGAAGAATAAGTGGGTGTACCGAATCAAGACTGAAGATAGTAGCTCAAAGCCTCGCTACAAAGCTCGATTGGTCGTCAAAGGATTCGGTTAAGAAAAAGGTATCGACTTTGAAGAGATATTCTCTTGGTAAAGATGACATCCATTCGAGTTGTTTTTGGTCTAGCAGCCTTGCAAGATTTGGTGATTGAACAGTTTGATGTCAAGACAACATTTCTTCATGGCGACCTAGAAGAGGAGATCTACATGGAGTAGCCTGAGGGATTTAAAGCGCCAGGCAAAGAAAATTTGGTCTGCCGCCTCACGAAGAGTCCATATGGACTTAAGCAAGCACCGAGGAAATTGTATAAGAAGTTCGAATCATTTATAGTGGAAATGATTTCAGAAAGACAGATAGCGATCATTGCGTCTTCATAAAGAGGTACGAAAAAGGAGACTTTCACATATTCCTACTATATGTAGATGACATGTTGATTTTGGGACAAGATCGCACAAAAATAACCGCTTTAAAGAAAGATCTAGGCAAGAGTTTCGCCATGAAAGATTTGGAACCGGCTAAACAAATCCTTGGGATGAGAATCACTCGTGATAGATCAAAGTGGCGTCTATGGCTATTCCAAGAGAGGTACATTGAGAAAGTGTTGAAAAGGTTCAACATGCAAACATCAAAGCCGGTTAACACCCCACTTGCTAGACATTTCAAGTTGAGTTCGAAGTAAAGTCCAACAAGTGAAAAAGACATGGAGGAAATGAAGAAGATACCATACTCATCTGCAGTAGTCAGCCTCATGTATGCAATGATATGCACAAGACTAGATATCGCCTATGTAGTGGGTGTTATTAGTCGTTTCATGGTTAATCCAGGAAATGAACATTGGGCTGCAGTTAAATGGATCCTCCGATACCTACGTGGAACTTCCAAAAGATGTTTATGCTTTGGAAAAGGAAAACCTGTGTTAGAAGGATACACAGATGCAGATTTGGCTGGTGATATTGATTCAAGGAAATCAACATCAGGATATCTGACTACTTTTGTAGGGGGAGCTATGTCATGACAGTCAAAGCTACAAAAGTGTGTTGCATTATCCACAACGGAGGCAGAGTATATTGCAACTACTGAAGCTTGCAACGAGATGTTGTGGATAAAGAACTTGTTGCTTAAGTTGGGAATGGAAAGAAAAGTATGTCTTAAAATGTGACAATCAAAGTGCAATTTACCTAGCGAAGAACTTAACATTTCATTCCCGCACAAAGCACATTGATATAAGGTATCATTGAATCCGAAAAGTTCTTGAAGAAAAGAGAATACATCTTGACAAAGTTCACACAGATGAGAATTGGTCTGATATGATGACCAATGTGATTTGAAGATTGTTGCCAAGCTTCCAGTTTACTACTACCTCCCAATTAAGGCTGGAGGGAGAGATTTTTTGGGATCCATCCTTAATTGGGAAGTTATTTTCTAGAGATTTCTAAAGAAGTATAGAAGTCTCTAGAACGTTACGGAAAATTCTAGAGAATTGTAGAACTCTCTAGAAATGTGTAGAAAAATATGGAACCCTCTAGAATATCCTAGAGATGTGTGGAAACTTATGGAAGAGTATTGAAGGATGATGAAGGAGGTGGAAGAGTGTAGACATTCCTAGACTGTGTGGAGCATTCTAGAGAATCAATCTCTATCATTGGATATAAGAAATCTCCACCATCCATTTGGAGATGGAGTAGTATAAATAGGGATAGTGGCATCCATTTCCAATAATTCAAAACTCAAGGATCAAGAGAGAAGCCACCTAGAATGAAGAAACTTAAGAGAACCTCTTTTTTGAAAGAAGATAAGAAGTTTGGGAAAAGTCCATCCTCAAACTTGAGTGAGACATCGAATATAAGTCAATTTTGTAATCCTACTATTATTTTATATAGTAGAAGAATCTTCATTTCGACAATTATACTCTTGTACTCTCATTTATTCTTTCAATTCTCGCGAAACGGAAAAGTTGAGATTTTCCAACACTATTTTATAGTTTTCGTATTAAAGTGTGCGTATATTCAGAGTAAATGGTTATAAAATGATATTTATGATAAAAAGATTATTTTGAAATTCATATATGTTATCTCCAGAAAATATTATATTGATGCGACACGATTTTTCGAAAAAATTAATAAAAAGTCGCCGTCTGTGGGGATCGAACCCACGACCACGTGGTTAAAAGCCACGCGCTCTACCGCTGAGCTAAGACGGCTGCAGTTAACTCTTTAAAAAAACGTTTAAATTGTAAACTCAATTGAGCTATCTTAAAACGGGTCATCATAAATCTGGGCTTTAACTATGATATAATAGTTGGGCTATATTTTTGTGGGCCATGAGGATCTCTTATGATTATATAATTTTTAATGGAACAAAAGTATCTAATGTGATTTTTTTTAGTTCTTTCAATCAAACAATGCTTCTTAGTTAAAATATGTTCCAGAATATATTATGTATGCCAGTAAATATACGTACTGTTTTTTCCCCCTTTTTTTCACTGATTTATTTATCTATAAAACTGGAAATTGGGGTTTCACGAACTAAACTTTAAATTATTTTATGTATCTTATATAGCTAAAAGCTAATCCTTTTAAATCTTAAACAAATTGAATAAATCCCCTTGGATTTGTCATTAATCAATCCATATTTTATAAGCAAAAGTTTGCATGAGTATAGGAAACTAATCACGAAAAAATATTAGAAAAGATATAACAGAAATCTAAAATTCAAAATAGAAATTCCAATACGCCACTTCAAATTGGAGTGTGTAAATCACGAACGCCCAACTTAAACCAAAGACGTAGAAAATGAATCATGCCAAGTGATTTGGTAAAGATGTCCGCTAATTGATCCTGAGATCGAATATAAAACGTGACAATAACACTAAGCTGAAGTTCGTCACGGGTGAAATGACAGTCAATGTCGATGTACTTCGTCCGCCCATGAAAAATTGGATTTGCCGCAATATGCAAAGCTGCCATATTATTGCAGTACATCCGCATAGGTAAATCGTGAGAAACACCGAAGCAACAAAGTAAAGCATAGGGCCATTTAAGCTCACACATGAGAGTAGCCATAGAACGATATCTCGCTTCAGCCGCAGAACGAGATAATGTTGTTTGTTTCTTCGTCTTCCAAGCTATCGGAGAAGAATCAAGAAACACAATATGACCACTTATAGAGCGCCGAGAAATTGAACAAGCGGCCTAATCTGAATCACAGTAACCATAGAAGCGCATATCACAGTCCGAACCAAGAAATTTGCCTTGTACTGGAGAGCCTTTGATATAACGAACAACCCTCAAAGCCGTGTGCCAGTGATCATTACGAGGAGCATGCATGAACTGCAAAAGAACATAAACCACGTAACAAAGCTCGAGACGTGTAATGGTCAAATAAATGAGTCCACCCACAAGACGCCTATACTGTGCAAGGTTGGAGTATGGCGAGGAAACAAATGTTAACAACTTATTATTTTGTTCCAAATGAGAAAAGTCGGTTTGGATCCAAGAAGTCCAGACTTAGATAAAATATTCATGGCATATTCTTCGCTGAGAAAGATAGATTCTTGTAGAATTCCGAGCTGCTTCAATCCCGAGAAAATCGGTCCAAGATCCTTCATTCGGAAGCAATCTTGAAGATAAGTCTTAAAGACATCAATAGCGGTGTTGTCATTGTCTCTTATCAATAGATCGTCGACATACACCAACACATAAAGTTCATAAGTGCCTATCTTATGAGTAAAAAAAGAGTAGCCCGACCCGGATTTCTGAAAACCATAGCGAAGTAACGAGTCGGTGAGCTTAGGAACCAACAACGAGGCGCTTGGTGGAGACCGTACAAGGACTTTTGCAACCTAAAAACCTGTGTAGGATCAGAACAAGTGAAAGCATGAGGTATTTTCATATAGACCTCTTCATATAAGTGGTCATGAAGAAAGGCATTATTGACGTCCATTTGATGGACCGTCCACCGTTTACTCGTGGCCACTGCAAGAAAAAGTAGACTGGTGGGCATCTTAACTACTGACATAAAAGTTTGTTCAAAATCAATGCCCTCTTCCTGTCTATTGCGAAGAATGACGCTCAATGGTACCATTAGTTATATTTGATCTTGTAGACACGACGACAACCGATCGCTTTCTTTCTAAAAGGAAGCGTTGTTAACTTCCATGTATTATTAGCATGCAACGCTTGTAGCTCAAGATTCATGGCTTCAACCCAAGTTGGGGAACCAACAGCCTCAGCAAAGTGGCGGGGTGCCACATGGGAAGAAATAGCTCCAAGAAAAGCTTTGTGTGAAACCAAAAAATTAGCACATGAGTTCTAGTTGGCAATAGGATAAATACATTTAATCGGAGGAGATTGAGAGGCTGGCTGTGAAATGCAAATAAGGTCTTCAAGGCAGTGAGTAGAATACTTGATAAAAATCTTTAAGGAGGAGAGACTGAGTGCATGGTGGATGACCACAGTCGAGAGAAGGAACAGAGGAGTCTGAGGGCACGATTTCAATGCTAGAACGAAAATGAACAACAATTGAATCAGAGGAATCCTTGTGAGAAGCTAGACTAACAAAATTTAAATGAGACACAAAAGGACTAACTGGTGGCGGAACCGAAGGTGAATCACATGTTGCAGAGATCAGTCCAGTTACAGAAGAATCTCGCCCCCTGTCATCAGAATAAAAAATGGTAGGATGAGCCGTCGAAACCTGATAAAAGGTGTCGTCGGCCGTAACCGAATCAGAGATAAAAAGGAATACTTCTTCCTGAAAAATGAAATATCGGGAGATAAAAATATCATTCGTCTCAAGATCAAGGACTTTCCAACTCTTCTGGTTCACCAAAAATCCAAGAAGAACACAACGATGACTACGACGAGCAAACTTATCGTGCAAAATGACCTTTATGTGTGTAACACAAACAACCCAACATGTATATGCGATTATAGGTTGGAGGATGGTCATGTAAAACTTTGTATGGAGTTTTTCCTTCTAAATGCACCGATGACGTCCCATTAATCAGAAAGGATGCAACAAATATGCACTCGCCCTAATATTTCACCGGAAAATTTGCTTGAAATATAAGCGCACGGGCCACATTGAGAATGTAGCGTTGTTTCTGTTCTACACGACCATTTTGTTGTGGTGTGTAGATGCAAGATGTTTGATGTGTGATTCCCTGATAAAAAAAGAACGATTTTAGACCCAAAAATTTCAATCCATGATCTGAACGAACTGTTTTGATATGCTTCCCATATTGGCGTTTGACCATCATACAGAAATCCCAAATGATTTGCTTAACCTCAATTTTCGCAAGCAATAAATAAACCCAAACTGCTCTTGAATGATCGTTAACAATGGTAAGAAAATAAGTTGCACCACAAATAGAAGGAGTATTATAAGGACCCCAAACATCAATGTGAAGCAAATCAAAACATGCCAAAGCTTTATTTGTGCTCTCCGTAAAAATTGCTCGAGTTTGGTTTGCCTTTAAACACGCGTCACAGGTCTTATTGGAAAAAAAACTTAGAAATGCGCAACATATTAGGTAAAAAGGTAAAATTTTATCAGACAAATGACTCAAACAACAATGTCAAAGATCCCGTGTATCCAATCGAAATGCCTCACTAACACGCGCTTCAATAAATCCTTGAAACCGGTACACCCCATTGCATTCTTCACCCGCTGCAATCATGGTCTTCCTTGTACGGTCCTATATGAGGCAAAGTCGGTCAATGAAGGTCACAAGACAATCATTTTGTCTTAACAACTTGGCAATGGAAACAAGTGTATCTGTAAAAGATCAACAAATAACACATCACGTAAGTAAAGATATGGTCCCAAACGCAAATGTCCCTGCCGAGTGGCCAAAGTTTCTTCGCCAGTACAAAAACCAATGAGACATGGGAAAATATCAACCATAGACTCAAGCAGCGTCAAATCACATGTCATGTGATGAGATGCTCCTAAATTAAGTAGAATATTGGTGAAACGTGTTGTACCCGTGGAACGATTGTCTGAATCAGGCTTCTGCAATTTGAACTCGTGTACGGAAGTTGTATTGTGTCGGAATATTACTGTGGAACCTTGACGGCATTAGCACATACTAAAATAAGGCGATTAGAACTACCAGTAGAAGACCGTCTACGAGAACGACCCCTCGAACCACGACGAGATTTCTCTGGCTACCATTCTAGATACCCATGCAATTGGAAATATCGAGTGATTGTGTGGTCGGTTTATTGCAGTGAGATTACACGAGGCCCTTATCACGGACCTATACAGCGTTAGTATGAACCACTATTTTCGCCACAACGAAAAAACCAACTGTATCTACTCGTTCTTCCTTCTTGTATGTCATTAAAAGTCGTCTCTCTTCCTTAATAACCATTGAATAAATGCGATTCAGACTCGACAATGGTTCTCTGTTGAAGAGTTGAGTGCGCAATGTGCTAAATAGAGCATCATTAAGGCCGAGAAGGAATAAATTTACACGATCTTCTTTTCGATTTTGAAGTAACAAAGGCTGAATTTCACCACAAGAACAAGTCCTAACAGGCTTGTAAACTTCCAATTCGTCCCATAATTTCTTGAGACAATTGAACTAAAGCTGGACAGTTGTCTATCTTGAGTGCATCGAAATAATTCCGAGTGGAGTTGACACGAGTGAGATTATCGATGGAGAATTATTGATAGAGGTCATCCCACAACATCTTCACCTCCTTGATAACACGTAATCCGTCATATTATTTTCATGATTTCTAGGTTTAGTTTTGATTCCGATTCTTAGACATTGTCGAGTTATTGAGTATATTTGAGTACTTTTTTCCATTATTTCGTGTGTTGTGCAGGAAATGGAGATATGCAAAGGAAACACACGTAATTGCGGTAAATCCACCCGAAATCGCCACCAAGTGATCAAGGTTTGAAAGGAGCACGACCAAGGAACATTATTGCAGCATGACCGAAAGGATTGGAGTGCTGATTATATAGCACGGTCGGACGTCCCACAAAGCACGATCGTGCTCAAGGATCATGTATGCACGACCAAACACCAGCTACAACACGGTCGGGTAAAAGAACACAAGAATGGTTGGGCTTCATACACCTGCACGACCGGACCGCTGATGATTCCATGCAACACGGTCGAGCTACACACATTGCACGACCAGGGGAGACGTCAACAAATGCACGACCAGGCTAAGAAAGGTGCACGACCGGACATTTAATTCAGAATTCACCCTGTAGCTTATGCACGGCCCGGGCTTCCTCCAAGCACGGTTGGGCACTCAAGGTGAATGCATGCACGGTCGGGCAGATGTTTTAGCACGGTCGGGCTTGCATACCAACAACCCAAGCGACATACACGAATATCATTTGAATGAGTTGAGTTTTAAATCAGAAACTAGAAGAGGAGACTAGAGACGAGAAACCAGAGAGAAGAGAAGAGATAGGGTATAGCACGGTTAAAGAGGAGATTCCGGGGAACCGAAATAATTCGTCCGAAGCCACGCTCGGGATGATAGGGAAGATGAACATTTACTTTGTTTATTTTTATTTCTCTATGTATTCTGAGTAGTTCCCTTATCATGGGTTAGGGATGTCATTGTAATGGATTGTTGATTCTTAATGCTTGATATCGGTTTTATTCAATCGTATGGTTCCATAGGTTTGTAGTGTGTGTAGTGCTTTCATACATTGTTGATTTCATGTTTGAATGAGTCTGGATCTATTCAGTGAGATTAGACACGTTTGAATGAAATTAAAGATTCTTATAGGCATCGAGGTAGTCAGACTTGAGTCTTGGAATTAGCCTTCGAATGAATTAGATTAATGAGAATCTAGCGATCGGTTAATCTATTTAGGAACGGTAGAACTCCCATTGTTCGTTATGCATTTGGGATATAGGTATACTGCATTGAGAGGTGAGTATGTTTATATTCTAGATAGTGGATTTAGGCATCGAGAGAGTCACTTCCGTCAATAACAGTCGAGTTCCCATTGGTTCCGATAGTAGAGGTTAGAGTTCCCCCATTATACATCATGCATCTAGACTTTCCACGCTGCATCGAGAGATGTGTGACGTTGATTCCCTTGATAGAGGATTTAGGCATCAAGAGAGTCATTTCCGATAGTTGAGATAGAACTCCCCACTCGTTCTTCATGCATCTAGATGTTCCACGCTGCATCGAGAGATGAGTGTCGTTGATTCTCTAGGTAGTGGATTAGATTTAAGTTCCCTATCGATTGATATAAACCGATTTCATGTTCTATAAAAACATCCATTTCATGTCTTGGTATTCCCGAAACCCGTGGTACTCTATCTTGTTGAGTCTTGTCTCGTCATTGCATTATCATTTATTTTCCAGCTCGATATCCATCTATTGATCGATCTTCTTCTCATGACATCTTGATTCTAATGCTGCACTCAATCCCCAGAGTTCGACCCTAGTACTACACGAGCCGTATACTTGCGGTAGAATGGTCTAAGAAATTGAAAACCTGATTTCCGCACATCACTCCTCAACGATCATAATTGTTGTCCGTAAAGTCGGTTCAATGATATTAAAAATCCATTCTACTAATATAGAATTCACAGGTTCTTACTCGTCGAATTCGGGCTCATTCAGATGTGAGGTTTTGTAATTGTCCCTTTGAGAAAACCGATCTTGTGTTTCGTCCGAGGAATGCAAGTAATAAGGCGAGGAGATAGAAATTTCACGAGGTCGACGTTGTTCTGCGACTTGAACAGCTCCAACGGATCTTGTCGAAGAATCATCATCATCGACTCTGGTGACTCCATGGTTCACACCGCTGCGAACATCCGAACTGTCTATGGTACTCATGGCGAATCAACTTGCGGAGTAGAAAACAAACTGGTTATGGAAAAACCAATGAGACATAGAGCTCGCAAGTAGAAACTATTTAAAAAAACACCAACGGAAAACACCTTCCTAAGCTGGGATGTTCACGCAACGGAGACAAAGAGCTCTCGGTAGAAGAGTCTCTATCCTTCAACAATGATATCCTGTCGTGCACGCAAACGGAAGAACTGACAAACTGGTGCACTAATCCGACCCAAATCTGATGGAAATAGGAGACCCAAATCCGACACTACAAAACAGGAAACCCAAATCCGAAGGAACCAAAAACAAGTTGCAGCAACAAATCAAAACACGACCGGAACAGGTGCACGTCGAGTTGCAGTCGACCAGAACAAGTTGGGAATCGGTCTGATGAGTGGCGTAGTTGCGGTTACGGATCGAGATGATGTCTGTCTGGACCAGTGTCTTGGTGGGGCTTAGGACCGGTGTCGTATACAGGGCAGCACGATATACGTTCAGCGGCGGTAGTTGGAGCGGTTGTCTCAGGATGGAAGAGACGACGACGCGAATCCGGAATCGAGAATAAACACCGACGAAACTGAGCGTTTGCCGGAAAAGTATAAGGAGAGAGATGGAGTAGCTCCGATACCAAAACAAATTGAGCAAATCCCCTTAGATTTTTTATTAATCAATTTATAATTTATAAGCAAAAATTTGCATAAGAGTAAAAAACTAATCACAAGAAAATAAAAGAAAAAATATAACAGAAATCTAAAATTTAAAATAGGATCTCAATAATCTTACAAAATAATTTAATTTAATTTGAATACAAATATTAACATTAATTAAAATTATAAAAAGATGCAATGAAGAAAGAAATCTAGTATTTTTCTTTCATAATATATAAAAAGTCATTAAAATAGTTTTGACATTTACTTAATAAATTATGGAAAATAGTTACAAATTTCGTAGTTAGAGGATTGAAAGTTTTCAAGATTTTTTTAAATTAAAAATCAAATGAAAAAGGAATGGACAAGAAATTAAATGAAAAAGCTGGAGAAGGAAAAAGAAAGAGAGGGCAGAGGGGAGATCAGGTGGAGGATCTGCCTCAATTTTACAATTCATATGAAATGTCATTTCCTCCTTGTTTATTTATTTATGTTTTCCACTTTTACCCCTATTAACATTTTTATTAAATTAGTTTTACCTTTACCCAATAAAACCGGATCATTAAATTTGACAATATATATAGATAATGTAATATACCCTAAACCATCCTTGAATGGTCTAAATATTTTGAGTTAATATGATAGTAATGTGTGTGCTAAACAAACGGGGGTGTATTGGGAGAACTGTTGAAAGAAGTGGGTGCAACAGTACAAGCACACACACATAATATATATATATAGTGAATAAAATAATAAGAAAAACAAAAAAAAAAGGAAAAGGGAAAAGAAAAAAAGGGAAAAAAAAGGAGAGATGTAACATGTCACTGACAAGAGGAGAGGGGCCTTGTGAAAGGATTCAGAAGGTGGAGTCTCTTTCAGAGTCTGTCGCTTTGTGCCGCAAAACCCGGACTATCCACAGTCTCCGGCCCATTAGGCCCACTTATTTCCTTACAAGTTGGGTCCCACAATATGCCACGTCCCACTTACGAAACTTTGAAAGGAAAAAAAAGTAAAAAACGATTAAAATTTATTACTCGTTTAAAAATGTAAAATTGATAAAAAAATATCTTAATATTTTAAAGACAGAAAATTTAACATCGTTAAAATTTTGATTACTACAATCAATTATCGAATCAAAGTATTAAATTTAAATTTTGCTACAAAATCTCCACACCATATCAATCAAAAGATTCGTTATTTTAAAATATTGTAATATATTTAACATACAATGAAGGATTTTTTGTTGTAAAATCTGAAGTTATAATGGTAGATAAATCTGTTTAGTTTCTAATTTTAGAAAAGTCCATATTGTTGGGTCATTTCTGTAATAACTCTAGCATGAAAAAAAGTGAAACAACAATAAATCTCCATTAAAAGGCTTAGAAAAATAATTAACTTTCGCTCATTTGAATTATATAAATTAAAAGCAGATTTGATTAATATGCTGTTTTCGTGTAAAATTAGCTCATCACAGCTATCAGAATTCACGTAATGTCTGATACATAAACATAGTATATATATATATATTTATATATATATGAGAAAGACCCTGACGTCACTACTATATAACTTATTTATAGATATGAAATTTATTGAAGTCGTGATTCTTATCAAAGGTTAAAAAGTACAAGGAGATAATGTAAAAATCTATAAAATATGGGTAATTTTAAAATTTTAATACTAAATATTAAATTTTTATTAAAGGTTAAAGTCATAATTTATTCACTAATAAAATATTTAAATTCACCCCTTATATTAGTTGCAATGAAAAAAATTGTAAAAATGTTCTTTATCTGTATTCCAATCTCCATAAATAGTAAAAGACAAATTTTATATGGCCCATCTGATAAATATATATTGCACGAAACAATTAAATTTCTAACTTTATGAAAAAATTAAATTTCAAAATAATACATATTTTTAAGGAATATGTCATATACAAAAACTTGTAGTAAACCTATATAATTTAAAGGGAATTATACTTGATGTATTTATATGGTAAATTTTAAATGAAGTGGGGAGGAGGGGAGTTGCTAATTTGCGCAGGGGAATAAGGCGTGTGGTAGCGAATTAACAGAGCCTATGAGGAGAGGGATGTGACGGAACAAGAGGAGGAAAAAAATTGCCTTAAGGGGTTACGGCCCAAAGGGAAATAGGGACCACATACCTTCATGCTTCTCGAGAAGATGCCATTCCTTTTACTGCCACGTGTCCCCCTCTCTATCACTCACTCTCTCGGTGATATTTAACCCTTTTCCCCCGAAATAAACCAATTGAATAAAATTCTAAACTATATTCGCTTTAAAAAAACAATTTTTTTGGTTTGTCTAACAAAGTTAGAATAATATATAATATTTTCAAGAAATTTCATTATACTTCTTTTTTATATATGTTTAATAAAATTATGTTAAATATATTTTAAACACTTAAAAAGTTAAAATATTTTCATTGTTTTATAATTTCTCGATGATTAAAATTTCAAATAATATAAATATTTAATCAAATACAATAAACTTTTAAATATTGTGTGAATATTCGCTTAACCGATAAACTGTTAATAATAGTATATTTTTCTGAAAAGGTAAAAAAGTTTACAGTTAAATTCAAAAAACAATATTGTTATTTGGTAATAAATGTTAAATTTCGATTATTTTTTAAAATATCAATAACTAAGAACTTTTTATAAATAAATAAAATATTTCAGAATTTCTTATCATTTCTAAATAATATATAAAATGATTTGTAAAACATCTAAATTTTAATTTATATTTAAAATGATTGTATTTTATTAATTAATGGTAAATTAATTTAATTAGTCTTTATGTAAGAATTTATATGGAAACTTTTTAAATTGTTTACCAGAT
This sequence comes from Gynandropsis gynandra, assembly GCA_036759665.1. Classification (NCBI taxonomy): domain Eukaryota; kingdom Viridiplantae; phylum Streptophyta; class Magnoliopsida; order Brassicales; family Cleomaceae; genus Gynandropsis; species Gynandropsis gynandra. The sequence continues at coordinate 5,113,780 of CM071861.1, read as the reverse complement.
AATCAACTCAATTATTAGTAATTATTTATAATTTTAGTAATAACAAACGTATGGTAAATTATTTATTTATAATTTTAGTATTTTTTTACCAATAACTGTGTGGTAAAAAAATACATCCGAACATAAATTTTAGATCCCTAGATGATAATTGACAAGAAGAAACGATGGGATTTTTAACTGCCGAACTACATCAACGGCCCCGATTCCGCTGTCATTTACATCACATGACGGCCCGTAATCATGGTCTCACCGTTAAAAATTATATTAAATTAAATTGAAATAAATAAAATAAATTAGTGCGACATGACAACTGCTTCGGACTGCAAAAATGCGGCGTTAAAGGCGCATTTTAATCAACGGAAGCGGCGTATATTAGACAATCGAGGGACAGAGCCCATTATTATGACAGAGGGACCGAACCGTTTTTCACTCGCGGCGGTGATGGCGTCACCTCACGGCTGATGGTGACGTCACTCTTTTGAGAGAAATATCTCGCCCACGCGCGTGGCCTTCTTCCACGCGCCACTGTCAGAGAGAAGGGTTTGTTTTCTCCTTTTTTGTGAAAAAAGAAGACGTTTTTGTCTCAGTCGGTAAACCTGTCCTCTGTCTACTCTCTCTCTCTTTCTTTTCCAGAAAAAAAATTATTCTTTTATTTTTTTGGCTGTCTCTGTAGTCTAATCGTTTGTACGTAGTCTGGTTTTTAAAGCTCTTAGGTCTCTGCATTTCTCCAATTCGCAACCTTCTGCTGTTTGGTGGACGGAAAATTAGAGAAAATCTGAGATGGAACTACCTGTGGAGTTTGGGATTTGCCACCTGAAGAGAATTTGGTGAGCTTTGTATTTGTATTGTTTAAATTCCATGAGCGTTTGCTTTTCAATCTTAATGAACGTGGGTACGAATAGCCTGGTTGGTCCCCAAGAAATCAAATGAAAAAAGATGCTTCTTTTATGGAAATATGATAGGAATATTTACTAAGTAATTACTTTTAAGTTTATCTGTCATGTCCTTCTGAATATTGCATCTCTTAAAAGGGATCTTCCCATGAAAGATTGGAGAAGTTTAGGTTGATTCCGTTTGTTGATTATCTGTAAGTTTTCGTCTATGACCGTACCGAACTTGGAGAATTGCAGTGGTGGGTACTAAGAATTTTGTAGCTTCAACGCGATCTTGCAGATGTATGATGGTGGGTTCGGTAGAATGGGACGCAGTGATGTCAGCTCCAGGAGATGAAGGAGAGGCAACGTTGGACTGCTGAAGAAGATGCATTGTTACGCGCTTACGTGAAGCAGTTTGGTCCGAGAGAATGGCATTTGGTGTCGGAGCGTATGAACAAGCCTTTGAACCGCGATGCCAAATCTTGTCTTGAGCGTTGGAAGAATTACCTCAAGCCTGGGATCAAGAAAGGGTCCTTGACCGAGGAAGAACAGCGACTCGTGATCCGTCTTCAGGCGAAACACGGCAACAAGTGGAAGAAAATCGCAGCGGAGGTCCCCGGAAGGACAGCGAAGCGGCTGGGGAAGTGGTGGGAAGTTTTTAAGGAGAAGCAACAGAGAGAGCAGAAGGAGAGTAGTAAGAGGGCTGAGCCGATCGACGAGAGCAAGTACGATAGAATTCTTGAGAGTTTTGCAGAAAAGCTCGTGAAGGAACGGTCCGTTGGTGCAGCTGCGGCTTCTTCGACGTCGTCACTTGTAATGGTGAGTTCAAATAGTGGGTTTCTCCACAATGATCCGCCTCCTAATCCGGTAATGCCACCGTGGTTAGCCACTTCAAACGGCTGTAATCCTAACAATGTGAGGCCACCGTCGTCACCTTCGGTTACCCTTAGCTTATCTCCATCAACAGTGGCCGCAGCAGCTCCTCCACCGCCGATCCCGTGGCTGCAGCCACCGGATAGAGCGACTGAAAGCGGCCCGGGTCTGGTTTTGGGGAGTATTCAATCGGGCCATGGGCTAAACCCAGGAATACCTGCCTGCAGTAGCGAGGGTCTCTTCTTGTCAGAGCTTGTGGAGTGTTGTAGAGAGTTGGATGAAGGGCACCGTGCATGGGCGGAGCATAAGAAGGAGGCGGCATGGAGGCTAAGGAGGCTTGAGCTGCAGCTCGAATCTGAGAAGTCATGTAGACGTCGGGAGAAGATGGATGAGATAGAGGCAAAGATCAAGGCACTGAGGGACGAGCAGAAGACAGCAATGGAGAAGATTGAGAATGAGTACAAAGAACAGCTGGCTGGGCTGAGGAGGGACGCAGAGGCGAAGGAGCAGAAGTTGGCTGATCAATGGGCAGCCAAGCATGTAAGGCTAACCAAGTTTCTTGAACAGATGGGTTGTAGGCCCAGGCTAGATCGACCGTGACCGGAGAAACAGCCAACCTGTTGGGAGTCGAAAAGTGATGGTAAGGTGGGTTCTTTGTAATGTAATGTAAGCTTTTGTTTTGGTTTTGATCTCGCTTGTCTTTTTTTAGACTTTTGGTGACATTTTATCCTATAAATGTTTTGGTGTTGTTTATTATGTTTATTTGGTTATGATTTATGGGCATATGAGATTGATGAGTATATAATTTGATTTGATGTTGGAGATTACTATGATTTGTTGACCCTTTGAAGATATTAATGCCTATAATACAAATTCTTGTGTAACAAAATAATGAGAAGAGCTTAGTTGCATAAACTAAGGAAAACAAGAGTGTTCTTATTCACTCAAAGACAGTAATGTTCTTTGAACTAAACACAAAGGGAACAAATCCAAGATTTTAACAATACTACAAACATATAAGTTCTTCCAAAATAAGTCTTTTGGTCGGATTCCCAGAATATAATAGAAGAACAAAAGCAACGAGCAGCAAAAACGAAAGCAATAGATATGGTAACCCCAACTTTAAGCTTAGAAGCATTTCCGGTGAACAATTGACGGTCCAGATTCGTCGTACTCCGCCTTTGCGATCCACATCTGAAAAAAAGGATCATCAACCGAAAACGTAAGCAGAGTAAAAACAATTGTTTTATAACAAAAGAAAACCCATAATGATAACTTTAAGAGGCTTAGACCGCACCTGCTGGAAGGTACTGAGGGAGGCTAGGATAGACCCTCCAATCCAGACAGAGTATTTCCTCTCGGGCGGGGCTACAACTTTAATCTTCATGCTGCTCGGAGCCAAAGCAGTGATCTCTTTGCTCATCCTGTCAGCAATTCCGGGGAACATTGTAGTTCCACCACTGAGCACAATGTTACCGTACAAGTCCTTTCTGATATCGACGTCACACTTCATTATGGAGTTGTAGGTGGTTTCATGGATACCAGCAGCTTCCATACCAATCATAGATGGCTGGTAAAGAACCTCTGGGCAACGGAACCTTTCGGATCCGATGGTGATCACCTGCCCATCGGGTAGCTCATAGTTCTTCTCCACAGCAGAGCTGGTTTTAGCCGTCTCAAGCTCCTGCTCGTAGTCAAGGGCAATGTAGCAGAGCTTCTCCTTTATGTCTCTAACGATTTCACGCTCAGCTGTAGTGGTGAAGGAGTAACCACGCTCAGTGAGGATCTTCATCAGGGCATCTGTGAGGTCACGACCTGCAAGGTCAAGACGTAGGATGGCATGGGGAAGTGCATAACCCTCATAGATAGGGACAGTGTGGCTGACACCATCTCCAGAGTCGAGCACAATACCTGCACAGAAAATCACAGATTTACAACAACGCACCATATTTTCTTAAAATGAAACCCATTTTGCAGGTGTGAAGTGATCTAGTTTATATAATGTCTCACTCACCAGTCGTACGACCACTGGCGTAAAGTGAAAGGACAGCCTGAATGGCCACATACATGGCTGGGGCATTGAAAGTCTCAAACATGATCTGGGTCATCTTCTCACGGTTAGCCTTTGGATTGAGAGGTGCTTCAGTGAGAAGAATGGGATGCTCCTCAGGAGCAACCCGAAGCTCATTGTAGAAAGTGTGGTGCCAAATTTTCTCCATATCATCCCAGTTGCTGACAATTCCGTGCTCAATAGGGTACTTGAGGGTTAGAATACCACGCTTAGATTGAGCTTCATCGCCAACATAAGCATCCTTCTGACCCATTCCCACCATCACTCCAGTGTGACGTGGACGGCCCACAATGCTAGGAAAGACGGCCCTCGGCGCATCATCCCCAGCAAACCCAGCCTAGTCAAAACACAACATAAACTTTAACCACATGGTATATTCATCCTACTCCAAATGATGACCGTCAAGCTACAAACATTTAGGTTACAGAGACAATCATGCAAACACTGGTCTATGTTAAGCTTAGCACTGTAGCGGATCCATGAAACAAAACCCATGATTTCATATTCAGAAATGTATTGAAGAAAACAGAAAACAAGACTGAAAGATAAAACATTGAAGATCACAAGTGATGAGACATTGTAGCTTCAGAGTACCTTGACCATTCCAGTTCCATTGTCGCAAACAAGGGGTTGAATGTCCTCACCGTCCGCCATTTTCTACTTTCTGCAAACAAAATCGAGAATTCAGATTTCCCCAATATCAATTTGTGGAAACACACAAAAATTAAACAACAAAAACAGATTGTAATAAAAAAGACTTTTGTCATTCCAAACAACATCAGCTGGAACAATCTCTAAACAATGAAATCTTAATATAAGCAGAGACGAAAATCATCAATGAATCATAGATATAATGCAAAAAAGAATAATTTAGAACGAATCATATAAATGAAACATCCTACCAGGAAAATCCTAATCTAAATGGAACAAAATCGAATAATGGACGAATATTCCAGATCCAGAATCACATTACAGATTCGTATTCTGAAATTAAGCGACATTAACTAGGAAAAACAAAAGAACCCAGCTGACATTTTAAAATTACTTTATTATTGAAGCAATATCGATCTATAAAAAGGCACATGATTATTTAACATACAAACCCAGATCGAACATGAACTTATGGGTTTTCGATTCACACAATTAATCCAACGCAATACCATCGTCAATCCAGTGACGAGATACCAGGAAAACGAAAACCCAGAACGAAAATAGCGGAAAACGAATCCAAAATGAAATTTTAAATCAAATCGATGTATAAACGTAACGAATCCAGATAAATAACGAAACACGAATCCAAATGACATTATCAATCAAATCTATGAAGAACCGTAACGAAAGCTAGATCAAAAGAAACACATACAGAAGCCAAGTTTTACCGGGAATCGAGAGAAAAAAGACGATGACTTTGTCGGAGACGGAGGATCCCGAATAACCTTTTTTTCCCTGCTTGATGAAAGGAAAAAACGACAATGGGAGAGAAGCGGAGGAAGTGAAATAAGGCCAAAGAAATGGAAGAGTAAATAAGAAAAAAAAAACGGGTCCAAAGGCTTCAACTTCGGCTCACCTCGTTTTCCGGTTATATTGCGCCTGAAAAGACGTTATTGACCCTCGATGCTTTTATTATTTTGCCTGTGTGATGATGATTAGGTTTTCCCCTACAGTTATGGCTTTAGTTACAATTATCATTTATCAAAGCAGCTTTAATTTTAAATAATAATAATAATAAGATAATTAGATTTTTCTTTATTTTTCATAATATGTCAACAAAAAGAACCATTGTTAGTTTGTAAATTTTTAAAAACTATTAGATTCGGTTTAAATTTTTATGAGTTATTATATCCAAGGTTCAAGAATTCGGTTTAGGCGGTCATCTAGGCGTTGGGTGGTGGTCGGACGTCTCGATTTTTTTTTTCAAATAGGTGGTTCTGGGCGGAGGGGCGGTCTAGGTGACCTGGGCGGTCGATTAGTCGCTCGACTGTCGTTTAGGCGGTTTTTTTTCTTGAGTTAAGTAAACGACGTCGTTTTGGTTTTTTGGTCTTTTGAAAAAAAAATCAGAAACCCTAACCTGTATCACTCTCCTTTCTCCTCTGTCTCTTTCCTCTGTCGCCCACGAGTTGCCCCATAATCCCTAATCCCCTACCGCGTCCGTCCCTGCCTTCTTCTTCCCCTCGTCGCTCGTCTGGTTTGCAGCTGTACCGTCGCTCGTCTGGTGTTGCTCATCCAGTTGTGTCGCGTCCGTCCTTGCCTTCGTCTTCCCCTCGTTCACTCATCTGGTTGTGTAGCTCTTCTGGTTGTGTAGCTAGTCCAGTTGTGTAGCTCGTCTGATGTTGCTCGTCCGGTTGTGTAGCTCGTCTGGTTGCCTCCCTGCCCGTCATCTTCATCTTCATTTTGGTAAATCCTCCATACGAATATGTAGTTCTGGTTATGGATCATCAGTTAAGAAGAATGTTAATTGTATATAGATTAGGATGATCATGTAAGATTAGGATGGTCATGTAACTTTGAATCTGTAGTAAAATTGTCAAGCTTATCAAAATTTGAATTTTTTTACAGTATGATGTTTTGTTTATGATTCATGTTTATATAATTTTGTTCGTTATTATAATAAGAAAGTAATATCATTTGACTCTTTGTTTAAGGTTATGACTTCTTGTTCAACTTCAAATTCTACTTCTACAACTGCAACTCAATCATCAAATTTGCAAAGAAAATCAAATGATGTTGTATTATTTACATATATATATATCTATCTATCTATATATACATTTCCGCCTAGCCAACATCTAGGCTCCGTCTAGGCGTTCTAGGTGCTAGGTGCTGGGTGTCCGCCCGCCTAGCACTTTCTTGAAACTTGGTTATTTCTAAATATACTCCTTCAGTAATCATTAATTCCACGTTCTAAACGAAAATCTTTCAAATCTTGTGTTTTCAACGGTGTTCAAGAAGATGATCTAGACGGTCGTCTAGGTGCTAGATGCAATCCGGGCACTATGACTAATCCCTAATTAAGGGTGCTGGACAGATGAATGGCCTGGACGGTTATTTTTTGGGTCAAGACCAAAATAAAAACATTTCGGTCTTTAGAAAAAAAAAAGATACTGTTCTTGTGACTCGTCTCCTCGCCAGCCTTAAAGCCGAAATTGCCTCTTCACCACACAATCTTTGAAATCTTCGCCGTCTCTCGTCTCATTAGACAACCGACGTTGTTCCTCTTGTTACACTCCCACCTTCTGTAACACCTTCATCCCAGAACAACTTCGGGACTAGGAGTGTCCACCATCACCTACAATAGGTGGCTACACGTGTCATCCCTCAAACACAATTAAATAATAAAACAAATACTTTTATTTCAAATTGTGAATGGTTTGAGCCAAATAGCGGAAGAAAAATATAAAAACATAATAAAAACCAATACGAATTGTATAATAAAGTTTATCGAGACCTTATGCACGCCTCTCCTTTCAGTCCACTGTAAGCTCTGATACTGCCGCTTGATCTCTTTGATATTTTTCTTTGCTATAACCTGTCCATCCACGATAGCCCACAAAAAAGGGTGAGTCAAAGACATACTCAGTGAGATCCATACATGCATGCATTTTGTGCCATGTATTCTCCCACTCTCGAATGCGTAACATAAAATAAACATTTATCACACTACAGACACATAAATAACTCTACCCAACCGGACTGAGTATTTTAAGTCTAAGACTAGTACCACACCGGATCATAACTCACAGAGTCCACACGACTCTAACTCAAGCATACGCTCGCAAAGTCCAGAGGACCCCAACACACTAAAGATCTCGCAAGGTCACAACATACCCCAACCATCAGTACAATACAATGCTGTGTCGCTCGAAAGGTTACCATAACTCCAACACAATACGATGCTAGTAGATCCACTGATCTGACTAACTATAACGCTCGCTCGAAAGGTTACCACAACTCCAACACAGTACGATACTGGTAAATCCACTGATCCGATTAACTATAATGATCGCTCGAAATGTTATCGTAACCCCAACACGGTACGACGCTAGCAGATCCACTAATCTGACTAACTACAACATTTCTTTGCTCGAAAGGTTAAAACAACCCCAATAGGGTATGATGCCATCGCTGAACCAAGTGTCATAATAATAACATCTTCGACCCGATACTCCTCACATGACAACTCTCACCGACACGCTCACACATGCCTTTTTTTGAAGGTTCGAGTATGAAATCACTCGATTGAGCACACTAGACAAGATGCTCACTCGACTCTATCACCGAAACCCAGAATATCCACGTTCTCTTACCTTGACGCCTGGTCGAGCATCAATTTTCCAGATCATCTCTAACCAATTTAGTTTCACAAAACATAACTCATATATATATGCCATCAATCATCATTCGATGATTTTAGGCTTGAGTCCATTCTCCACTTATAATGTCTCAATCTCCCATTATGATCCTAGAAATCTTATTGTGATCATGCCTCATTTTATATGTAGAAACTTCTGCACTAATGAACAATAAAACCGAAATTGGGATGGGGAAAGATCATCACCTTAATTTTCCAGAGGGCTTGACGATTCCTAATGATATCACTAACAACATCACAAATCAATTTTCTCATATTTCAGATTCATTCAATTAATCAAATCCAGAGTATAAATCTTCAAATTAAAGAAATCATCGTAAGAACATGTCTAGAGATTTACCATAATTTCGATTAGAACTCACTCATGAAAAACTTGTTGAAAAATTGATGATCTTTGTTTTTCCTTTCTTCTTCCTTTTTTTCACTTTTCTCTTTTTTCTTTTCTTCTCTTCTTCGGTAGATGACTACAACATCTTTTCTTTTTTTCCTCCTAATTAACTATTATGGTCATGTGCTTCACGAGCTTCACATTCTCCCCACCACAACATAATTATTTCTCGAATTATATGTATTTGATTCTTACGGTAATCTTTGTATTCCATGAATTGAAGAACCATACTACTCATCGTCCAACAACTCTAGATACTCTTGTATCATCTTTTCTTCTAATTCTCATGTTTTCCTTCCACGTTATGATGTTACAACACGACCTTTATCATCAGAATTAACTTACCTCTCAATTGTTTCACTTGGTAGACCAAAAAATGTTCTTTCTACGTTAAGTCCTTTTTAAAATTTGTTTGTGATTCTACGAGTATTTCCTCGTGTACTGATAAACACTAATGCAACAAAGATACAAGAAACCTGTCATGTATTCCCTCTAATGATGATGCTAATTCTAGCTGATAGGTGATCACACTAATTTGATTTATCACCTTAAATGAATGGATCGTGGTAACAACTTGTTTAACTAGATCCCACCATGTATCCATCACCTCACTTAAACCTGTAAAGATACCATATCTCCGAAATTAAACACAAGATATTTTCTTTTCATGTCAGAATAACTCTTCTAACAATCCTAAGTCATCAACGTTTCCGTCTTAACAATTATCAGTTTTTCTATAGTTTTCTCTACATTCTCAGCTATAAATATAGATCGCTTCCCCACCTCAGTCCAACAAAATGGTGTGAAACACGTTGCTAATAAAATGCTTTATACGACGACATTTCAATGCTAGTATGATAGCTATTATTGTACATGAACTCGCAAGTGGCAAGTGGTCATCCTAATAATCATACCTCTCCTGTGCATATGCTCGTAACAAAAATCATCAAGTGTCCTTATAATTCTTTTAGAATATCCACATACATGTGGATGAATACATGATACTCATGTGCAATTTGGTGCGTAAATTTTATGAAAACCCTTCCAAAGATGAGATGAATCTCTCATCTTGATCTGACCTAATGCTTAGTGGAACCCAAGTGAACTTCACAATCTGTACAACATAAAAAGTAGATAAATTAACCACATTATTAAAAGTTTTCTTTATCAGAATGAAATGGGTCGATTTAGTTAACCGCTCCACGATTACCCAAATGACATCCTTTTCACTTTGCATCCTTGAAAGACTCATCACAAAATCCATGATAATATGGTATCGGTTCTATTCGGATATTGGAAAATTTTGCAATTTTCCGCTAGGTACTTGTTGTTTCCCCTTAACTAATTGACATGTTGGACATTTCGCTACCCATCGAGAAATGTCCTTCTTCATCTTTAGTCATCGATAAAGTTTAAGAACCTTCCAATACAGTTTTATAGATCCATAATTAGATTGGTGAGCTTTGCTCAAAATTTAATATATAATCCTTACATCCTTTGGCACACATATTCTTTACCAATGATCATTACCAGACCATAGTCCATGACCTTGTACAACTTGTACCTTGGGTCCTACTGAAGATAATGAATCTTCTACAATCCATCCTCAGAAAATTCTGTTACTTAAAATTCTATTTGATAGATCTACATAGTTTACTGCTTACAATCTCACACTCTCTGACCCGGTCCACACTTTTTTTGGTCTCAAAACACTTATCTGACTAATAAAATCACTAAACTCTTGTATAACCCTATCTCTACTCTCTTACGAATCAATGTACCTGTAACAACACTTTTTTTTAGATTTTATGTGATGTTTATCTCATAGTCTACAACAAATTCAATCCACATCCTTTGATGCAAATTCATCTCTACCTGCATTAATATGTACTTCAAATATTTGTAGCCTGAAAAAGATCTATTATCTCTTTAGGGTATGTCATCCAATTCTTTAACATGAGGACCATATACGTATTTTCTAAATCATGAGTTATCTAATTCTATTCATGTTTACACATTGTATCGATAACTGAGCAATCACATTATCTACTTGTATAAAGCATCCTAACCCCATCCTTTATGCATCTATATACACTATGAATGTATCAAACTCCAAATCTTGATTGTGGTAAAACTAACACTGAAGACTAGTTTAGCTTCTCCTTTATGAACACATATATCTCACCCATTGAGAACTTTTTGAGAATCTAAATTTCGACTTTCTAGAGTATGCATTTGAAATATAATTATTAAATCTCTAAAATTAGTAGTTGATTTTCCATCGATGGTTTCACGAAACTATGCAGAACACCGGTATAAAAAAACATATGAGTTTGTAGGCCTCCCATGATTATCGATCCACCGTTAGACCGAGCTTTTGCTTCTTAGCCTCGCCCTTTTCTTGCTATTCTCTCATGGTGTATACCCTCGATTTCATGACCCTACAATTTGACGCGTGCTCTTAACTCTATTGTTCTTCACTTACTTATTAAACATACTTTCGAAATTGATCTTCAAAATTGTCACATTATAAGCATTCTACTCTTTTGTCTATCCTTAACATTGTCTAACATGTTCACTTCCACGTTGATAGCATGAACACCTCAAATAACTACGATTCAAAAATCTGAACCACCATATCTCATCATGTCTCCTTCAAACCTGTTGGATGATTTTTTTCCTTTTTCCTTTTGAAAACCTTAAGATGTCCTCCTCAATGAGTCCTTTCTCTTCTAAGTGAGCTTCTAGAGTATCTCAGACAATGATTCATACGTGATCATTTCAATCTTTCATTTGAATTCTGGATGCATTGTGTTGACCATGCGTAAGTGTTAAAATGCCAACTCTATAACTCCACAAGCAGTGCGTGGCACATGTTTCAGCTTAAAAGGTTGTTTTGAACTTAAACCAATGAAAAATGCTACGGACATTCCTTTGGATTTCATCTCACTAGAAAATTCTTTCATTCACCAAATAGTGGAATACAATATCCAACTTAAAACTCTGATCAACATCTTGATAATTGAAAGTTCCTTCCAAGTCAAAACATTTATGAATCCACCCTTATGGGAGATATCACACCTTTACATTATATCCTAGCACTGAATCTAGTCATGTGATTCACGACATAGAACTAAACTCACATATTCTCTTATCTCTAATTCATTTGAGTTGGCGGTAGCAGTGTCTTCAATGTTGATAATAGTACCCTCAAATTCTCTTTTTGGCCATGTTTTCAACCTTTTACTAGTAGGTCTTTTAAGACTTCTCTTACAAAATCTCTATACATCCCACTTTTTGACCTTCATAATAACCAAAAAGTCTTTGTTTGCTCTATGAAAAAGAGTCAACTAACCATCCTCCTCGATACTATCTACAAAATAGGGTTAGCCATCTAACTTTCTACATCTTAAAACCCCAACTTGACATTTAAGTCATGTGTGCTATGATATTAATACTTTATTAAAACATTTCGAAGAACCATTTGCAATCCCATGAAAACAATAAATCAAAAAACAAAAAAAATGGAAACTAGAGCTCTGATACCAATTTGTAACACCCTCATCCCAGAATAACCTCGGGACTAGGAGTGTCCACCATCACCTACAAGAGGTGGTTACATGTGTCATCGCTCAAACACAATCACATAATAAAATAAATACTTTTATTTCAAATTTTGAATGGTTCGAACCAATTAGCGAAATAAAAAGTATAAAATCATAACAAAAACAAATGCGAAATGTATAATAAAGTTTATCACCTCATGCACCCCTCTCCTTTGAGCCCGTTGTAAGCTCTGATACGGCTACTCAACCTCTTTGATCTTTTTCTTTACTATAACCCGTCCATCCACGATAGCTCGGGTGAGTACAAAGATGTACTCAGTGAGATCCCTACATGCACGTATTTTGTGCCACGTATTCTCCCACTCTCGAATGTGTAAGATAAAATAAACATTTGTTACACTACAGACACATAAATTACTCTACCCAACCCGACTGAATATCCAAAAGTCTGAGACCAGTACCATACCGGATCATAACTCACAGAGTCCACACGACTCTAACTCGGGCATACGCTTGCAAAGTCTAGAGGACCCCAACACATTGAAGATCTCGCAAGGTCACAACATACCCCAACCATCAGTACAATACAACACAATACGATGCTGGTAGATCCACTAATATGACTAACTACAGCGTTTCGTCGCTCGAAAGGTTAAAACAACCCCATCACGGTCTGAAGCCATCGCTGAACCAAGTGTCGCAATACTAACATCTTTGACTCGATACTCCTCACATGACAACTCTCATCGACACGCTTGCACACACATGTTTTTGAAGGTTCAAGTGTGAAATCACTCGATTGAGCACACTAGACAAGATACTCACTCTACTCTATCACCGAAACCCAGAATATCCACGTTCTCTGACCTTTATGTCTGGTCGAGCGTGAATTTTCCAGATTATTTTTGACCACTTTAGTTTCACAAAAAAATAACTCATATATATGCCATCAATCATCATTTGACAATTTTAGGCTTGAGTCCATTCTTCACTTATAATTTCTAAATTTTTCCATTATGATCCTAAAAATCTTATTATGATCATGCCTTGTTTTAAATGTAGAAACTTCTCCACGAATCAACAATAAAACCAAAATTGGGACGCGAAAAGATCATCACCTTAATTTTCCACGAACTTGACGATTCTTGATGATATCACTAACAACATCACAAATCAAATTTCTCCCATTACAGATCCATTCAATTAATAAATATCCAGAGAAACAATCATAAGAAAATTACTAGTGATTTACCATTTTTTTAATAGAACTCAGGCATGAAAAACTTGGTGAAAAATTGATGATCTTTCTTTTCCTTTGTTTTTCCTTTCTTCTCACCTTTCTCTTTTTTTTCTTCTCTTCTTCGGCAGATGGCTACAACCTCTTTTTTCCCCCTCTTAATTAACCTATCATGGTCATGGCTTCGTGGGCTTCACACCTTCTTCTCTCTATATGTTGAATCCATCCTCTCTTGGTTCACCATCTTCCTTCTCCGAATTCGTTGTTGTCTCCTTTCGTTTCTTCATCGACTGTCATCTCTCTCACTACTCCACCTGCCTTTTTCATTCTAGACCCGCACCTTGCTAGTTTTCCTAACTCCTGCTCTCGATAAGTCTTTTTTTCTTGGTTGGTCTCCTCTCTTCCTTCTCGGAATGCTTATTAACATTTTATTTTATTTTTTCTAAAACAAAATTTAAAATGGTTCTTACTGCTATATGGTATACTTTGTTATGTTTTTTAGAGAATTTATATATGATTTATTAAGAATCTAAGTTTCTTTGAATAAAATTTACAGAGAAAATCGAAAAATTTTGGATGAGAATTCAATATGTTAGAAAAAAGAAACCTTGTGTGTTTGGTCCTATAGATATTAGGATCAACATTGAGATAACAAAATATTCATGATGCATTTTCCAAAGAGAGGTTGAAAAAGGTTCATGAATATATTGCTAGATAGATTCACATTCATGGTGTTGTTTTTAATATGATTAATAAGGATGAGTTCAAGATGTTGGTTGAAATGATTGGATTATATATATGGACCCAGTGCTACACTACCAAATTTTTACCATTTAAGATGATGAGGAACATGTTCTAGTTCCACAAAAAATCATACAAGGACCAATCACGAGGACTAGAGAAAAAGAGATTAGGAATGCGATACAAGGAGATGAGGCCGACATGAGTAGGGTGCTAAATAGGTTGCTGATTCGCGGGCTGACCCTGACCCATTCCACAAAAAGTAGGCAGGTTCAGGAAAATTTATCCTCGAACAAATGGACTCATGGGCTGGGCTAGAATTTTTTGCGATCCATATGGGTTAATCCGCAAATAATAATTTTTTAGTTTTACTTTTGTTTTATTTGTGTTATATTAAAGAAAAATAATGATAATACTAATACTTTTTCTATATTTAAGTGTTATTCTGCATTTTTTAATGTTTACTTATGTTTTTATTATTTTATGATATTATATATATATATCTAAGAAATAAAATGTAATTTTAAATTTTATTAGAATTTTAAAAAAGAATTACAACCCGCAAGCTAAACTATATAACCCTCGGATTTTGGTGGTCTGGGTTGGGGTGAAACTTTTTCAAACCATATAAAATATGTGTTGCGCTAGGCTAGAAGAAAAAAAACCAGCCCTCTGGGGTGGGCTGTGCTAGCCCATATAGCACCGTTAGAAAGGAGCAAAAAACTGAAGGAGAAAAAACGTTCGGCAAGAGCAAAATATTGCTCGACCTAAGCAAGTTCTCTAGACCATTGTATGCATGAAGAGCATTCAGAGGACTAGATCGCTCGGCTCGACCATTACGCAACTCGATCGAGCATTGGAGGACTCGACCAAACATACTTTAGTCTTGCATATTTTAGGTTACGATTTACCAAGTTATGTTAAGTTAGTTTTATTTTATTCAGATTTTCATTACTATTTCACCTTTATAAATAAGAGACCCGTTGTATGACTTTTTAACTAAAATCAGTTAAGAGTGTTTTTCTTTTATATTTCTTGAGATTTAGTTATTGAACTCTTATACAGATTCTGAGCATTCACCAACTTATCAACACTAGATCACAAGTGTTGTGGTATCATTTTCTAAGTCAAGGTTTTTATAGTCAGGTTGTAGTTAAGATTTGGAATGTCCATTCTTAGGGAATACAAGTTTCAGGTTCTACTATCAAGATTCTAAGGGGTTTCAATTTGATTACATCTTTCTAACACTAGAATGCTGACCTAAATTCATATCAAGTGGTATTAGAGTCTCATTCTTGCGTCAACCTATCTCTCTATTATTTTATTTTTTTATTTTAGTTATTTTTTTATTCTGTTTGATTCGTTTTAGATTGGTTAATTTTTATTTTATCGTATTAAAAGAAAAGATAAAACAAAAAAAAGAAGAGAAAATGAAGAAAACAAAACAAAAAGGAAATAAGGAAAAAAAGAAAAATGTAAAAGGAAAAACCACATAAAGAAAAAAAGTAAAAGAAAACACAGAAAGGAAGAAAAAAGAAAAAAAAAAAGGAAAAGTACAAATAGGAAAGCATAGAAAGAAAATAGGCAAAGGAATTAAAAGTTTCATTGGTTAGAAATCTTAGACGAAGTGTCAATATTATACAGTTGTACTGTCAAGATTTAATTTGAATTTGTTGAGAATTCACTTCGATTCGTTATTGAGTTTCAAGCTAACTTGAAAAGGAGAAGTCGATTAAAAGACATGAGATTGAGTGGAAAAAATTCAGGGGAACACTTTTTTGAACGATTGAGAGCCTCGTTCATCTTCCTTTTCAATCATCATTTTTGTTTTTATATTTCTGATGTCTAGTTACAGAATTCATCACGAATAACCACCACAAGGTGAGGGATTCATTCAGTTGCAATTGATAATGGATGAATTTAGATGAATGATGCAAGAATTCACCATTTTCCACTGATGACGTGATGATGTGGTAGAAGCAACACGTGGGGTTTACGAACCACATAGAGAACCAAACATAGCTCGTAATACATACATACGATATAGACATGAATGAGAACAACTCTACTGAGGTTCTAAACAGACATTATGGTTGTCCAAAGAAGCCCAACCAATGATCATGCAACATTATCGAGGATGACATTATTAACATTAACTCGCACATAATTTGAATGGGAAGGGAAGAAAAATTAGGTGAATTTGCATCCGCAAGTTTTAGTGACTATGTACTCACGTGGTGGGATTAGCTCAAGCTTTCTAGAAGGCATAATGGCCACTTAGGATGAAATGTGTACCATCATGAGACATCGATTTATCCCTTCTCAATATCATTGAGAGGTAAATAAATATTTAATGCTATTGGTACAAGATATTAGGAGCGTGAACAACCACTACAAAGAGATGAATTTTCTCATGATACGTGCCAATATAGATAAGGTCACGAGGCCACCATTGATCGTTTTATTGGTAATGTTTATCATGATATTCAAGACCATGTGGAAACTCATCAATATGTGTAAATGGGCGATCTTCTTCACTTGACCCCTAAGATTGAGAAACAACTCAAACACATAGGAATGGCAACTCAAGAGCATGAGATGTCATACACTAGCAGTAAGATCGAGCCAAAACCCCATATGTCGAATCCAAAAATACAAGGTACCCATAAAATCCATATGAATAATAGTGACATTACATGTTTCACATTTCAAGGTCATGGGCATTACACCAAACATTACAAAAGGACTATGTTAGTACACGTAGATGGAGGTTATGAGACAATATCAGATGAAGATGTGAAACCTAAGGCTGATGAGTCAGATGAAAGTGCTGAGAAATATGAAGCAGCAAAGGGAAAAGTTTTGGTAATGTGATAACCTACATGCTATAGAGAATGCAATGGAGCAATAAAAAAACATCTTCTACACACGAGAGCTTATAAAAAAGGACACAAACATGGCAAGCACTCACTTGTTGAGAAGTTAGGGCTCATAACTGCAAAGCATCTGGAGCCATACAAGCTTCACTAGCTAAAAGATAGTGGGGAAACCTAGTAAATGTTTCATTCCCTATCAATAAGTACTAGGACAATGTTCCTTGTGACATTGTACCAATGCAAGTTGGACATCAATTATTGAGAAGGACGTGGCAATTTGATACGCAAGCTCAAAATGATGGCTTCAGCAACAAATACACATTCAAATTCAAGAAGAAACAAGTTCAGTTATCAATGCTAACACCCAAGGAAGACTAAGAAAATTAGTTGCGAATGCATAAGTATGAGAGATGTGAAAACTTAGTGACATTGTTGTAGATCGCCAAATTAGTGAGGTCTTGAGAAAAACCAAGAAAAAGACCTATGAGAGTAATTTCGTGAGCGAGAATTTCCTTTCAATGAAAGCGAGAGAAAATGTGAAAATTCTTGTTACTTTAGCCAATGAATGTGCTCACGCACAAAGAGGCAATCATTCCTAACAATCTAACTTCCCTTTTTCTAGTGTTGATCTTAAGTTGTTGCAGGATTCCAAAGACAGATTCCCAAATAAAAATCCACCTGATGATGAGAAAGAGGTGGATATGAAAGTATTAAAGGATTTTTGGGACCAAAAGACAAACAAAAGGCTCAAATCACAACATATGTTACATGGTAATCACATTGTTAATGCAATTTTTTATATTACTAAGTTG
Source organism: Gynandropsis gynandra (assembly GCA_036759665.1). Taxonomy (NCBI): domain Eukaryota; kingdom Viridiplantae; phylum Streptophyta; class Magnoliopsida; order Brassicales; family Cleomaceae; genus Gynandropsis; species Gynandropsis gynandra. The sequence goes on along the minus strand of CM071861.1, from coordinate 5,095,972 downwards.
GCTCATTTTGATGAAGTTGAAGGAATGGATTTGAGGTCAAATCTTTTTAAAGGAGGAGATGATGAGGACAAGGTCATGGTTCCACCATGAATCACACAAGGACCAATCACGAGGGCTAGAGGGAAGAAGCTTAGGAATGCACTCACTAAAATGGATGCATGAGGAACAATTGGAGGATTGGATTGTTCGATTCGACCATTATACAGCTCGACTGAGCATTGAAGCATTCAATTGAGCATATGAGTTATTAGACCGAATATGCTCTAGTTTTGTGGACTATAGGGTAAGAATTTTGTGGTGCTCGACCAAGCAATTATACCATGGGAATGAGCGATTTTACCAAGTTTTGTTAAATTAGTTTATTATATATATTTTCCTATTATTTTCTACTTCAATACCCATTGTATGACTTTTTTGAACTATTTCTAGCCATTTCTTGAGATTTAGCTATTGAACTCTTGGAGAGATTCTGAGTATTTACCAACTTATCAACATTAGATCACAAGTCTTGTGGTGTCATTCGTCGAGTCTAGGGTTTTCTAGTCAAGTTTTAATTGGGGTTTGGGATGTCCTTTCTGTTTGATTTCATCTTCTAACAAGTCTAGGTTCATATCCTAAAAAGGCCATTATTGAAACCTTAGGTTGATAGACTGAAAGGTCTAGTAAAGGAACAAGAAAAAGAATGAATTTTTAATGGATTTTCGGTTATGAAAGATGCTTGGACATATAGAAAAAAAAGGAGTATTATGAATTTGTACATAAATCATAGAAAAGGTACGACATTCCATTCTTCTAAAGATTGTTCAAGTGAGGCACATATGGGACAATTCATCTTTGAATATGTGAAAGAATGCATTAAAAAATTTTGTGTTGATAATGTTGTTCAATTGGTAATGGATAATGCCACTAATAACATGGGCACTTCAAAGTTGTTAAAGAATTAAATGCTAGATAGTTTTTGGCATCTTGTGAAACTCGTACAATAAATTTGATGTTAGAGAGCGTTACAAAGCTTGACAAGTTTAAAGAGACAATAGAAAGGGACAAGGCGTTTACAATTATTATTTATGCCCACCAAAAGACTTTATCGATGATGAAGGTTTATATTGTGAGGCCTAGAGTTAGAAGATTTGTATTGGTTTATCTAAGTTTATTAAGTTTGGATACCAGACAAGAAGGACTGAAGATGATGTTTGCTAACAAAAAAAAAAAAAGGATTGATTTCAAATGGTCAAAGCATCATGAGGGGAAAGCTCCATTTGCCACTGTGACGAGTTTCTTATTCTAGTTTTGCGTAATGTTGTGCTTGAAAGTACCCTTTTTTTCTTATTCTAAACTCGTTGTGCTTGATGAGTTTCTTATTCTAGAATTTTTTATTCTTATATATCTACATTTTAACTTTATTTTACTGATGGTAGTTGATTGGTGGGATTTTTAAGGAACGAGTGTACCTCATTTGAGAAAAACTAGCGATGCAGATTCTTTCTTTAACAACTTGTTTATCAGTATGTGAACAAAATTGTATACTTTTGAAGGAATAAGTAAGTGACCAAAATTTCATTTAATTATTTATCTTCCATTCATTCCAATTGTTTTAATAAATAACCATTTATCTTCTTGTGTAGGTACACATAAAAATGAATCCGACTTGATAACAAAGGGTTGAACAATCTTTTTTATGTTTAATTTAATGCAAAGTTGATAGATCCAAGAGAAAAATGAACAAGATTTTGGGTGTAATTCTATCTAATAATGCATATCATGTTCAACGTCGGATTGTTGATAGCGGAAAATTTGGAGACGAATCGAGGAAAGACTATGAAGGATCAAACCAAGATGCGGTAACGCGTGAGGATTCAAGAGATCAAGTTTGAGAGCTTGATGAATTTGATTTTGATTAATGTTAATTTTGAATTTGATGAAGAACATTTAATGAAGAATGTTGGAAAATGAAATTAGATAGTTAGAAAATTTAGTTATTTTTGTTTTATATTCCGATTTATCTTTTTGTATGTGACATTTTATATGTACTTATGAATATTTAAAATTTATTTTGATTATAATTATATTATATATATAATTCCGTTTTGTCCGCCTAGGCTCAGTGTAGACACCGCCTATGCTGTGTCTAAGCATTGGGTGTCCGTTCGTTTAGCGCTTACGCTTTCTTGTATCTTGATTTTTATTAATAAATGCTTCTTTTCTTCTATACATTCTCACCACATCAATATTCAATTTACCACCCTTATATCCACAAAAAATAAATGTTTTTTCGGTGACTTTAAAGGATCTACCAATAAAAAGGATTTTAACCATCCTCTTCTTCTCGATGGTGATGTATGGTGTATGGTTGTTAATTGTTTTTTTTGTTCCCTCTTGCTTATGGTGATGTATGGTGTATGTCAATTTTCCCGATAGAAAATTTCCCTTTTACATTTTCTTTCTTAACATGTCCCTAGATATTCCAAATCTAACATTGCTTGTACTCATTTTGTCATATTTTCTCTTTTTGTGGGAGCGACAATGGAATCTTTCTCGATTGCTACATCATTTGGATCTTTTTCTCGTCTATGCAAAGACAAAGATTCATCTCTAATCATTTCTCTGTGTTGTGTTTCCTTCTCTAACCACTTCAATAAATCTCTCTCATTCCTCTTTGTTGTCTTTGCATTTATAATTTCGTAGGCCAAAATTGCATAAATTTGGGTATTTCATTTGAGATGAATGGAGAACTACAACCTTGGCCTATGCTAACACAAGGCAATCTATTACATTTTTGCCCTTGGTTTGTCTCTCCTTCACTTTTTTCTACTTTCGTCCGAATCAAACAAAGAAACGGTCAATAGGGAATTGTAACGTCGAAGCAATGAAGATCATTGAGCTGCAACACAGACCACTAAAAACATGGAATTATCAATGCATATATCCATTGAAAATGCATGGATTTGCATTGGAAAATGTATTTTTAATGTAAACTCAAAGCGATTTGAATGTTGACTATGACACTGTTGGTAAACGCAAATTATTTAATGTGTTAGAAGAGGCAACCGAATCCCTACAAAAATTAGTGTTCAACATAGCAACGCGGGATCAACGTACTAGCATTACACATATCCACGAAATTGCATTTGCAAATAGTTTTACAAAAATTATCCTAAATAATAGTCCGCCTCTAATCTTTTGCCAGCTTCTAAGTAGCATCCATCCCATATACGAGTTTAAATAGTTGGTCTTGATGCATGAAGTCATGCTGGACTTTAGTGTACACAACTAAAAATCTTCGATTTATGGAAGGATAACCTGTCTGTAAGTTTTTGGACAAGTTTTGGGGAGGATGTAACTAAGTCATTTGTATTCCATTTGTAAATCTTCTGTACATATGGAGAGTTTCCAGACAATTTCTCGTGTCGTCTTGAATTTATGAATTGACCTATTGTTCGTCTAGAATTTAGGGATGGTCGTAATGTCTATCCGAAGTTAGTGAAGATTTAGATATGTTTATAGTTTTGTACCTAATCCATCCGTGTCTATCCCTAATCCGACTAAAAATTTCTTATATAACCCACACCATATATTTTTTCTATCTTTACACAAAATTATAATATATTCTACTTCATATCATCTTTCTATTTCATATTATAATGGCATCATCGTCAAGATCAAATATTTTTGTATTAAGATAATGAATGTATAAAATAATTGACCCAAAACAATTTATGACGAATGTGATAGATAAAAAACTTACAAAGAATCCGGTAAATTGATTTGTCTATGCATCAAGTGCAAGAATGAGAAATTTGTGAGTGAGAGAACCATGTAGAATCATCTTTATTTAAGAGTTTTCACTCCTAATATGTGTTTATCTCCTAGAGAAAATTTTGCACCATAGAGTAGTAAAGTTTTTGAATATTTTTAAAGGAGTATTGCACATCATGAAGTTATTGGGATATGTCAAGATGTAAAAAATAAGCGTTATGTTGCAATGTTCAAATTGTATTCCATGAAACAAATGAATATTGAGAAGGATCCAAATGATGATGCCAAAAAGATTTTTTGAAATTTCGTGAAGTGCTAGACATCCACTTTATAACGACTTTAGAATAGGTCTTTCAAAGTTATCTTTGTCTGCACATTTGATAAATTTGAAAACAGAAAATAATTTTTCCAAAAGTTGCATGGATTATATATCTCAAAGATTGAGAGATTATTTGCTTAAAGATAACAATACAATAGAGTCTTATTATGAGACAAAAATGATAATGCAATCTTTGGATTTTTTTCATATCAAAAGATTGATTTGACTTAAGATAATTGTATGATTTTTCTAGAAGGACACTTCTAATTTTAACAATTTTCGATTTTGTGAAAACATTCTAATTTATTTGACAAAAAATAAATTGGTTCCACATCATCGTTTTTGGTATTTACGAAATCATGAAAAAAATAAAAAAAACTATATTAATATGAGAAGATAGCAAGTGACATGAGATGTCATGCTGAGAATTCGAGTTTTAAATGTGTCATCTGCCAGATGGTGAGATATGGAAGCACTTTAACAAGGTATATCCGACTTTACAGTTGAGAGTAACAATGTTTATCTAAGACTTTGCATCGATGATTTTAATCTTTTTGTAATGTCTAGGAGGAATTATTCACTACGACTGATTATTATGACCCGTACAATTTACCACCCGACATATGCATTAAAATGTAGTTTTTGTTGTGAACAATATCGAGTCTCATGTTGAATCATCTTAAGAGAACTTTGAATATATTTATTCAAAAATTAATTGAAGAATTAAAAGATTTGTGGGTGGGGGTTCAAGTGTATGATGTTTCATTACTATAGAATTTTATGATACGAGGTGTTCTTATGTGAACCATAAGCGATTTTCTAGATTATGTTATGTTATCGAGATGTACAACGCATGGTCGATTGGATTATCTGTAATGCATGTATGAAATAGATCTTTCTAGTTTAGAACGGAAGAAAGAAAAATTGATTTATTTATCATCGTTGTTTTTCTCTCGCTGATCATACATTAAGGCATAACAAGAAACATTTTATGAGGAATGTAGTTGTGTCGTACCTCCATCACTACAAAAAAACTGGCGATTTCCAACGGACGAATCCGTTGGAAATCGCCAAAAATCCGTTGGAAACAGCCGTTTCCAACGGACACCAACGGATTTCCGTCCGTCGCGAAAAGTTCGTTGCAAATGAAGATCCGTTGCAATTCGTGACGGCCTTCCAACGGATATGTTCTGTTACAAAATTGCAACGGACTTTCAACGGAATCAGCCGTTAGAATAATGGTAACGGATCACCG
>CM071861.1:5068631-5084281 GCA_036759665.1 Gynandropsis gynandra | reverse complement strand
TGTTTCCAACGGACGGATCCGTTGCCCCGTCCGTTGGAATTAGCGTGTTTTTTTGTAGTGCATCTACAGTGTTGACCGGTGAAGAAATTTTGTATGAGCGAATTTTTGCTTTAGGTGTTTCTAGGAGTATAGCTTGTAGATGGCACAATCATGCGAGAATCAGTGGGTATGGAGTACATGAAAAACATGTTTTGGAATCTATTGTAGTGGAAAAATTGAAACTTGGAGATAATATTGATATCATGCGCATAGAGAAGAATTTTTTGATAATATAATCAACACCATGTTATACATCATAGAAATACAAAGGATAATACTAAATCCTGCATGGGTTTGAAAGAGTATTGCTTGTGGAAAGAGTTAGGCGTAATGGATGATGGTAAAAATCCCATTTCCGATATATAGATTGACGAGTGAAGGGAAAAATAAATTATTGAAAATATTGAAGGATGACGTGAAATTTTTTGATGTTGCTTTGACGTCCAAAGGAGAGTTAGCGGGAATGAAAAGTCATGATTGTCATGTCTTCATACAAATATTACTTCCCATAACTTTTTTTTTGAATTGATAGACCAAAATGCATATGCAGAAATTGCATGTATATTTAATTATCAAAATCCATTTATTATAGTTTTAATCCATTAATTTGTATACATTGAAACTTACATATACGCGTTTTTTCAGGTGTTGGCTCATTTTTCTTGATTTATGTACGAGAAATTTAAATTTGGATGTGGTTTAGAGATTGAAAGGTAACATAATTACTATACTATGTAACGAAGTTACTACACCAGATGTTATATGCATCTTTTCTGCCATTGGTCGAGCTTCTAGAAATGGAAATAATTTATGATAATCACAACGAGATCTACATATCACACATATTTGTTTCCTCTTTAATTATGAATATCACAAAACTTTTGAAATGTAACATAGTACACATGAACATATATATATATAATTTATTTCAGTTTTAAATATCTACGATGTTATAATAATTGTAGGACGTTTGATGATATCTTGAATAACACAAATATTAACATCAATGAATCTCATACAATACATAATTAATTTATGTATTTTAATAAACTATTTGAAATATTCAACAATATTTGTCATTGTTGTGAGATATTGTGAAGGGATCCAGTGGGAAAGTTACGAGTTAACCAAGTTATTATACTGGTGGTTATAACTTTCAAACTTACAATAATGAAAACTTGAAATTAACAATGACCTATGGTGGTTTGTAAAAAATGAAAGTTATTGCAAATCAAGTAACGAACCCATCGTTTTTAGGATCTAGAAAGAAATCTTGCAATTGGAGCATCCAAGTTTACATCTTTTAATGGATTTGATAGAGTATGTTATAAAAACGTTTCTCATTGTGCAAGTTATATCGATTAAATGTGATGTTTTTCATCACTATAACATAATAGAGAAATTTCAACGCAAACCTGCATTGGCAAGAAATTGCAACACAAATCCAATGCAACTGTAATTTCATTACAAAAAATTGGCATTACAACGCAATTGGCAATAGTAGTGCAATTTCTACGACGTTGTAACATGTAGGAAACACAAGATTTTTCACTATAATTTCGTACTAATTTGTCATGCAAATCTAACGACAAGCTAACTCTATTTTATCACCAAAATTGCATCTACAGTTGAAATGTCGTTGTGACATGTGTGGAATCGAAGCTAACACGAAAATTTGCGTTATAATAGCGTTACCATTGGTTATGCAAAGGTAACACAAGTATAATGTTAGTTGTTTAACACCATTGCATTATAATGCCATTGCAAATTGTAACACAAATACATATAGATTTGTAACGCTATTGCGTTGCAAAGGTTACACAAAGGTCGTAGGTATTACAGTTCACGTACCATAATAATCAATGATACTACATTGGAGTGTTGGTGATTGTAATGCCAGGGCAATGCAATTTTGTGGAAAATTATGGAGATATATATATCACTTTGGATCTCATATCAACTCACTCATAACTAAAACTAAAAAATCATACAAAATCCCTCACTCGCTCGTATATAATATCTTCTAGAGGTCAGATATTTGGCCATTTTGATGTATGATATTTTTCACTAAAAAATAAACAATGTTTATGTCGATGTCGAAACTAGGTTAGAAAGTTTTTTGATATTCGCTACAAATCAAGTTGGATACACAAGGAGCGGTAAGTTATACTGTCTAAGTATAGGTGTAGACATGAAACATTTTTTAGTGTAGATGTTGTGTTAAAACACATGTACAAGGAATGTTTGGAAAACCAAGAGATGCTTATAGTAATTACGATGCAAATACAATGAAAGTAGTTTTGACTATCGTACTTGTAATAGATGTATGGAATGATTGGGTATTCTTTTTTGTTATCAAATTATGCATGACGGAAAATGAATGAAGAAATGACTGAAACTAATAAGTTTTTTGTTATCAACTTTTGTATGAAGGTTGTGAGGATCATTCAAAGTTGTCAATTTCGTTAGATAGATGGGAGTGAAGATAAGGTACCGCCGTACCTAAGTCTTTTTGTGACATGTCAAAGCTCATTATATCTCTCGAAATGCGACATCAAAAGATTGAGGTGTGTGTAAACAATTGTATGGTTTTTTGAAAACACAATATAAAGCTATTGAATTGGAATTTTGTAAGGATGAATAGTTTAAACCTATAAATACAAATCAAAGGAAAATAATTTCATATGAAAGAATGTTTTAAATGCCAATTGTAGACAGATGAAAAAGATTGTACGAATCACAACATAGGACACCACACATAAAATCGCATGTGGAACACCATTCCGTAAATAGAAAAATTCAATATCCATTAGAAGAGAAAGCATGTAAGCATTTTATCGAGGTATATTCTGAATTTGTTTCTTAAAAAAATGTTTTCCTAGTATTATGCACAAATGGTTTCGCTATGTATAGTGCGTCTGGTAAACAATGTTCGTTGTGGCCGGTAATTGTTGATTAATGAGGTAAATTATCTGTAGAAATACAGTGTTGAAGCATTAAAGCAATTTGGAACGTATTTGCACACATGGACATGAAAGAATGGTCAACGAACCCTCGAGGATTCAGGGAGCATTAAAGCAAGACTACACGAGGTCTCACAAAAGATAGGAGGCTGAGAGGAACAAGAAAATGAAGGAGTACAAAATGTTCGGCTAGAGCAAAATGTTGTTCGACCAAAGTGCTTGTTCAGAGCAGATAATCGCTCCACTAGAGTACTCGACCAGAGCAAAAAAACAAATCAACCAAAAGAGAGATTCGCTCGACCCGGATGAATTTATTGGACCATTATACTTTTATTTTATTTTAAGGTGAAGAGCAATTTTACCAAGTTTGTTAATTTAGTTTATTTTAGTTAGTTTTCTTTTATTGGTTGGTCTTTATACATAGGGACCATTGTATAACTCTTTCACGAAGTTTTCATTAATATATATTATCTTTTCCTTTCTTATTCTGTAGAATTTAACTATCAAACTTTTGAAGAGATTTTAAGTAGGATGGACATGGGTCGGGTATCCGGATTTTTGAGGATACCCGAACACGAACCCAAACAGATTGGTAGAATTCTACCCGAACCCAAACCCAAGAGATGTGGATACCCGAACAATAAACCGGGTACCCGCGTGTACCGGAACCCAAATCTAAATTTAGTATTAAATCAAATAAGACGTTAAAAAAGTTTAATGAGGCAAAGATTCCACTTATGAAGCAAGAAACAAACAACCCTACCAGTTGAAAAAGGCCTCTAACACAGATGCAAGAGAACCTCCACCAACAATCGGTACATCAATAAGAATCCCTCTAACACTTAAAAGATACAAATTTTTTTCAATTTCTATGATGATTCGTGCAGGAAATTTCAAGGTTAGAATATCTCCTACAAAGAGACATACAGAGTGAGAGTGATATGAATCTAGATTGAAGTTCTATTGTTAACTGGGTGGAATGGAGTAAAACACACTAACTATCTAATAACAGAACCTAGAACTTGTCTTCTCAAGGAGAAGACATCCTAAACCCCAACTACAACTTGGTTAAAAAACCTCAGACTCAGCTAACGACACCACGTCACCTGTGGTCTTGTGTTGATAAGTTAATGAACAACTCAGAATCTCTCCAAGAGTTCGGTAGCTAAATGTCTAGGATTACCAAAAAAAAATACAATAATCAAATTTTAGGTGATAATATCATACGATGGATCATCTATTTATAGGGACCAAATAATAATGGAAACTAAATAAACTAAAACAACTTAATTAAACTCGACACAAATGCTCAGTCGCGCGAAACTTTGCTCGGGCTGAGTGTCTCTGGCTCTCCTAGTTTCTTACTCCTCTTGGCCTCGTCCACTTGTAGGGAAGTCACATAAGCTCCCCTAGAAGTCTCTTGATGCCCTTGGGATGCCTTAGCAAGTTTGTCCACAACCATTTGAGCGAACATGTTCTTTATCCTCTTAGCTTTAGCTCTTGTAACTTGTTCTTGTGTTATATGTGTCTCGGGTGGAATCTCGTCCTCATCATCCCCTCATTCTTTAAACGGATTTCACCTCAAGTCTTGATCATTATCTGCATCAGAATGAGACAAGTCCTCAGGTAACTCAATCTTGTAGGCATTGTCATTGAAATGTTCGAGCACTTTGAACAACCCATCTTTGCGGGGCTTGATATTGGCTAATGAGGGAAAATTTCCTTGCATAAATGGATCCATACAAGATCACCGACTTGAAAGACCATCTTCTGTTATCCCTTGTTTGCTTGTTTAACGTATCGCTCTGTGTTTTTTTTATATATTTTCTAGTGCCTTTTCATGTATCTATTTCACAAATTTTGCCTTTTGTTTTACGATTATGTTTAGTAAACTCCGAGGACGGTAAAAGTTCAATGTGTAATGGTGTAAGTGAGTTAAATCCATACATAATTTCAAAAGGTAAAACCTGAGTAGCAATATGAGCTGCCCTATTTTATGCAAAATCAACATGGGGTAGACACTCTTCCCATGTTTTACGATTACTCATGAGCAAAACACGTAATAAGGTTGACAAAATCCTATTGACCACTTTCGTTTGTCCATCCGTTGAGGGTGACAAGCAGTGGAGAATAAAAATTTGGTGCCTCGCTTAGACCACATCGTTTGCACTAAGAAACTCGATCGCTATCAGACACGATACTCATAGGCATTGAATGCAACCATAGAAAAATGTCCCTAAAAAATAAGGTAGCTATGAAATGCAATGAAGTGATCCAAATTAGAGAAATGATAATCTATGTAAAAAATAGAATCGTGTCAGGTTTTTGGACCTGAGAAGACCTAACACGAAACCCATGGAAATATCAATCCATGGTGCACTTGCAATAGGTAAAGTTTATTACATACCATGTGGTTGCAATTGGGATTTAGCCTTCTTACATGTAACGCACCTTGCATAGATGCAATCGACGTTTCGACGCAAGTGAGGTAATAAGACAAGACCTTGGATCCTCCATAAGTTTCACGAGGATAATTAATGAGGGGTAACACAAAGGAGCTTTGATATATTTTCACACAATTGGACACCAAATTATAGATAACAACCCCATGAGGACATTAAAGAACACTCAATAAAAACTACAAGAGGTTTCTACGAGGAGAAAAGGCTGAGAGGAGCAGGAAACAAAAGGATCAGACGATACTCAACCAGAGTAAAATTGTTCTCGACCAGAGAAACGATATGGTCAATCCCAACGTTTTTAGGACCTATATAATTTAGTTTTTCATATTTTAGGGTTCAAATTTATGTAGCGCTCGACCGAACGATCTTATTGCTCGACTGAACGATTGTACCAATTTTTTAAGTTAGATTATTTTATTCCATTTTTCATTATTATTTGGTCCTTATAAATATGAAATCCATTGTGTGACATTTTACCTTAGTTTGACTAACAAAGATTATCTTTTTTCTAAAGTTTTAGCTACCAAACTTTTGGAGAGATTTCAGATTGTCCACCGACTTATGAACACTAGATCACAAGTGATGTGACATCAACATTGAATCTGAGGTTCTCTATTTGGGTCGTAGTTAGGGGTTGAGAAGTTTTTTCTTTGAGATGACAAGTTCTAGGTTATACTATCAGGTTGCTAGTGGGTTTTATTCCAATTACATCTACCTAACAATAGAACATCAATCTAGAATCATATTAAGTGGTATTAGATCCTGTTCTTGCATTGTTCTATCCAATTTCGCTTTTGTTTCTGTCATTTGTTTTAGTATTAGTTTAGCTTAGTTAGTTTTTTCGTTATGAAACAATTAAAAAAGAAAAAAACAAAAGGAAAACACAAAAAGGAAAAACAACAAAACAAAAGAAAATAAAACACAAAAGGGAAAAAAAAAGAAAAGAAAAAAAGGTAAAAGCACTAAAAAGGAAAAATAATAGAAAAGGAAAAAATCACAAAAACAAAAAGGGAAGGGTAGAAAGAAAAAGAAAGAGTCTTTAATAGAGAAATGAAAATAGTCCTTAGACAGAAATATAATAACCTTATATTAGGAAATCTAATTTGACGTTATACGCTTGTAGCGTCAAGATTTAGTTTAAATTTAGCTGGAATTAACTTTGAATTTATTCTGGACTTCTAAACTAAATCAAATAGGAAAATTTGAAGAAAGATATTAGAGCGAGTGAAAATCGCGCGAACCACTTTTTAAAAGATCGCGAGCTTCATTCATCTCATTTTCATTTATCTCTTTGTTGTTTTTACCAACTTATCAGTTTTGTAGCGGTCACTTTGATTTGTACACTAGGATATCATAACGAGAAGCATCGAAAGGTAGAGAAAAAATGGAATTGCAAACACAACTACAATTTATAATGGATGAGTTCCAACGCATGATGCACAAATTCACTACTATCAACTGATATGGTCAAGTGGAAGAAATAGCATGTGGAGAGACACAACGAAAGAGACCATACACAACTCATAATCCATACCCTCTAGACATAGATGAGGACAAGTATGTTTTAGTTCTTGAATAGGAGGGATTGAATCAATGATGACATGAAAAAATGGATCAAGATGAATGACAAGGACAAGATCTTAGATACAACACAATGTGTTCAGCCACAGCAAGAAAGCACTCAACTTGAGAATTTTATATGGACGTATATACTTCAATTTTTCATATTTTAGGGTTAATACTTATGCAGCACTCGACAGGACAATCCTACCATTCAACCGAGCGATTTTATTGATTTTTTAAGTCATCTTATTTTATTATATTTTTTATTATTGTTTGGTCCTCATAAATAAAAGACCCATTATATGACATCTATCTAAGTTTTATTAATAAAGATTGTCTTTTTTCTTGCTAATCATAGAGATTTAGCTACCAAACTCTTGGAGAGATTCTAGGTTTTCAACGACTTATCAACACTAAGATCACAAGTGTCGAGGCATCGTCGCTAAGTCAGAGGTTTCTAGTTGGGTTATAGTCGGGGTTTAGGACGTCCTTTCTTTGGAAAGACAATTTCTAGGTTCTACTATTGGATTGCTAATGGATTTATTCCAGTTCCATCCACCTAACAAAAGAATTTCAAACTAGGATCATATCATGGGGACAATAGCAATGATCCTGAAACACGAACAAGGGTTAGACACTCCAAAGTGCCCCATTAGTCCTCCTGTGTTTGCCTCACTGACCAATATATCCCTAACAAAATGTTCGGGTATGTAAAACTTATTTTCATGGAATAGGTATCCATTTCCGTGAAAATAATTACTTGTGGTGGTGTTCTCACATGACTTGAATATATCACGAAAATGAAGATCAAACTCATAGGGCTCCTTCATGTGTTTGAAACCAAGCACCCTTGCGTCTTCTATGAAAGCAAAGTGTAGCACCAAGATAATGCATCAACAAAGATATTTTCCTTATCTTGCTTATACTTGATGGTGTACGAAAAGGTCTCTATGAATTCCACCCACGTGACATGTTTGTGGTTTGGCCTTTGTTGCCCCTTGAGATGCTTCAGTGACTCATGGTAGGTACAAATCATAAACACATTTTTGCCACAAGTAATGATGCCATGTCTGAAGCTCGTTCATGAATGTGTAAAGTTCCTTGTCATACATTGGGTAGCATAACTGTGGTTCATTGAGCTTCTCACAGAAGTATACAATGGGTCTATGGTCATGCATTAACATTGCTCCAACTCCTACACATGATGCATAACATTCAACTACAAAACTTTCAGTGAAATTAGGTATTACCAATAAGAGAGCTTGTTTCAATTTATCTTTAAGGGTTTGGAAGGCCTTCTCTTGATCTTCGCCCCACTGGAATGTGGCGTTCTTCTTGATTACTTTGGTCAAGGGCACAACCAAGGTACTGAAGTCCTTGGTGAATCATCGGTAGAAATCGATTAATCCATTAAAGATTCGGAAATCTCCAATCTTCTTAGGGCTCGACCAATTGTGTATGGACTCGATCGTTTCATAAGATTAGCGTATAGATTTTCGTTATACAATATGTCTAGAATTGACCGCAGGTGTCCTACATGACCTTATAAGGTCTTGTTGTATAGCAAGATGTCATCAAAGTATACAACCAAAAATCCTCTAAGACTGTGACTCATCAAACTCATAAATGTGCTAGGTGCATTAGTTAATTCGAAAGGCATGACTAACCATTCATACATGTAGCTTGATATTAAACGTTTTCTTCCGTTCATCACCCTCCTTAATGTAAATTTGATGGTATCCACTTTTAACCCTATGTTTAAAAATTGGAAGATCCTTGCAATCAAACATATAATCCAAATGAGGTATGGGGTGATGATACTTTACCATAATTCTGTTGATTACACATCAATACCACGCAATGGAGGAATCCATTGGGTGTTTTGGTAGGAAACACATCCATGAAACCCTACAACAACTCGGTAACAACACTAGATAAAGAATAGGTGAGTTCATTAGTGAAATACGACTCTTTGAACAAGAGTACAAACATAGCTGGTTAGAATGCCAAACCTTCTGATTTTGATCACTCTCATTGAAAGAAATGTTGTGCTCACAAGGTTTCTTTCAAAGGTTTGTTTATGGGTTTCTCTCAAGACTTCACTATTTTTTTGAACTACCTCATGGTCACCCACATGAATTTCCTTCTTCTCGTTCTTTAGTAACCGTACTTGATCCTCGAATATCTCCTTTTGTGTGAGTGGAGCTAGACGAAAGTGTCATCCTTTGAAGTCAAAAGAATACTTGTTGTTGAACACGTCGTGTTGCGCTCGAGTATCGAGCTGTTATAGTCATCTCGACAAGAGGTGACCCGTTTGCATTGGAACTACATCACATAACACCTCATCGTTTTACTTTCCAATGCTAAACTTAACCTTCACTTGACGATAAATCTTAGTTTTTCCAATGTCATTAAACTACTGCAACTTGTAGGGCTTTGGTTGCTTTGTGGATCTAAAGCCCACGTGCATAGAAGATATTTTCCTTTGTATGACGGCTTCCTTTTTAGATTGTAGATTTAAACCTCTACGTGCTACTAATAAGTCACACTATACAACATCGTACTCCTTGAACTATCCTTCATCAGCCCATTATGATTACAACCTTCTTATTCGGGTAATCTCAAGTAAATTTTCCTCGACTTTGGTACTTGAAACAATGAGCATCATGATTTCGTATACGTGTTTTGGTGGTAGCCGCTGGTTTAGGTATTTTTCTCTTCCTCCTCAATTGCTTCTCGATATTTACTGCTAGTTGCAACAAGCGTTGTATGTCTATCTAATGGTGAGTTTCATGTGGTCCTATATATCAGGATTGAGATTGCTTAATAATTAATCCATTGGCTTCTGCTGATCTTCCTCGATGTTCGCGAGAATAATCAAGAAGTCCATATCCTTGTAATATGATTGACCTATCGATGATTTTGGGAAGGTAAAAAACAATGTCGAATGATGGTACACATATTGTCCCAAGTGGTGATTGTAAGCTCTCCAAACCGCCTTTGAGAAAGCGCATTTTTTGTTCTTTTTACTTTTCTTTCCTTGTTCCTTTTGGTGAATTTTCCTATTCATTTTTTTGTGGTTTCCCTTTTCTTCTATTGTTCCTTTTTGTGCATTTCCTATTCATTTTTTTGTGGGTTTCCTTTTGTATTTTTCCTTTCCCTTTTATTCCTTTTTTTTGTTTTTTAAAACAAGAAAAACTAACTATTCTGACTAATATTGAATCAAATGATAGAAATAAAAAAAAACGAAATTGGATAAACTAACTCAAGAACGAGGCTCTTCTATCACTTGATATGAATCTAGACGACGTTCCTTTTTTAGATGGATGGAATGGACTGAAATCCACTAGCAACCCAATAATAGAACCTAGAACTTGTCTTTCTGAAAAATACCATTTTTGTAGTTTTCTTTTTGCACATTTCCTTTTATTGTCTTGTTCCTTTTTGTACGCTCTACCATTTCCTTTTTTTTACCTTTTTTTCTCTTGTTCCTTATTGTGCATTTTCTTATTCATTTTTTGTGGTTTTCCTTTTGTATTTTTCCTTTTCTTTTTTAATTTTTTTTTGTTTTTCTAGAACGAGAAACACTAACTAAACTAGACTAACATTGAATCAAATGATAGAAATAAAAAATATAATTGGATAAACTAACTCAAGAACGGAGCTCTACTATCACTTGATATGAACCTAGACCGACGTTCTTTTGTTAGATTGATGAAATGGTCTGAAATCTACTAGCAACCCAATAACAGAACACAAAACTTGCCTTTTTAAAGAAATATCATCCTAAACCCCAACTACAACTCAACTAAAAAACCTCAAACATAACTAAAGGTGACACAATACTTGTGATCTAATGTTGATAAATCGGTGAACAACTCGTAATCTCTACCAGAATTCGATAGTGTAATCTCTAAAATTAGCAAGAAAATAAAATCTCAACTAACCAAATCTTAGATGATAATGTCACACAATGTGTCTTCTATTTATAAATACAAAATAATAATGGAAACTTAATGAAATAAAACAACCTAATTAAACCCGACATAATTGTCGAGTCATACAATCAAACTTCTCTATCGAGCATCATTTAAGTCTTAAAACCTCATTCCACAATCTTAATTACGTTTAGCCAAGAAACACTTATGCTTGATCAAGTCTTCCCATGCTTGATCGAGTCATACCACGTTTAACTCTTAGGTCGAGTGCATTGGCCTTCTCTTGTATAATGATTTTGCTCGGGTCGAGTGGAACTTTGCTAAAGCCGAATGCCTATACCTCTCATTGCTTTTTGTTCCTCTTGGCCTCGACCACTTGTAGGTAAGTCGAATAAGCTTTCCTCTATGTCTCTTGATGCCTTTGTGGTGCCTTAGCAAGTTTGACCGTCACCATTCGAGCGAACAAGTTCTGAATCCTCGTAGCTTTAGCTCTTGTGACCGGTCCTTGTGATTTCTAGGTAATCTAAACTATATCACCTGTTTAACAATAATTACAGAAACATGTAAAATTATGAGCTTTGAGAAACATAAAAGCATGTTGCCACAAATTTTAAGCTTTCCCATAAATTTCCTTTTGAATTACATCCAAATTCAAGCTTACCAATTAATTTCAATTTGAATTAGTTCCATTTACCTTTGAATTACATCAATTTTTGGGTTTGGGTACTTAGAGGTACCGAATTATTATTTGGCTATCTGAGTCTTTGGTAACCCCATTTCATTGGTTCAAATTCGAGTACAAAATTTATTACCCGTTTGGTTTAAGGTTCGGCTCGGATACCCTAAACAATCTAGGTACCTTACGCGTGCCCACCCCTTCCCATTTTCAGACTTAGTTTTGAAAACATGTAACTTATTTTTGAATGAATATGTAAAAAATAGAAAATTGGGCCTTCTACCTCCATGCGGCTTTACCCTTAATCCGTTTTTCTAAATTCATCGATATTGAATCAATCAATCATAATCCTGATGTAGGAGAGATGGCCAAGTGGTTCGCATGGAGTTCGCTACCCCTACCTCCTCATGTCAGCGCAAAATGCAATGCTAAAATTGTTGGAACCTTGCAAAACAATATAACTAGCACTAGAAAAATAATGAATTAGTTCGCTAGAGAGTATCGCCTCTTTGTGCACGAGAACATTCATTGGATGAAGTAATAAGAATTTCATCACCTTGTTTCTCACTCTCATGAAAAGGAAATTTTTTCTCATGGGTTTATTCTCATAAGCCTTTTCGCTGGTTTTTCTTAAGACCTCATTGATTTGGTGATCTACCTCAAGATCACCGAGTTTCTCACGTTTCTCATCCTTCTGTAAATGCAATTGATCTTCGTAGGCTTCCTTGAGTGTGAGGGGTGCTAACCAGAATTGTTTTCTCCTTGAACATGACTCTGTATTGTTTCTGAAGCCAATGCCATTACTTTATCAACAATAGACCCAACTTGCATCCGTACAATATCATAGAGAACATCATTTTTGTAGTTGCTAATGCTAAATGAAACGTGCACTTGATGATGTTTAATGGTTTCTCCAATCTTGTTTAGCCACCGAAGCTTATATGGCTTAGGGTGCTTAGTGGTTCCATGTCTTTATCTGATGTTGTCTCATAATCCTCGTCTACGAGTACTACAACATTTCTCTTGTTTAGACAATCTTTTGTGTCCCAATACCTTGGCATTTAAAGCACGTAATATCATAGTTACATGTAGGGATTTCATGGGTACCTTTCATTTTTGGTTTTGATGTCTCGAGTTTTGGCCTGATCTTGCTACTAGTGTATGACCTCTTATTCTCATGAGTTACTCCTTTTATGTGTTTGAGTTGATTTTAAATCTTAGTAACCAAATGAAGAAGATCCTTCATATCCACGTAGTTATGAGATTCCATGCAGTATTGAATATTAGGATTAAGATCGCCAAGAAAATCATCCATGGGGGCCTCGCGATCCTCATCTATATTGGCGCATATCATGAAGAAATCCATCTCCTTATAGTAATCTTTCACGATCCTATTATCTTGTAATAATAACCTTAAACATCAAAAAAATTCTAGATAATAGTGACAAAGTAAAAATCGACTTCTCGTGATAGTATGAATCTAGTCTCAAGTGCTAATGGCATGCTCTTCATTACGCCTTCTAGAAAATGTGAGTTGATCCCACCATGCCAGTGTGCAGTTATTGATTCCTCTGGATGCCAATTTCACTTTCTTCAACTTGGATTAGTGATTGAATTAAAAACAATCTTTGTCTTACATTCCCACTCCAACTATGCTTTGCATCGCTTCAGCCAACAAACATAGAAATTTTGATCTTAATGACTATAATGTTATCATCAATTTTTTTGTTCTTTGCTCCTTGGTTGGGCCTTTGTTGATGACAATAATCGTTGTCTAGAACCTTGGTATACTCATCCTCATCTATGTCTATAGGGTAATGCACCTGACCCTCTAGGCGCTGACCAAGAGCCGAATCATAGAGTGACACACGACGGCGACAGACTTGCGTCGCCATAGTGTGTCACTCGAACTAGATTCGTCTTGGATCTTGGTCAACGCCTAGAGGGTTAGGTGCATTTTTTTGCTATTACCCGCGGGGACGGCGACAGACTTGCGTCGCCATAGTGTGTCACTCGAACTAGATTCGTCTTGGATCTTGGTCAGCGCCTAGAGGGCCAGGTGCATTTTTTCTCCATATCTCTATCTCCATATCTAAGAAGAACCAACACTTCAAGGGCGTAACAATGGAAGGCCCTGTTCCCGGCATTGTTCTCCGACGATGTCCCCTGGGCGAAAGGTAGTTGTAGAGGAACGGCTGTGAAATGGCGATTCCCCCCTTTCCATTGAAGTAGGGAGGGCCTCCTTCCCCACCATTCCGGCTTATTCTTTTTTTCCCTATCAAAAAAGGTAGCTTGTAGCTTACCAAGCCACCCACTTAAGAAGCTAGTCGCCAGAAAGAAGCGACGAAGAAGCGAAGCTGTCTACGAGGCAAAGCTTCCCCCGTAGTACTCGGCTTTTCGCTACTTTGATTCAAAAGGTAACCGACGGAGGGGCCTTTTTCCTCCAACTCCAATCCAGAAAGGAGGATCCCACTCCCCAGGACAGATTGGATGATCGCACTCGACGACATGCCTGATGACTATCCGGCCCCCTAGTGTCTACGGTCCCGTATTAGAGAGGAATTGCGCTGCGATCTCTTTTACCGAGAAGGTCTACGGTTCGAGTCCGTATAGCCCTAACTAAGAAATTTATTCTAATAAATGACATTCAAATATAAATAATTGTATAATTTTTTTACTGAATTATTGTATTTTTATTGTTTGTAACAGGTTCCTTTCGATTGCTTGGTTCATCACAAAAATTCCCATATCATAAGTCCTGGGGATCGTTGAGACAAAACGGAAAACTTAATTTTATTTCAATAGATCCAATCGCGTGAAACTCATCACTACCTCGTAAGGGCATTGAGACCATAGCATGTTACACGAAAGCCCCGCTTTCCTTGTAGTGTTGTCACACAGCTGCTCGCCTAGAAGAGCCACTCGCTCTGTAGTGTTGTCACACAAGATAAGCACGACGCCCGCCTGCTGGCCGGGTGAATCGAAGTTCTCTTCCGGTCAACTGTCCACTCAGTCAAGTGCAAGAAACACAGTAGAATTGTTTTAGCGAACTTCAATTCTTCACTAAAGTAAACTCCAGTGAATTTACCTGTGGGAAAAATTAATGTTCCATACGCATCCTTATAAGGCAAGAAAGGACGTTCTATACTTGGAGGACATACAACATAGACCTCTATAAATCCATACAAATTTTCCAAATCTAAGCCTTACAGTTTCTTATGCCAAACAGGGGGACCACTTGGCATCGGATAGGTTTTCATGATATAGGGATATAGGGAATTGACGTCGTAGTAAAACAGGTTGTCTCCATATGGCTTATAAACGTCCACGTGACCACCATAGTAAGCGCTCCTAATAAAAGAGTCTTGATTTCGATTTGGTATATTAATATGAAAGGCATTTTCATCAAAATATTTCTTTCGGAAGATCTTCAGGGATAGCGCTGACACTGTCATTACATCCTCGACATCGAACTGATATATTCAATTTGATTTCATTTAATTCAATTTGGTTGAATACTATTTCATATCTAAAATAGAAATTTTTTTATTTGATATATATTTATTTGATATATATATATTTATATTAATATATATATATATTCCCCAATATTTTTTTTACCCAATATCGTTTTTGTTCGTACTTTTTTGTTATATTCTAGTCGATTGAATCCGTTGAATTATTGTTCATATTGAAATGAATCAAAATTGATAAGGAGTTGATGGATGATACTCGAACATGTACTTGTTTTGAGTGCCTATTTATTTGCTATCGGTCTTTATTGATTGATCACGAGTCGAAATATGGTTAGGGCTCTTATGTGTCTTGAACTTATACTCAATGCGGTTAATATGAATTTCGTAACATTTTCTGATTTCTTTTATAATTCCCAACTAAAAGGAAATATTTTCTGCATTTTTGTTATAGCAATTGCAGCCGTTGATGCAGCTATTGGATTAGCTATAATTTATCATAACAAAAAGTCAACTCGCATCAACCAATCGACCTT
>CM071861.1:5005441-5044498 GCA_036759665.1 Gynandropsis gynandra | reverse complement strand
CAAAAACCAATCAAAACAATACATTTACAACGTCAAACTAATTAATGCCAAATAAGGGTCGCATGGGTCGCATGGTCGGATATATTGATGAATAGATGCGAAATCGACGAATTTACGGGTTTATGATGATAAAATGACAAAAACCAATCAAAACAATACATTTACAACGCCAAACTAATTAATGCCAAATGAAGGTCGCATGGGTCAACATATATTGATGAATAGATGCGAACTCGACGAATTGACGGGTTTATGATGATAACATGACAAAAACTAATCAAAACAATACATTTACAACGTCAATCAACGGTTAAAACAGATTATGACCCATGTGTATTTAGTTGAGTTGTGTATACCCAATGCATGTGTTTCAAAAGTGATAGTAGTGTTTTAAGAACTTGGCGGAGGATTAAACAATACATTTAACATTTTATTCAAATGTCGATATTATTTATATTATTATCTATATTGATTCTAAATTAGACATATAGAATCAAAACAGTACATCTAAAATGGCAAACTAATTAATACCAAATGAGGGTTGCATGGGTCGCATGGGTTCACTGGAGAGATAGTTTATTAGCCGAGAGTGACCCAACACCGTCACCTAAGTCATCTCCTACCATGTACTTCGTCTTCCAGTCACATTTGAAGAGTGACCCAACACCGTCACCTAAGTCACCCCCGCGACTCGTCAGTGACTGCATAGAGCCTGAGTCCGCCGATTACCAAGACCTTGAGTAACACATAGACAACACGAAGGTAAAAAAGATTTTTCATAGAAATATGGGTTAGATACGCATACTAAGAGAACAGATGTAGACGTTAACTTATACACATGGGTCGGAAGGGTCACATGGGTCGGAAGGGTTACATGGGTCGGAAGACAGGAGTCTGACATCAAAATGACAAGTCACATGGTTCGGAAGAAAGGATTCTGACTGCAAAACGACAAGTCACATGGGTATGAAGGGTCATATGGGTCGGAAGGGTCACATGGGTTGGAAGATAGGAGTCTAACAGCAAAACAACAAGTCGCATGAGTCGTATAGGTCGCATGAGTCGTCCATGGGTCATATGTGGACATATTGGGTCTCATGAGTCGTACAAGGGTCATATGTGGTCGCATGAGTCGTCCATGTGTCATATGTGGTCGTATTGGGTCGCATGAGTCGTATAAGGCTCATTGTGGTTGCATGATTCGTCCATGGGTCATATGTGGTCGCATGATTCGTCCACGGGTCATATGTGGTCGCATGAGTCGTCCATGGGTCATATGTGGTCATATTGGATCGCATGAGTCGTACAAGGGTCATATGTGGTCGCATGAGTCGTACAAGGGTCATATATGGTCGCATGAGTTGTACATGGGTCATGTGTGGTCGCATGCGTCGGATGGGTTCCCGTTTAAACCCGATTCTAATTTAATCCGATTGAGCGTCACATAACGGGTCATATTGGGTCGCATGAGTCGATAGGTCATAATCTTACGAACAATAGATCAAAAATAAGACATTTTCAATGTTTAAATATTGATTACATAAGGTCTCAAAGGTTACAAAGGTCACAAAAGTTACCCAAGGTTACATAAGGTCTCAAAGGTCACAACGGTTAAAAAAAGGCTAAAAGAAGTTCAAAGAAAAAAAGGCAAGAAAAAAGTTGAAGAAAAAAAAGGAAAAAAGAAGTTCAAGAAAAAAAAGAAAGAAAAAAAAAGAAACAAAAAAAGGTCAAATTTGCCGAATTTAGAGACACATTGGAGCCCTCCCCCGCAAGGAGAGTCGTGTGTGACTCAACGCCTTCTCCAAGTTGACCTCCAACCGTGACCTTAGGTAACGCGGATACAGCTTGATGTCTGAGTCCGCCGATTACCAAGATCTTATGTAGTGCAAATACATCACAAAGTCCCCCATCCACGTTGTAAGTACTTGTGTGTATCTAAATAGAGACCGAGTCCGACGATTACCAAGACCTTGAGTAACAAATAGACAGCATGATGCCCTGGGTCGACCATGTGACCTTAACGGTCACAAAGGTAACAAGGATTTTTCAAAGAATTTAGGGTTATATGTTAGAAATCGCCCTTTTGAGAGAATGAAAGACTCGAAACAAGAGATGATTTGGTGCTACAAGTTGTTGTAGCTTTTTCGGTTTTTCCTCCTCTATTTATAAACTCATATTTAACGAAAAATAAATGGACTCCTAAAATTCCAGAAAGACACTAAATACAAAGAATGACCAAGGTGCATGTATTGACCACATTAAAGAACCTTTTAATATAGGGGTAACAGAGACGTGTCCTAATGGTCTTGAATGTGGCATTGCTTCCGATCTAAGCATAGCTAACACCTGGAAAAGCCAGTAGTATGACAGTGAAAAGATGGATCGCAATGGTCGAAATGAACAAATGGGTCGCAAGGGTCGCAATGGTTGCCATGGTCGGAAGGGTCGCAATGTCCACATGGGTCGCATGAGGCTCTGTGACACTTGGACCCGTGTGACCCTTGTTCCTATGCGACCTTTGTACCTCTGTGACCGTTTGACCCCTGCGACAATGTATCAAAAATTAAAAAAAACAATGTACCAAATGTTTACATCTTCCATTCCAAAAAAAAAAAAAAATACCAAATATCAAGTTAGTCTCAGGGTGGAGGGATACAATGTCCATTACTAAATATATCAGCCACCATCTACTCACGTGATCATCTCGTTTTCATACGTATTTCTTGCACGATTTAGGATACATTTCAATCGTCATTTTCTCACGCATGGAAGTAACATTGTCTTCGCAAATTAAGCGAAACACATTCCTCCTCATTAACGAGGATTCTACGAATTTGTAGGAGAAAACACCACAGTCATTCCCGCTTTGGTTCTGTGACAGACCTTCATAATACACATACTTCCATTCATCTTCTCTAGAAGCCAAAGAAGGAAACCCTCCGAGAATGAGCATCTTGGGGACAACTTTTCTTATCTTCTTAATCACCGGATCGATATGTGTTTCCTTAAGGCTCATCTTGCAGCCGTATACCGTGATGGATCAGGTTTTGAAATCCGCTTTGATGGCTACCCAATGACATCCTACCCATAAAAATTTAACACACAGGAATACATATGACACAAAACTCTGTGAGACTAAGGGTTTAAAAAAACATACATCATCTTCAAGCCATACGTTGGCCTTTAATATAATCTCCCAAAACTTTGGCCTCCGGGCGGGGAATATCTCAGATTTCCACCACCGCTCATGTCGAGGTGTCTTCGGGAACAAATATAGCTTAGTCAACTTTTCACCGCTAGCGTCAAGGAACGTAGGAAATCGGGTTACCAAGCCCTTTATTAATCCGTTGGAAATCCACACAAACTCCTCTTCCCCTTCAGGTTCTTGAACCACTGTTCTTGCTCTTTTCACTGGCGGAGGTTCAACATATGGCACAGACTCCTTGGCTAAAGGTCCAGCACCTGCATAAAATTTATCTCATTAAACATATGACGACCAATGCGACCCATGCGACCTATGCGACCCATGCGACCAATGCGACCCATGCGACCAATGCGACCCATGCGACCTATGCGACCTCAAATGACCGTACTTACTTTGTGCTGGAGTATCCTTGGCAGGAACATCGTCGGCGACGTCATCGACAAGACCCACTAAAATATCTTTAGTGTGCACCTCTTCGACAGGACCCACTGGAGCATCTGTATAAAATTATTTCATTAATTAGACTTATCATTTGTTACATTGATTATGTATCACATGCGACCCATGCGACGCATTCGACTTTAGCGACCCAGGGACACATACAACATATGCAACCCATGCGACCCATGCGACTCTAACGACCCTGCGTCTTATACGACCCTACGACTCTAATGGCCCTACGAATTATGCGACCCTACGACTTATATGTCTCGATGAAAATTGACACTCAAATTACCTTTTCACTAAATATTACTTACTTGGTGGAACTCCATTAGGAGCAATGTTTGCCAAATCCTCTTCTACGCCATCTCCGCTTGGCTCTTTTCTTGACACTGGATTTGGACGTCGACGGAATTCGACACGAAAATCACTAACAGTGTCGGAAGATTGGTTTTCGGTGATTGCAACTTTCTGGACAGCCTTTGATTTTGGATTAGGCATATGAATCCCGATATCCTTTAGAAGGTCTCTTACGGCGTTGATGATTCTCTTCTCCGACTTCCTTATTTCCCCTATTAATTTCTGCTCCAGTGTCAGAGGGACTGCAACATCAGCATCAACATCAGCATCACTCACGCTCTCCTTCCTCTTAGTCCCTTTTTCCTTCTCCTTTTTTTGATCACCAAGAGCTACTTTTTCGTGTCAGCAGTTCTTGCTTACGGATATCCTCCCAAAAAATACCCTTCGGATTTCTACGAAGATGTTTCATCCATATCTGAACGTCGGGATCATCACATCCCTCGTAATCCTCCAGATCATAAAGTAAAGCTTCCTCTTCGTGTTCAGCACGAATAATACTTAGAATATCCTGAAAAACAAAAAATAACCATGATTACCCTCTGTGACCCTTGTTTCCCTTGTGAACCTTGTGTAATTGCTACCTTAGAATCTTCAATCTGCCTTATCACATCTACATACTTCGGGTTAAAATTGGATTTAACCATCTTCGTACACATTCTTGGGCATGATCGATGCGCATCCACAACCTCAACATACCATCCCTTTCCGCCCAAACTAAGGATGGTTTCAAATGGAAGTAACTGAAACATTAAAACAAAATGATAAGAATGCAAAAAGTACGAAAACATTCAAGTTATTCGAAAAATATATACAACTTACCATTAGTGGGATCATGAAATCGCCAAAATACCATTTTGGTTTCTGTGATTCCCCGCTAATGTGCTTGCGACAAGTACACAATCTTGTCGAATGTGTAACGACCCCATGGAAAGACTTCACAAAATTCCAAGTCATCAACCATGTCAATGAGATCATGGCTGATAGAGTTTTCTGCTGAAGGCTTGTGAGCCATAACTTGCGCCAACAACATCAAAGTTGCGAACCTCTTTCGGTCGTCGAAATTCTTCGCCTTCACAAGCTTTTCACTGACTTATTCGGGAGTCACCTTTCCACGGCCGAAATTCTTCAGCCTGAATGTGACACCCATCATGGACTCCCATCCTATGGGATATGGTCCGCATTTTAATCTGGAAATTAGTGCGTTCTCCACTATAGAGTACCAGATGGGAATGCCATTTATGACGAACCACAACTCCGTATTGTCCCGTATAATCACAAAGTGATTTAGTAGGACAGAAATTTGAACTTTCGTCAATGTGGAGTCACATTGTAAATGGAATAAATGCCTAAATTGTGACTCCTTCTCGAAGTAATGCAACTCGTGTTCATCTAAGATTCCTCTCAGCGTCCTTATTGTCTCGTGAGGATAACACTTGGTGGTGATCTTTGGCATTCTGCCGATGTGCTTGAATTCATACACAAATTTCGGCTTTGGCACAACCTGCAGAATGACCAATTACGAATACATTATACTTCTACCAACTTAAGCGACCCATGCGACTCAACCGACCCATGCGACTCAACCGACCGAAAGGTTGCGATTTGACATTCTTTGATTGGACATCTATTTTAATGGACGTCCATTTAAATTTCCAACGGATATCCGTTGAAATTTCGGGTATATAAGATGTTGAAACAACTCATTTTTAACATATTCAACAAAACCTTTAAAATCGTATCAAAACCTCTTCCAAAAAAATTAAACACTTCACAAATTATAAAAGTAACTGCCTAGTTTTGATGGAACTCTGCCATCATCCGATTATAAAAGATAATTGTCTAGTTTTGATGGAACTCCGCCATCATTTATTTTCGTAATACGAGATAAAAGAAGAAGAATACAATGTTTTAGATGATTTATATGAATGGTATTTTATTTGTAATGTGTGTTTTAAATATTAAATTAAAATTTTTGATATATTTTGAATTAATATATTAAATTTAATATTTATTAAAAAATTTTATTTTTTTAAAATTCGTCATAAAATTATGCAACGATCGATATTGTCAATGGATTTTGGCCATTGGACCACCGTTGAAAATTGCAATACACACATGTTTTCAATGATCGATTACCAACGGTCAAGAATCCGTTGAAATCCGTTCGAAATAGCTTATTTCAACGAAAAAATTGTCATTTCAAACGGATTCTTCCGTTTAAAATGACATATTTTTTTGTAGTGTTTGTTGATTTGTTTTGGAGAGTAATTTAAACATATCAATGGATGCTCGTTAATATTATGGTGTAAATAAAACAAAAAACAATAATAAAAAAATTGAAAATTAGATAATAGTTTTATACAATGTTTTAAATAAAAAGTTACAATTACAAGTTCTAAAAAATATCTATACCGCCACCATCTTCTTCCCTATCTTCTCTACTGCCTCATAAAGGAGTTGCATTCGAATCAAATGTTGAATCTTGTCTTCTCAGCATTGTGATTGTCCACAAGTGGTGGTGACTGATACAGTTAGCCATTCAACAACTTGATAATAATCTACATATGACACGTCTTCATTATATAACCCCAAAACATGGCCTGAAGTTGCTCAATTCGTCATTTGTGAAAGTATGTCTCTTGAACCGTGGAAAGTACTACGATGGAATCCCCTACAATATCTCTTTGTAGAGAATATAGACCGTACAATAGCCACTTATACGATTGAACCAATTGGAGTGAATTCATTTGGAGATGAACTGACCACTTGTAATTGTTGTGTAATCTTCTCCGTCATAGTGTTAATCATCTGTTCTACTCGAGGGTTGACAAAATCGTGTTCACCAGTCTCTTCCTTGATGACAAACTTCTTCTTGGCACGTGTCTCAAGCATAAACTTAAGAAGTATTCTTTTCTATCTTTATATTATGCATATGAAATTTCAAAAGGATAAATTAGATAAATTGAAAAAATATAATATTTATAAATTCAATTATTCTTACCATTTTTCTTTACTCGGAAATTATTTAGCTTTCGAGGTGTCGTGATGCATACCATCTTTGGAAACCTTCTCGCCATACTGATATTTTTTGGTTTTGTCACTCTTATCATTGACGTCTTCTGGCTCCTAATGTTTGATGAGCTGGTTGAACTCATCTATGGCCCACATCAATTTGCATTCTTTTTAAGATATTTCCTCTTGTTGCTTTTCATCAACAACTTAAATCACAATTGTTTATCGTGTATCCACACAATGTAATGAGCGGTGTGTAGCTCTTACACTATCTGTAAGATCTCTACAATATAAAACATAATAAAATTAGATTATTGAATAAAAAATAATAATTGATTAATAAAAATGTTAAAAAACCTTAGAACTTATGATGAATCAAAATCTTCATCGGTGACATAAACCTCTATCGCCACCAGCCATACAAGCAATCCTGCATCGAAGCTTCGATGATGTGGTTATTTATTTGTTTCAACACATCATCCACATTAAGCATGTACACAATAAAACACGGATATATATATATATATATATATATATATATATATATATTAATTTTTAAATATAACATAACAACAATAAGAAAACGTTCGTTTAATATTGTTCCATCTGGCCTTAAGGGTCGATGATTATAATGTTGGAATGTCATCAAAATTATCGATCAGTTCATTGATATCAACCATATCATTTTCGTTGTTGATACATATGTCCAATTAATTGGCGTTAAAGATGCAATTGTTTGTCTTTCCTTTCAACGAACATCCATTGAAAAGATGAATGGATTCCTGTTGAAAAACTTGTTATATAGGCAACAAAATACGAAGAATCAAATATATATATGCCTTATCAATGAGCATCCGTTAATTTTTTTCTGGATGCCCATTGATAAGTACAAAGTAGTTCTGTCGCAGACGCCCATAATTATGACTGTTATCAATAAGAATCCATTGTTAAGTGAAAAATGATTACATAATTAAATAGGACATTTTCCAATGGGCTTTTCTTAATATTTTCAACATATATCTATTGATATCTTCCAAAATATCCATGGATACCCATTGAAATTCTTTTGATTAAGAATCATATGAAATTTGGTTAAGTTTTGAAAAGTGTAGAATTATCAATGGACATCCGTTGTAAATTGAACAATGTATCAATGGATGCCTATTAAAAAATGTAAAAAATATGAAAATTTCACTAAATCAAAACTCAAACATTTAAATTATCAATGATCATCCATTGAGAAAAACCATAATAACATCGAATACTCGTTGATAATAGACATACGAAGAAAAATAGTTACAATACGAATACTTTAAATTACAATTTTTGAATCTTATAATTACAAAGTTCACAACTCTTTTCTTGTTGAATCTTCAACTGGTGAGTGTTCCTTTAATGGTGCGTTGAATTCGTCACCTTTTTCATCTTCGAAATCTTCTGGTTCAACATCTTCGTATTCACTATCTATGATGGTGCTCGCTAGAATCTCTTCATAATTTGAAATTCAATTAACTTTATCGGTTTAGGTTGTTCGTTTTCAATGGATCTTTTTTTTCTTATGTGTTTAAAACTCTATACGTTTTAATCTTTACAACGATCCATACCACTTTTCTCTTCAATGTTTCAATGATATTGGATATTAAACATAAAATACCTGATCAAATGGACATGTTGTGATTAATAATCATACTTTGCATAATTTCGGGAGTTATAGATATGAATTTTTCTCCATCGATTGTTTCATGTACCGCGTCTTATGGTTGGTTGAACCATGAAATTTGAAAACATTATCTTCAATCCAACATAACAAAGTTATTTAACCTTTACAATTTAATGCAAATGTAATCATCTTTTTATGTTTCACTATTAACAAACACCATAATTGTGTATGTTTCTATATTTTATGTGTTTCTTTGTGTGGAAGGTGTATCCCCGCGTAAATATAATTGGCCCACAAAATATGTTTCTTGTAAGACCGTTAGCCACATCACTCAATCACGTAAAAGTATTAATTATAATATATTATATAAATAAATGTGAGTTATATTTCACGCAATGATATATATTTACATAATCTTTTAACCATGAAGCATAATGTTGAACTTTTGATTTATTAAGTTAATCAACACTTAATGTAGGAGTTGTGCCCATTACTGTTTCATTTAATTCCCTTTCACAAAAACAATTAACAATAGATTATTAGTACGATGATATATACATATATATGTATAAAATATGTTTGAATATGATCATTAATACTACCTATCAGATGGTAATTACTCTTCACAATTTGATAAAATATATGTGTGGACGTGATTATACTCCTTGGTGTTAGGTAGTATTCTTCTGTACATCTGTACGTCCAATTGGTGTGAAAATCTCTAGGATGCCACCAAATTAAGGATTATATTAATATAAATAATATGTATGATCTTAATTTTACTTCCAACTACTGCTTTGTTTTCTCTTTTTTATTTCGATAGAAATAACATCTTTCAAATGGATACACCCATCTAAATTGAACCAACCCACCAAGTATTGCCTTGTCTTATAAATGAATTGGAAAATGTTGTCACATTGAAGAACAAAGGAAAAAATACCTTTTATGAAAAGAATATAGCTAATCGATATTTTTTCGATACATCACAGTCGATTCTTTTTAAATTTCTCGAAAAAATATCTCTAAAAAATATGTGAATTCCTTATAAAATGTCATGCACAGTACATGAAAATAATTCCAAAAAAGTAATTATGATAAAGTCATTGCATGAAAATATGATAATCATGATTGTTCATGCCCACGAGCTTTGAACCCATAATATCTACACATCGGGTGATGTTCGACGCATATCCATTGGGAAATTTATTGTCTTTTTTATTTATGTTGTTTCATCGACAACCTTCATATATATGTTGTTTCATCGCATTCAATAGGTTGAAAAATCTTCGTGCATCAATATTTGGCATATCTTTCTATGTTTGCTCAATAACTCCAAGAAAAACATCTGATATCATTTCGAGACATGGATTGGTCATCGTTGTTACGATAAGCTCCTTATAATTTCTTTCTATTGAATGTGATTCTTGCAGCGTCACACTTCTAACTCCACTATATTCATCGTGCAAGAACCAAACTTGATAATTCTCCACGAAACTAATCTTATAAATGTGTTTGTGAACAATATTTTGAGTACGATACTTCTCGTTTTTACATATTTTCCACACATATAATACTGTCTCGCATTCTTTTCTTCTATATATTCATTATTTTGACTTATATATATTTCTATTTGAAGAGGATGTCATTGTTTGAGAGTATGTTTATACTTGAATTGGTGATGATAGAAAAAAATAGTTTGTCGTATAAAAGTTATTTTTTTCAACAGGTATCCGTTGATATTCCAAATGCATGACCATTGCGATTCATCTCTTTCAATGAGGATTCTAATTAATTTCAACGACCCTTTTCAATGGTAAGTAGCTGTTTAACAACCATTGATACGTTCCAACGGATCATATCCATTGATATGCAATTTAAAAATGCAACGAACTTTCCTACGATTATCAATGAATATCTCAATAGTTCCATTTCATTGATTACCCATTGAATTTTTAACTGATTATTCATCACTAAAATCCGTTGATAATATTTTCAATGGCGTTTCTATTGAAACATCCGTTGAAATATATATGTTTTTTTGTAGTGGATATACGAAGAAAACAAAAACACTGATGGTTTAGTGTTTGATAAGTTGGATGAATATAAAAAATAACCCGATAAATTTTGCTTTTAGCTCCAAAAAATAGCGAAGATAAAACATTTTTGATGATGTTTTTCATACAAAACATGCATAACATATAAATAGTTTAATTTAAGGCAAATAGAAAAGTAGTATCCTAAACAGAAAAATAAATATCCTTTAAAATAGGAAACTTTTCTGCAATGCACGAAATATTAAATTTTTTTCTAATTTAAGTAAGACTATTCTAAACTATAAAAATTGGAAACTTTCTAAGAAAATAGAAAATCTTCTAACCTATACAAAATGGGAAACAATCCCCAATATGAATACGAAATATTATAATTTGATAAATATAAAATATGTCGACTTCTCTTTTTAATCATTGAAGCGTTCTAGAAATTAATCAAAATCGGACTTTAGTTTTTTCAACTTATCTTCGCGTTCCTTATTTGGGAAGTATGATCACTAGATTTGGTGTACCGGATATCCTCATCACTTCTTTTGGTCGATTGATATTTCAACCGTTTGTTCTTTTTTCACCTCTACTCGCGCATGGTTGGGTCTACAGGTAAACCGTCCAACTATTCCTCGACACAAGTCCGTTTGATTTAAACATATAGTTATGAAGCAGTTCTATTATGGCATGATATTAGGAGTCAAATAACATGATCTTAGGGGTCAAATATTCTTTCCCTGATCCTAGTAGATCTGATCTTGTTTTCTATCATTGTGTATTAGAGTTAGACTACATTTTCCTTTATATGGACCTCTTATAAACGTTGAATGAACATACGGAAATTCCATTGATAATGGCTCGACGTTACATAGTATCATAGCACGAAAAAATGTAATCGTTTTCTTTCATTTCGATCCAAAACACCGACCCAAACCGATCCCCCCGAACCAATCCCGATCATGTCTTCCATAGGAAACGCTGCTGGAACTCCCGACGCGAACCCGACTGATAGTTCCACGGCTGGAACTGGACCGATTTAATGGATGACGATTACTCCATTTGATATCACGGCTGACGACAATCCGAGACTCGTTCTCTCACAACCTCTCCTGTGTGGAGACAATTACGACGGATGGGCCACCAATCTCCGACAAGCCCTCAAGTCGAGGAAGAAATTCAGCTTCATCGACAACACAATTCCGTGTCCAAACGAGACCTCTGCTTATTTTGAAGAATCAGATACCAACAATGCGTTGGTTATCTCGTGGCTGAAGAACACGCTCGATCCGAAACTGAGATCTGACGTTGCTCATCGGGAAGATGCGACGGATCTCTGGAATCACTTGCAGAACTGTTTTGCAGTGAAGCACGACCCGCACCTCCAATGCCTCCACTCTGAACTAGCGAACTGCCGACAGAAGGGCATGACGATGGATGCCTATTACGACCGACTCAACAAACTCTGGCGGGATTTGCTCAACTGCAGACCTCTTTGGTCTTGTACTTGCGGCAAATGCTTGTGTGATCTCACTTCCAAGCTTGAACAGGACCTCAACGAGGAAAATGTTTATAATTTACTCATGGGATTTGGTGATTTGGTTTATGGGGTGGTTCGCTCCAATATCTTCTCTCAGGATGTTCTACTGGCGACACGGTCTATAACATCGTTGTGCCGGATGAGAGTTCTCGGCTGCCCTCGAAAACTCTGGACGAACGTCCGGCTGTGATGGTGTTTGTGGCCAAAACAGGATAGTCTGCTCGAACCTTGGCCAAAGATAAGGCCAAACTTGTCTGTTCAAATTGCAATCGCATGAGACACACTGCAGAAACTTGTTTCCATCTCCTCGGCTTCCCGGAATGGTGGGGAGATCGCCTCGGAATCGAATGGGTCGGGGGCGAGGTGTGTCTCAATCGAACAGAGGCCGAGGGGCCTCACACTCAGCTCGTGTAACCGTGACACAAATTCAGCAAACCCCTCCGATCTCTTCACTTTCTGAATCCATTGTCACCGATGCCGATAGGGACACTCAGCAGCGTGACTTGAGAACAGTGAAAACAATCGCAACTTTGCTCAATGCAACTAAGGTTGGGACTAGTGAGACCCATTCCGGTAACGTCTCTCTTTTATCTTGGATTCTCGATTCAGGTTGTTCTCAACGCATGACAGGTGATCTGTTTTTTGGATGTCTAGGACATCAATCAGTGTTCGATTTACTTGCCGAATGGACGTCGGTATATAGCTTTGAAACAAGGAAATTACGTTTGGGCAAGAATCTGATGTTGATGAATGTGGTTTTTGTCAAAGGGCTCAGTTTATACCTGATTTCGTTGTCTCAGTTGTTAGATCAACACGATTATGTGGTTCAATTCGTTAATACGTTTTTCAAAATTCAAGCTTGGATTACCAAGACGGTGAATGGAGTGGGTGAGCTGAGAGATGGTTTATAATATTTTCCTGGTATCGAGACAATTGCGATGATTCAGACATGTGTTCTTTGCTCGCGAGATACATAGCCTCAACGGTTTGGACATCCTTCTCTGAAGGCTTTGGAGTTGATTTCAGCTTTGAGTTTTTCTAGTTCTAAGGTTTCAAATAAGGCGTGCGAAGTTTATATTTACGCCAAGTATGTTAGAGATTGTTTTCCCGATAGTTCGAATAAAGCATCTTGTATTTTTTAACTTATTCATTGTGACGTATAAGGACCATATTAGATTCCTTCTTTTTCAGGTGCGAAATAGTTTCTGATGATTGTGGATAATTTTTCTCGGACCTTGTGGATATATTTAATGATCACTAAGAATGAGGTTTCTACACATTTTCGGCAGTTTCTTCGGATGGTTGATCGAAAATTTGATAAACAGGTTAGAATCATACATTCAGATAACGTCAAAGAGTTTATGTTTCTTCAAACATTTTTTCTCAGAACACAGTATTATTCATCAAACGACGTGTGTAGGTATACCACAGCAGAATGGAAGGGTTGAACGAAAACACCGGTATATACTTAACATTGCTCGTTCCTTGCTTTTTCAAGCAAACCTACCCGTCACATCTTGGGGTGAAAGCGTTCTAACGTCTCATTTTGCTCTTCTGACGCCGCCTCTCCCATCCGAATCGGAGTTGCCAAACTCGATATCTGTGCTACATGAACTTGGGAAAGATCTCCAATCTTAGCTTCCATCAACTCGCCTGCGTGATTCCGTCACCAATACGGTTCTGATCCGCCGTGACATGACTACTTCCTCTTCGGTTGTTTATTCGATTCATGACTACGTGACATGTGCTATGTTCTCCCCGACTCATCGGGTCTTTCTCACTATAGTGACATCTGGTTCCAAACCAAGATCATACCGTGAAGCCTTGGCTGCATAAACTGGAGAGCAGCCATGCATTCTGAAATTCTTGCGTTGGAGAAGAACGACACTTGGACAATTGCAGCTCTTCCACCGTGGAAGAAGGCGATTGGCAACAAATGGGTTTTTAAGATTAAATACCGATCCGATGGTACGATCAAACGCTATAAAGCGAGGCTGGTTGTTCTTGGTAATAATCAGATAGAAGGGCTAGATTACGAAGAAACGTTTACTCCAGTTGCGAAGATGGTTTCAATTCGTCTTGTCCTTGATGTCGCCGCGACTTGGGGCTGGAAAATACATAAGATGGATGTTCACAACACATTTCTACACGGTGATCTTGATGAGGAGGTATACATAAAACCTCATCCCAGTTTTTCGGCTCGAGATTCTTCGCAAGAGTGTCGTCTTCGAAAGTCTCTCTATCGACTGAAACAAGCTCCGCGATGTTAGTTTGTGAAACTTGGTAGTTCTCTCAAGGCCTATGGTTTTTGAAAATCACAATCTGACCATTCATTGTTCATTTTCGACTCTAACAACATTCGATTGCATGTGCTGGTTTATGTGGATGATTTAATTATCACGGGGTCTTCACCGTAGGCAAATCGAGTGTTTAAGACATATTTGGGGACATGTTTTCATATGAAGGTTCTTGGCTCTCTTCAGTATTTATTGGGTATCGAAGTTGCGCATAATTCATCGGGCATCTAGTTATGCCAACGAAAATACACGCTTGATATTATATCTGAAATAGGTTTACTTAGCGCTAAGCCCGTTACGATTCCGATGGACCAGATCGTCACTTGCTATCTGCAGATGGAGAGCTCTTTGCCGACCCTCCAGCATATTGTCATTTGGTCGATCGGTTACTTTACTTGGTCGCAACTTGGCCGAAACTATCTTACTCGATGTAGGTTCTTACTCAGTTTATGCAGTCATCTCGTTTCGCACACTGGGATACAACTCTTTGGGTTGTTCGTTAGATAAAAGGTAATCTCGTCCAAGGTCTCTTTCTTGACTCTAACTCCGATCTTCAGGTCTACAGTTTGTGTGACTCCGATTGGGCAGGGTGTCCGATGAGTTCAGTTCTTATTGATAGGTTGTTTCATTCAGGTCTTATTGATAGGTTGTTTCATTCAGTTGAGCTCTTCCCTGATTTCATGGAAGATGAAGAAACAAAATGTGGTTTCCAGATCGCTATCGAGGCTGAGTATCGCGCCATGGCAATGACGACTTGCGAACTTATTTGGGTCAAGGCGATGCTTTAAGATCATAGCATTTTCCACTCTCGCCCAATGTGGCTTTATTCCGACAGTTAGGTCGATTACATATCAGCTCCAATCCGGTCTACCACGAACGTACGAAACATATTGAATTTGATTGTAATTTTTTTCGAGACTTGATCCTCAACGACGTTGTTGCAACTCAACATGTTTTCACTCGATTGTAGCTTGAGGATATCTTCACCAAAGCTCTCGGTCGCAAGGATTTCGACTTCTTCACTAGCAAGTTGGGCCTTCGAGACTTACACGCACCAACTTGGGGGGAGGGGGTATTGTGGCATGATATTAGGAGTCAAATAGCATGATCTTATGGGGTCAAATATTATTTCTTTGATCCTAGTAGATCTGATCTTGTTTCCTATTATTGTGTATTAGGGTTAGATTACATTTTCCTTTATATGGACCTCTTGTAAACGTTGAATGAACATACAAAAATTCCATTGATAATGGCTCGATGTTACAACTTCTTTCCATCCCCTCAGCATACATGTGTTAAATGATGAATAATTCATGGTGACACATTACCCTAATGATGAAAAACAATACACATATGTCTCGTCTCTCCTTCATCTTCTTCATGGGACTCACATCTATAAATTATGGGTTTACACATTCTCATTTGCATATATACATTTTGGTTTGTTAAGTTTATTCTGGTAATCAAAGTTTTGGGTATTCGTAGGAATTCGACATCTGAATACCAGATATTCACTTATTATAAGTTTGAATTCATGTATCCTAATTTTGAACACTCAAGTAGTGCCTAACCCTATCATTAGAATTACTTGAAGCAAATGACTCAACATCCAGATTGGGAGAATCATTGATAGCAGATGTGTTAGCATTCTTGAGTGATGTGCGTAGACTCAAGTAATAAATTACCTAGACTAACGCTTCCGCAAGGATACGGATCGTGTAGCAACTAGGGTCGAACACAAGGAATTGATGCGACTTATAAGCTATTAAACTAATGAATAAGACGTGATGAATCAAATGGTAGATGGAATGCAAATGCAAATGCAAACTAAACCTAAGATAGGGATAACTCAGCGACAAATCACCATAGGTATCAAGAGTTGCACAACGATGTTACGAAGTTCTAGTTCTATAATTGGTCTTAGATACTATCATGAGTTCAGGAAATTCAAGCTCTCCTATAGGAACTGACTGCCGTAGACTTGTCCACTATCTAGCATGCATATACCAATGTATCCATTGCGCATCTTACATACATAGACGCATTACGACCGCTATCCTAATCCCTAGATTTAACCGATTGACCTGGCGTAGATTCTAAACCGATTAAACCCTAAATCATGGCTAAGTTCCAAAGTCTAATGCCCTGGCGTTGGTTTATTAGACTCCTAACATCATTCATTCAAGTGGCGTACAGGTAATGAAAGCATTAAGAACAACCATGAGATCTGAAAACAT
Source organism: Gynandropsis gynandra (assembly GCA_036759665.1). NCBI lineage: Eukaryota > Viridiplantae > Streptophyta > Magnoliopsida > Brassicales > Cleomaceae > Gynandropsis > Gynandropsis gynandra. The sequence continues at coordinate 5,027,710 of CM071861.1, read as the reverse complement.
GATAAAATACCGAAATCATTCATATCGAGTGGCGTACAAGTATGAAAGCATTAAGATCCACCATTCATTAAGCACAAGACTTCTCTACATGTTGGCAATACTCTCTAACCTATGGCAATATATCTACTTGAACATGAACTCAGGAAACGAAACACAAGGGAAAACTAAATTCAACATAGATAGAGAAAGAGAATGCTCCCTATTCATCGACCAATGTCTTCAATAGATCCTCCATGCGTCGGATCCGTAGATCCGTCCTTCTCGATCCTTCCAAGTGTGTCTCTAATGGCACTGAATTGCCCTTGAGTCCCCCTTCTCAATTGGGTTCGAATCCCCTTTAAATAGATCTGATTTTGGTTGTTAGAAATCTTGGGAATTTGTTGAGAAATAAAGGGGCCCGAGCGGGTACAACATCTACCCGCTCGTGCAGGCCTTATACCCGACCGTATACATCCATTTTCACCCGATCGGGCACTCATGCCCGAACGTGTCCTTCTTCAGCCCGAGTCATGCAAACCTACGGCGCATATTGATGACCATTAACCCGAGCGGGCACTCCAATTCCACCCGAGCGGGCACTCCATCTTGGTCGTGTTCCTTCAGTGCCCGAGTCCTGTAAAGCTACGGGGGTAATTGCCAGCAAATAGCCCGATCGTGCACTCCAATTCCACCCGAGCGGGCACTCCATCTTGGTCGTGTACCTTTAGTGGCCGAGTCGTGCAAAACTACGGGGGTAATTGGCAGCAATTAGCCCGATCGTGTACACTCCCAATGCCTTCATTTTGGGGTTAAATTGCCAATTTCTCTCGTGTTTCTTGACATGTCTTCGTTTCCTACACAAAACACGAAATGTAGATGAAATCCTCGAATAGACTCGATAAATGAATGAAATCTAACAAATCTACCTAAAACTAGACCTAAGAATGATATAAAAACTAATACGGATTACGTGTTATCATTGAGCAGAAGCAACACCATAGCACTCCATTGCACATCAGAGCATAGAATTCTTCTCACTGATCATTTTCTAACAATTATTTTCTCACTTTTTCAGCAAGGTATTTCAACAGATACCTTTCTATAGAATCGTTATAATACCCTTTCAGAGTGTAATAAAAATAAAATTATAAAATACTGCTCACTAATGTGTTTCTTTTGCTTATTATATTACAATTAAGAAGAGAACTAAATATTTTGTTTATTTAGTAAGAAATACTATCCAAAAACCTTACAATTATCTATAATTTTCTACATTTTTTATATTATGGACCCCTTTTCTCTTATCACCCGCTTGCTCCTCCACTTTTTCCTCTACTACATTTCTTTTCATCGCAACGCTGTGTGCATTATTTTGCTCTGAGAGATATTTCGCGCCACGCCGCAAAATATTTCGCTCATCTTGAAAATCTTTCGCTCATCTTCAAAACAGAGCAAGAATAGAGAGATTTTCGAGAACTTTTTTTTCACTTCTCACTAACTTTATAAAACCTAAATCTCCATCCTTTTATACACTAAGGATGAAGTTACTACTCGGTAACAATCAAAACAACCAAATCTACTACATTCGAAAGAATCTTCAACTATTTAAAGATTTGAAAAACTCTTCTGTAACGGAATTCCTTTTAAGTTTGTTTAAGGAAATATCTATTTGAATGACATGCTACCTTCACCAATTGTAGATTATCTTGCTTAGTGAGAGCAATATTTCAAGTTGAAGACGACATATGCTCTATTTTCTAAACATGAAACAAAGCATAGTTTGGACTTATGATTGTAGGCTTGATATCCTCCCTCAAATTGATATTATGTGCAAAACCTAAGCCCAATTTGCTTTGTAGTTGAAGATAACATGAGGAAGAGATTTGGTGAAGATATCAACAACTTGATCTTGTGTCGAGATAAGTTTTGCGACAACAGATCCAAGTGCACCCTTCTCCTTTTTAAAATGATAATCTAACTCAATATACTTCGATTGTGAGTGAAACATAGGAGTTGTCGAAACATTAACTCCTGATAGATTGTTACAAAAACTTCGCTGGTTAAGATTACACAATACCAATATAAGTATAAATGAAATCTAGGTAATTTATGTCGCTAATGAAGTCATAGCTCTATACTCCGCCTCTTTGAAGATCAATAAGTGAATGCAATAAAATCCTTAGGATTATTGTTTTGAATATATTTAATCACGTCTATTTTGTTATAGTATTTTAGTCCATTTTCATAGTTAGTTTAACCATTCATTTAGACTTTACTGAGCATTAAGCATCATTTAGTCCTCATATAGTGTTTTCTCATGTTAGTGCAAGAAATGAAATATCGCGGTACAAACATGAGGAAATGACGCAAAAAACACTCTCCTATCAACCATGCACGGTCTTCATCCAATGAATCATAAACCCCAAAGAAGAGAAATGGAAGCTACACGACTGAAGCAAAATGGAAACAATGGCCGCTCACAAAAATAGAAACTTAGGCCGCAACTCACAAAAATTGAAACTTTCGGTTGCTGGAACAAAAATAAGAAGAGCACGGTCGGAACATGTAAAGGAAACATGGTTTACATAAAATAGAAGCAATTTGCTGGAACTTAATATAAAATTCTAACAGCCTACACAAAAATGGAAAGATTGCCGACTACACAAGAATTGGAAATTGAAACCGTTGGAGATAGAAAATGGAAATGGCTGCTGGAACAAAAAATTGAAACGCATGGACAAGAGAAAGAAGACAGCCAGCCAAAGAGGAAAGGATAGTAAAGAGAAGGAAACCGTTGCTGCACAAGAGGAAAAGAAAACACAAGCTGTTGAAAAAAATGGAAACCGAAAAAAAGGAAACGAGTAGTGAAGAGGAAAGGAGGACGAAAAGGCAAAGCCTATAGAGCTTAGATTCCGCCAAAGAGGAAAAGAAAGAGAAAAAAGAAAGAATGAAAAGAGGAAAGAGGAAATAGGGGTCAAAAGGGAAGAAGCAATTTGGACAGAACGCGCACACACTACACAACACACGTAGAGGGAGAGTAGAGAGAGAGAGATAGCAGAACACAGACGAGGATAGAGACGGGGCAACGAACTCGGAGCGCGAAGGAGCTGTTGAAGATATTATTAATAGAATAGGGAGGGATCTCGTTCTTTATCTATGTTGAATATAGTTTTCTTTCGCGTTTTGTTTTCTAAGTCCATGTCCGAGTTGATCTATAACCATGGGTTAGAGAGTCGTGCCGATATGTAATGAAGTATTGTTCTTAATGATTTGTAGTTCTTAATGCTTTTATTCCTATACACCATTTGAATGAATGATTATGGTATTTGATTTTTTTCAGGACGATTGGCTGTTCTTAATGCTTTCGTTCTTGCACGCTACTTGAATGAATGATTGTAGAAGTCTAATGAATCTACACCAGGGGATTAGAATTTGGAACTTAGACATGATTTAGGAACTAATCAATTTAGAATCTATGCCAGGTCTTTTGATTGAATTTAGGGATTAGGATAGTGGTCTTAATGCATTTAGTGGGTGAGATTACACAATCGGTAGATTGGTAGTACGCACCCTAGGTAGTGGACAAGTCTAAGGCAGTCACCTATATTAGAGCTTGAATTCCCTGAACTCGTGATAATATCTAAGACCAATGATCATGTTAGAACTTTATTTCATCATCGTGTATCTCCCAAAACATGTAGTGTTAGTTAATTGAATTTAATCGTTAATTAGTTAGTTTAGCTTTATTCATATTCCACACACCTATTAATTTTTAGCGTCCTATACATTAGTTTACTAGCTTTAGACTTGTATCTATTCCTTGTGTTCGACCCTGGTACTATATGATCCGTATTCTTGCAGAAGTGTTAGTCTAGGTAATTATTACTTGAGATTAACCACATCAAGTTTTCGGTGCCGTTGCCGGGGAATTGATCACGACTTTAGAGTTATGATAATTTTGAATTAGGACCCAGTCCTTTTCAAAGTCTTTATTTGTTTTTCATATTTTTGTTTTCTTTTCTTTTTGAGTCAATTTTTTAACCTCTTAGAGCTTAATCGATTATTTATGTTTTTTTTTATTTTAAGAGGTAACATGAATGAGGTGCATTCTTTGTACGCCGGTTTAACTGAAGTAAAAGATCAAGTTGCGGGAATTTATCATTTGCTATCTAAATCACGCCGTCCTCACTATTCAGAGTAATCATGGGAACAAGAAGTTCGGGGGTATGAGGAAGGGAACCACGTATCGAGAAATTTTCAGCCGCGAGTGATGCAATGAAACCAGAACTTTCAGCCATGGATGCACCCCCAAACTTAGAATTACCAATCATGTACGCCCCTCGTCCAAAGCAAGAAGCTAACAGCGATATTATGTCTATGTTCGTTGGATTTTTACAAGGAGAGAAAGATAAATACGCCGAACTTAGAGGGATGAGAGCGGAATATGAAGATGTAAAGAAGCAGGTTGTGGAAATTGAAACGCACCTAAATATCTTAGACAATCAGGTCGCACAACTTGATGCGAACTCCTCTAAACCACAAGAAGTTCTACCGGGGAGATCGGATATCAACGAAATTTACCTAAGGAGTGGTAAGATGGTGGATCAGTTCATTCCTTCGACGTTTGAAAAGGTTAAAATGTCTACTACAACAATGGAAAAGGGAAGTACATTGAAGAGCACAAAATGAAACTTGAGGAGGAAGAGGAGACAAAGTACGTAAAACTAGATCTGAGGACTCCTCCATTGCCATTCCCACAACGTCAACGCATGAAAACGGTGGATCAGCCAACTGCCTCGATATTTGAAAAGGGGGAAGAATCTAACACATCCGCGAATAAGGCTATGTACATTGATGAGCATAAGAAGAAACCCGAAGAGGTGGTGGAGTTCAACTTGAACGACACACTTAAGCAGCCATGCATTATCGATTCGATGTCCACAACGACGTCTTGGAGAAACTAACCGAGGAAGTTCTTGAAGTTGGGATGGATTCCCTAGAAACAACTCTATTAGCAGCTAGAAAAGGATTATATAAGGACCCAAATGAGCTGCTGGACAACGAAAAAGAAGAAGGAACCCCCCGACCGAGACTTCAGCACGACCCGAGCTAAATTCAACGCAAATCAGTATATAAACAATCCCGAGCAACAAAAAGATACACCAAACAACCAGCACACAATTGGAGCATTAAAAAGGCACCCAAGGTGAAGATGAAGCCTTCACCACAAGGGTTCTGCGCCAAGAAATTCTGGAGACGTTGAAGGAGGCGAGAGACAAACGCCTAACCGGTTTCATGGAGTGCACAACCGGACTTTTGGACAGCTTGACCAAATTCTTTGGACAGCACGATCTAGCCCCCAACTTAGGGAAAAAAAACAACCGAGCTTGGGGAGGACATGACCAATCGTGCAAGGAACCCAACTGATCTGCCTACTATACCCAATCGAGCACACTATGCACGCGAGATGCTACGTACACGACAACGTCAAGGACGTTCACCTAATGAGTAGAACATCTTGGTCAAGCTCGTGACATCGAACAAGCGCTTCTCGGGAGGAAACCCGAGCCCCGTATCCTTTTAGTTTATTTCGTTTTATGCTTTTTAGAATTTGATTCTTATTCCTTTCACACACATGCACACTACTAACGACTTTGATGTACCGTTCTTTTTTTTCAGATCGTGCAACTCTTTGTTGCAGATTTTTCCACTTCGATATCATCCACAACAATGGAGAGACGCATATACTCAGCTGCATCAACTCGGGACAACAAGCACACATCAGGTGCACAAGTTCTTATCTACTTTATTTTTTTCCTAAGTTTTTGCATGCGAGTCCTTCTCTTAGGTTTTGAACACCGGGACGATGTTCCGTTCAAGGTTGGGGAGGGGGGGGGAGGGTTCTCTTCGAAGTGTCATAATTGTGATTAGGATTATATGTTGAGTTCTTCGTTTTATTTTAGCTTTTACTTTAGTTCATTAGGATTAGACGGACGAATATCTAGTACGAAAAAATTTTGAACTTTAGCCATCTTTATGCAACTTTGTTGAATCGGGAACAAAAGTCTAGGTTTGCTGAAAAATACCTTTATATATCTATTATTGTGTAGTCGTGCATGAATCAATAGCCTATAGTTGTATTCCGCCCCTAGGTTCCAATTGCAATTATTTATATCTCCGAGCATTTCGTTCATTCTTTGTCTTATTTCGATCGTTGTATTTCCATGCGCTTACACTCTGCTGTCAATAGAAAAAGTTCTTTAACTATTTCAACCCTACATTGACATGAGTGCATCAATATTGATGGTTCGGGTCTAAATGGTGGGTCGAGGCTATTTTTCTACGTCCTAAGGGTTAGAGTCGTGCATAATCACAATAGTTTAATCAAAAGAAAAAAATCTGCAATAACCTCTTCACTCCGCTAAGGTTACAAGACCTTATGAGTGTGCCAATCGGTAACCTGGGTTTAAGTAGATATCTGTGCTCTTCAAGTTCGATGTCCTAGAAACGAGTGTGAATTTTTAAGAAAAAATGTGTGGAAAATGAAAAAAAGAAAAAGAGAACCGATAAAGAAAAATAATCTTCTTAAGAATAGTATCTCACGTAAGCGTATTAGAATATGTATGGAGATCGCTTTGATGTTGTCTAGGGGTTAGTGAAATGAACTTAGGTTATGTAAAGGATTGCGCGGTTAGTGGATTTCGGTAGATAGATGTGTAAGCTAGGTACACTTAGATCTATATTCATGTGACGCGTTGTTATATATGATGGCTGATTTTTTGAGATTGTTTGTGCTAGTATCCGGCTGTTCTCTAACTCTTCTCATGCTTAGTTCTAGTCTTGCACAAGGACGACAAAAGGTTCAAATCCGGGGGAGTTTGCTAACGTCTATTTTTTTATATTATTTTAGTTCATTTTCATAGTTAATTTAACCATTCATTTAGACTTTACCGAGCATTAAGCATCATTTAGTCATCTTCTAGCGTTTTCTCATGTTAGTGCAAGAAATGAAATATCGGGGTACAAACATGAAGAAATGAAGCAAAAAACACTCTGCTATCAACCATGCACAATCAACATCCAAAGAATAAAAAATCGAAGAAGAGAAATGAAAGCTACACAGCTTAAGCAAAATGAAAACAATGGCCGCTCACAAAAATAGAAACTTAGGTCGTGGGTCACAAGAATGGAAACTTTGGGTTGCTGGAACAAAAACAAGAAGAGCACGGTTGAAACATGAAAATGAAACAAGGTTTAAATAAAATAGAAGCAATTTTCTGGAACAAAATGTAAACTTCCAACAGCCTACACAAAAATGGAAAGATAGCCGTCTACACAAGAACTGGAAACTGCAAAAGTCGGAGATAAAAAATGGAAATAGCTGGTGGAACAACAAATGGAAACGCATGGACAAGAGAAAGAATGCAGCCAACCAAAGAGGAAAGGAGGAGAAAAGAAAAGGATACCGTTTTTGTACAAGAGGAAAAGGAAACACAAGCTGCTAAAGAAAATGGAAACCAAAAAAAAGGAAACGAGTAGAGAAGTGGAAAAGAGGACACAAAGGAAAGGGCTAGAGAGCTTAGATTTGACCAGAGAGGAAAGAAGGAGAAAAGAAAGGAAAGGAAATAGGAAAGAGGAAGAAGGGGTCAAGATGAAAAGATCAATTTCGAACACACACACACACACACACCATACAATACACATGAGAGAACAAGAGAGAGAGCAGCACGCCGAGAGGCGGGAGACGGGGGCGACGAACTCGGAATACGAAGGAGCTGTTGAAGACATCAGTATTGGAATATGGAGTAATCTCATTCTTTATCTATGTTGAATATGGATTCTTTGGGTTTTGTTTCTAAGTCCATGTAGCTACGGGTTAGATAGCTTTGACGATATGTAATGAAGTCTTGTGCTTAATGCTTGGTGGTTCCTAATGATTTTATTCTTTTATGCAACCTGAATAAATAATTTTGGTATTTGATCGTTTCAGAATGATTGGTTGTTCTTAATGCTTTCGTTCTTGCACGCAACTTGAATGAATGATTATAGAAGTCTAATGAATCTACGCTAGGGGATTAGACTTTTGAACTTAGCAATGATTTTGGATATCAATTGATTTAGAATCTACACAAGGTCGGTCAATTAAATCTAGGGATTAGGATAGTTGTCTTAATGCATCTAGTGGGTGTGATTACATAGTCAGAAGATTGGTAGTATGGACGCTAGGTAGTGGACAAGTCTACGCCAGTCATTTCCAATATTAGAGCTTGAATTTCCTAAATTCGTGATAATATCTAAGACCAATGATCTTGTTAGAACTTCATTGCATCATCGCGCATCTCTCGAAACCTGTGGTGTTTAGTTCATTGTGTTTAATCCGTTAATTAGTTTATCTTTACTTGTATTCCAATTACTTATTAATTTTACACGTTCTATTCATTAGTTAACTAACTTTATTGTTGTATCGATTTCTCAATGTTCGACCCTGGTACTACACAATCCGTATTCTTGCGGAAACATTAGTCTAGGTATTTATTACTTGAGATTAACCACATCAAGGTTTTACCTTTCAAAAGGTTTTCCCTTTTAAGTATATGTACATATATAATTAGTATTTTACCTTTCAAAAGGATTCAGATTTTCACAGTTAAATAGGACATAAATATGTGTGATGTGTAGACCCTATTGTGATAGTCATACATCATTTCTCTTTCTAGTAGCTCAACTAATTCTGTAAAATGTTTGGAGCATCGGGTACTGGATATGAAAAATACCACACATGCGTGAAAAGATCTATTTTTATTTCTATTATATGTTTAAAAATGTGCGTCAAAATATAATGACATAAAGATTGATATTTTCTCAATCATATATTTAACCAAAATTGAAAACTCAATACGAGAATTTTGTGTCGATTTTTTCTTAAAATGAAACATAAATATCTCAAATGGATCATCCAACGAAATTTGATTAGACCTCTTAATGTAGCTTTGTGTGGTAGATGAATTGATAGATTGTTACTAACCCCGAAGAATAGTGGTGCAAAAAACCTCTCTAAGTTACATGGTGATGTGAGTGAAATCTTGGATCAATCACACGCCGCATGGGGACAAACAATGAGAGGCAAGGCTAATGAGCTTAAAGACATGTTAATATAAACGAACATAAAAGGATGGAATACGAACCCATGAGGACGTAAAAAATAACTTAAGAAAGACTAAAAGAGATCCCTACAAGGAGAAGAAGCTGAGAGAAGCATGACATTGGTGGATCAAACAATGCAGGACCAAAGTGGTGTTGTGTTCGCCCCGAATGTTCTGGTAGAGTAAGAAAACACATGACTCTAGGGTTTTTACTAGCAATCATAGTTCAATTTTTCGTATGTAAGGGTTATGTTCGACCGAGGAATTCGACAGCTCGATCAAACAACTTTTCTGAGTTTTAGTTATTTAGTGTATTTTAGTTTTATTTTTGTCCTTTAAAACAAACTAAGAAAAATCCACCGCATCGCATGTTTGATTGACATAGAAGTCCTATCACTAGAGGCAAAAAAAATTAAGAAAAAAACTGGAAGAGAGAATAAAAAGGAAAACAAAAACAAGGAATAAAAGGAATGGAAAGAGAAATAAAGAAAGAAAAAAAGGAAAAGATAATAAAAATAAAAAACAGGGTTAAAGGACAAAAAGCGAAAATAGGAATAGATCAAATAGAAAAAAGATATTAAAAAGAAAATAGAAGTGTGTAAGAATAAGATTATAAACTTTGGACATAGCAATGAAGTTTTACACGTGTGGAGTCAAGATTTAGTTTGAATGCGTCAAGAACTAACTTCAATTTTGTTCTTGAGTTCTAAATTAAACCAAACCAAAGGAGGCGAGTTCTAAATTAAACCAAACAAATGAAAAACTTTCTATAATATCATGAGCTTTGTTCATCTTCTTTCAATTCATAATTTTATGGTTTTTGCTAACTTTTTTTTGCTATCTCTTTGTCATCTATTTTAGGATACCATCACGAAGTAGAGGAGAAACGAAGTTGCAAACAAAATTGTAAATAATAATGGATAAGTTCTTGACACAAGACACAAGAATTTACTATTTTCAACCAACAACATGGTAAGGTAGAAGCAGTAGCACATGAAGAGCAATGAGGGAAGAGACCATATGCAGCTCGTAACCCATACCGTCTAAAGATGGTAAAAAACGAGTATGCTAATGTTCTAGACAAGGTCTATGGTTGTCCAATGCGACATAACTAACGTGTGAGGGACTGAATTAATGATGATATCAACAGTATCAAAATGGAAATTCTTACATTCATTGGACATAGATATGTTGAATCATACTTAGAGTGGAAGAGGAAAACGAAGTTGGTTTTCAATTGCCATCAACATTGCAAACTCAAAAACTTAAGTTAGCATCGACGAGTTTCTCAATTACACGCTTGCATGGTGGAATTAGCTCAGTCATTCACGTTAATGGCATAAAGATAAACCAACACTTATGTGGGTTGAAATACGTGCAATGATGAGACGTTGATTTGCATAATCTCATTATAGTAGATAAGGGAATCAATGTCCTTAATGATTGGTTCAAAGGAGTCACACTGTAGAGGACTCTTATAAAGAGACATGTGGCATGAAAGTGCAAGGCACCAATCGAATCTCTACGTTTAATCGCAATATAATATCTCTCTTATGTTAGGGTCGAGTTCACTATACCAAAAACTCTATGAACCACTGGATAATATTGGTAAGGACGGATGACGAACATATGAGGTAATCGAACGATGACATGGTATATGGGGATGATCATATTTCTCAGAAATCTGATAAAGGTGTGAGTATGTGAGCGAGCATGATATAGATCACCATAAAAATAGTAAGATCTTGAGAGAAGCGCAGACCAAGGCCTGTGAGGCACACTCGTGAGAATAACATTTCTTTTTTTGAATTTGAGAGATAACATGACATTTATACGTCAACCGTTGAATGTGTTTATGTACAAAGAGGTGTTGTTTTCTAAAATATTATATCATCTTGTGTCTAGTTTTTTTTCCTAATTCATTATAGAATTTTGAAAAAAATTGAAGAATTAACCACCGAACAAAGAGAAAGGACTGTATTTTGTATGGTAGAGATATGATGTGTGGGTGCATGTGCGCATAGAAAGGCTCCTATAGAATAAGAAATCGCAGCTTTTAATGCATGAAGATTAAACATTTAGAGTCTATGAAAGAATCAACTCTAACACCTACAAAAAAGAGTTCCCGGGTATGTTCATTTTTTAAGTTATTCACTTTGTTTGCTTCCATACAGCTAAAGGATTGGATTTGAAAACAAAACATTTTAAAAGAGTAGGGATTTATTTGAACGAGTTGTTTGGTCCATCACAAGTGACACGAGGACAAACAATGAGGGATAAGCCAAATGAGCTTCGAGACATTTTTGTGCAAATGGACTTGAAAAGATGGAAAATGACACCACAAGGTAGTCCTAGGACAATTACGAAAGATTACTAGAGGTCCGTACAAGGAGAGGAGGCCAAGACGAACAAGACACTAGATGATACACCAATGCTCGATTAGAGTATAATTACTCTCGGCTAGAATGCTCGTTGCAGTATCAAATTTATGAAAATATTTTTATTGTTCAAAGACTTATCAACACTAGATCAGAAGTGTTGTGTTATTGCTCGTAATATTGTTTTTCATTCTGTCTATGATCAAATCAGATAGTATAGTATCTATTTGAAGTTTCAATCTACGAACCAAATCCACAATTAAATTCTTTGCATATAAAAAATCTACTCTGAGAATCAAACATACACTCCAATTGCTTCATGTGCATTGTTGTCGATCAATTTTGAAAAAGCAATGGGAATTAATTTTTGTATGAAAACATGAAAATCATAATTTTCATTTAAAATATCTTTCTCGCTTGGATGTCAGCACACCTTCAAATCTTAAGGCGCATAACCATCGGAAAATTTCACATCATCTTTCAAACATTTCATCAATGTTTTTTCCTTCAATCATAAATTTGAATACAAGAACTTGAGTTTACTATAATTAGTTATGTTAAACTCATTTTGTAAGCAATACTCTTTCAAACCCTTTCATGATTTAATATTAGTTTTAATATTTTTGTTACATTCAACACTGTATTTATGATGTTATAAAAACAATTCTTGTTTATGTGCATGACATCAAGATTATGTCGAAGCTGAAGTTTCTTCTAATACACGAATCCCAAAAATGATTTTCTCTGCAACATTGAATGGCACAATCTAAATCCATCATAAAATTTCGTTACTAGAACGTTCTAAGATATCAAAAAATATTTTTGCATATTTATTCAGATCTTCTTCAATATTTCTTCGTTTCTATCATCCAAAATATTTTTCACCATTTCCAAATGAAGTTTCATTTCTACATCTCTATGAATTTTAGTTACCTCATTATGTACAATACCCCTATTAAAGTTTTCAACAACATTACTATTTCATTATTCCATGATCTCTACGTGAGATAACCACATGTAGTGATTCTGAAAAAAGTTAAATTAGTATTCTCAATTTGTAAAATAAAACTTTATTTATTCGATAAAGCAATCATTCGATTGAGAAAGGATGACTGATACAATGAAGCTTAAAAATATCAATCCGAAAGAAAGAAAAACTTATCATATATTTATATCACAATTTTTAATGATATGTTTATTCAATGCAACATATATATTACGGGTAGCTTCAATAGGTAAAAAACGTTATATATTATTGTCTTGAACATTTCATTTGGAAATCAAACCTATTCATCCATGTGTTGGCTTAAATGTAAAATAGGCTCCAATAGCGTCAAGAGCTTCACCGGCCCGTCCGTGGAACCCAACGAGTTTTTGCTTTTGGCCGTCGACCTCGAGAACAAATTTAGTGCCACTATTGATACCAAACGTTGGGGAGGTTCTTTTCTTGGATGTTTTGAAGGTAAGAGAAGTAACAATGTTGTTATTGTAAACATCAATCCAGTCGTACGTACCCTCCACGGATGTGATATACTCATGTGGATGCTCGAGCGTAAACTTAATTAATTTTGCACAAAGAGTACTTGCATCAGAAGCAAAATTAGAAAAAAAAACATATACATAAAACAATTTTATCTTGAGAAATAAATATAGCCTATCTTTGTACCTCTTGGGGTTCTTCAACTTTCACACCATGCTCACGGGTTTCCAAATTGCCGGCGTTGTCATACTCGAACTTTACATAACCAACACAAGGAAACCAACCCTTTCCGACGTACACTTTCTTTACATTGTCATAAATATTATCATCCCATAATATTCCTCCGGGACCACCTTGGACTTCCACTTTGGTTATAGTGGATCCACCTTTTGGCTTTTCTGACATTGCTCGGTAAGAAAATAATACTAAAAATAAACAAAAGAAAACCTTTCGAGATATCATCTCTTATCACTTGCTACACAAAAGAGTTAAGTTGTTGTAATTTTGTACACAACACTTAGTAATTGAGGGAGAGTATGATGGGTGTGATAGGCCACCCATGGAAGTATATATAGGACCCGATCATGGTATTTTTACAATATTGTATTTTTAAGTAAACAGTCAAGGCTTTTATTTTTTTTTTGCTTACCAATTTGAGTATTATACAAGGCGTCCAAGCTTTAAGTAATAATGCCACGAATTTGAATTTTGTTTAAACAAAACACAAAATAAATAATAAGTTCAAATATATTTTATTTCTACTTAAACTCATTTGGTATTGATATGTACGTCCAATGGCAAGGCCATACGCCCGTTTGTTAATATAAATTAAATTGTTTAGATTATAGATTTTGATTCTTCGCGATGTGAAAAATAAACTATATTTTGGTACATAAATTTGTAATCTACCACTATTAAATAACTTCATTAACTTGATCTAATATTATTCAAATAGTAATGTACACAAAATTTGTTCATTAATTTGTATAAATGGCATCTTTCTTCATTAACAACATCCTAACTAATGCACATTATTCGGCCACTAGCATTAAAAAAATAATATTAATTGGTTGACAAAAAGTTGGTCTAATTAATTTAAATTCAAGTTATGGTAATGTATAAAATGACAATAGAAAAAGTTTGAAAAGTCAAACTGATCCGTAGGAGAACAAACTGTCAACTTGAGAGTCAAATTAATTATCTTAATGTCTAAGTAACTATTTTCATTTTTACTCCACCCACCGAAATTTGGTTTTAATTTTCGAAATTTTTTCAGCCTTTTAAGTTCTATAAAACTTTCTGTAATATTAAATTAAATCTCCACATAGTGCATTTCTATTTTTTTCATTAATGATGTTGATGCAATCCTGAAAGGAATTTTTCTATTATTCTCTATAATATTTTTTATTTCTATACAACCCTAAACCACATAATGAATGGTAAAATATCAAATCCGAGACCCTCAACAGTATTTGGTACCGAAGAATCGATATTATATGATCTAAGTTCTAAACCAACGGTTCTCCCCTATTAGGTCATGATTCTCACAAATTTTGATAAAATTGACACTTTTTAGTTGTGGAAATTCTTGGTTGTTGATCGTTCCATTTATTTATCAATACTACTTCCAAAATTTCTCTTAATTTTGTATATTTATGTTTAACCTATCATCTGTCTAGGGTTATGGGATTGAATAGCGGAAGAGTTTTATTACAACCCCAAAATGAGATCTAATCTGGTTTACAAATTTCGGTTTTGGGCGGGGATCTTATAAAAAAATACAACCATGATATTCAATACTAACCTTTTAACGATTGAGCGTGTAGAACGAAGCTTTAACTATGCAGGATCCCCAAGAGTCATTTCCATCGAGCTCGATGTACTGTCCAACCTTTGATGTGTCGGAAATCGAGAGAACCTTTGATGTGTTGGAAATCATCGATGAATACCGAAACAATAGTAAGTGTGTGACCTAATGGTTTCAATACTAAGTATGTAGGAGATTAGTATTACTAATCGTCTAATCAAGTTTGGCATCTAACAACATTTCTCAACGACCAGATAGCGTAAGTAAACATCCTTTATGATAACTAATAGTTTTGAAAGGAAATTCATATTCCTTCAATCTTTCTAGCTTTGGATAATATTAGGGCATGGTTTGACTCTCAAACCCCAACAAATTTTCAACTATGTTTCATGGTTGTGTTTCTAGCTCATCATTCTTTCGCTTTGGCCAAATACTTTATCAATTGTTATGATCTATGACAAAATAGAGTTCTAACTCTTCAGTTGACAGATCTCATCTTGATCAAATATCAATTGCACAAACAAATGATCATTTTCATTATCCTTCCAAAAAGTGTTATAAAGCACAAGGTGTCCGGTCCAAGGAATATCTCACATTCCGAAAGAATTTCCTTGTGACAGAGATATGGTAAATTAACCATTTAGAAAATCTTCCTTTAGGTAAATTCCATATATGTAATATACTTTTTTCTATCCAATAAAAACCATCACATGTATGTTGATATGTTCGTATAATCAAAGTTCTATAAGTTATCTTACAAAAGAGCATCTTTTATAAGATAAAACTCGTTTCTCTTTATTATGGTGACTATCATGATAACGAGTTTCCAATATAAAACATGGACAAGCACATATCTTATATGTAGTCTTTGAATAAATATATGTTATATATAAACATGCATCATCAAAATGATATAAAACTGCCATATCATTAAAATTAAATTTCTATACGAAATGTAAACTTATATTGGTTCTAAGTAATATCAATCCTTTGACCTACACTAGAACTAAATCCAATATTTCACATCTCTCAATCCTGTTCTCAACTTGTGCTTGTCTAACCCCTTTGACCTGAGCACCTTTGTGAGTTGATTGACTATATTTTCCTTTCTACCCAACTTCACAATCTAAAAGTCTCCATGCTTTATAATCTCGTGAATAAGATGGTACTTCCACGAAACATGCTTTGATATTTTTATGTGATATCATTGCCTTCCCCTGAGCTATCGCTCTAGTATTTTCACATAATTGTACAACGAGCTCCCTTATTGAAGGGACCACACCGAGTTCACTACTAAATTCCTCAACTAGACTGTCTCCTTTGATGCTTCGCAATTAGTGATGTATTCTTTTTCTGTAACTGAGTCGACTATCATAGCATTCTTAGAACTTTTCCAACTTATCGTTCCATCATTCAGGAAAAATACATAGCATGACATGGACTTACTATCCTCCTTGTCCAATGAAAAACTTGTATCGGTGAACTCTTCTAGTTTCAAACTAGAATATCCATAGATGAAGAATTGGTCCTCAGTCCTTCTTAGGTACTTAAGGGTTGTCTTTACCAACTTCCAATGTTCCTCACGAGGATATACTTTATACTGACTCACTATACTTAATGCAAAGGTGACATCAAGTCGTGTACATGTCATGCTATATATAATAGGTTCCACCATGCTAGCATATAGGACAATTCTACCGAGGAAGCAAAACTATAGTGCATATAAAGATGTACTGTCATATGATTGTATCGATGTACATGGGCTCTGAGAGTCCCATCAGGTCTTGGATCTATCTTTATAGAACCTTATTCAGAAATATAGGCTGCCTCTCCAAAGTCCTTCATGGAGAATTATTTGGATAACCAACTTTTGTTTTCCTATAATGATTGTTTCTATGTGCAATATGTCATCTAGACCCATAAAGAGTCACATAGACCTCTTTTTAGAAAATCTTCATTTCAGAAAATTGTTTACACTTTATTAAATAAACTTGAGTCATATAGACCTCTTCCGAATAGAATTGATCATTACTACAAAAGAAGACGTTTCTTCATAGTCGATACCTTTGTATTGACCATACCCCTTAGGAAAAAGATAACCTTTATAGGTCTCTACCTTCTCATCTACTCAAATCTTCTTCCGGTAAACCCATTTATATCCGGTACACCCATATCGAGAATGTTTCGACCACCTTCTTAGATTAGTTTGTATCGAAGGTACAATGTCATCTGGATGTTCTTGTGGAATATATTTTTGGACGGATTCTGTAATCAGTCCTCCGACTTCAACGCTTGAAGATGGAAAATTCATGTTCATCTTCAATACATAAAAAATAATGCTCACTGGGCAGCTCATGCTCCCGAGTTTGTGTCGGTTAGATGAGTTTTTGAATCTCAACAAGAATTATTATATCACTGGGATTTCCTTCTCCACGGAATTCCCTTTCCAAAATGGTCGCAATTGGAGCCACAAATATATTGCGATCTGAGAGGTCATTGAAATAATATCTCATCGTTTCCTTAGGATATCCTATAAATAAAAAATTTTTGAATTAGCCTAAAGCTTATCCAACTGCAGTTTCTTGACGAAAGCCAGACAACCCTATACTCTTATATATTTCCTATTTAACTTACATCCTATTCATACCTCGTATGGAATCTTAGATACCACTTTTACGGAAACTTTGTAAAGTAAATAAGAAGTCGTGTATAAAGTATAACCCCATAAGTTGATCGAAAGATCATTGTACCCCATCATTCTCAAGTTGCATCTCAAACACATTAACTTGGTTGATTTGCAATCTCATAGTGACTCTACATCACATAGTCCCCTAGTAGTCAGGTCACACCTATGGTCAAACATGACTCAATTCCGAGCGAGTCAGCTATAACAAAATGTTCCTCGAGTGCGAGATCTCTTTCAAAATGCTTGGTCGAGCGCCGCTCATTGAACCCTAATTTTTCTTGAAAATTCGTTAGGTCCAAGTAGTCACAGTGCTAGACCAAGCATTGCACTCTACAATTGGAATTTTCGCAATTTGCTAGCAAGTTTTGTCCGAAAAAGCCGAAATTCATATCTATAGATGAAAAAAATACTCTGATACCACTGTAGCATTGCAAGATTGAGCATCATAAGCATTTTCTTACAAACTGAATATTTGATCTAATCTAATTTATGAATTTTTGTTTTAGGGTTGGTGTTTTTTTAAAACAATTCAACCATGAGGCTGAATTTATTAATCTTTTAGTAATTGAGCATGTAGGATGATTCACCAATTACTCGAGGCTTCCACGAATTGTACACCATTTAACCTATGACGTGGTGAGAAGAAAAAGATTAATTTTCTATTTTTTTCTATTTTGTTCCTTTCTTATTCTGACAAAATTTATGGTGATGACTAATTTTTGCAATGAGTGCATTATGAAATATTTCTATGTATTAATTTTAGAGATCAACTTGCAATTAATCAATATTTTCTTTAATCATATTTAGACACTTGTATTAACTGTTAATTGCATGAAGAGACATTACTTTTACAACAACATTTTTTCGAAGGTAATGATACTAAAAACCATGCATCTATATTTTCTAAAGCATTAGTTTAATATTCACGGTTTCTTACCGTTTTGTAAAAATTATTTTTACCTTCAACATTCTTAAGTTTTGTGCGTATTTTTATTTCAAAATTATATTACTTTATTTAGAAGATAGATTAGTATGACATATAAAAAATATAAAGGATGTGTTGTAACCGACTAAGATTTATCTTCGTGTTGAATTGCATAACAATGATATGTTTGCATGAAATTGTGTAGATTTACAAGAATGTGAGGTATGCCACTGCGAGATGATACTAACTCAAAATGTAAAAGTGGAACATAAACAAATAAACACACGAACTACCAACACCATTTAAAAAAGAAGAATGAAAATGACCAGAAGCTTTAACCTGTCTGTTAGAAAAATGTTGAATAAAAAGTTTCCAAATTCATTGTGGTAAATTGGTTAATCTTGAATTAATTGAGATGACACATTAGATAAAAGTGAAAAGAAAATATTTTATAAAGTTGAACATTTGTTCAAATATATACTTTGTTAGTTTAAATATCAAGGAGTTTATATGCTTTATATCCATTTCATATCCAATAAAGATTGTTGTCGGAGCACAGAAAGAAGAATTATATTTTTCCCTTAATATTATTATAAACAACCAAATGTTTTATGATGTGGATAACTTTGTAACTTGGACTGAAACTCCAATTTAAGGAACACTTGACCGAAAAAAATAAAGGACATACAACATTTAAAATATATTATTGTTTTATCGGATTAATATAGTTTTGTTGAGGAGTGTACAAACAAGAAAAAAAGTGGTGTATTCCATTGTTTTTAAACAAATCAACAAAAATAAAGTCTGATTATTTTTAAGACCACATTGCTTTCATCTTTCTATAAAATTATGTTTCTATCATAGAGACAAACTCGTTAAAATTTGTAAATACCTTTATTGTGTCTCAACAAAAAATCCAAGTGGCAATTGACTTATCATCACCAATGTTCATATAATATTTGCAACCTTCTACTATGATGATGGACCCTTATATTATCTGATAAAAACAAAAATATTATTAGACCAATGGTTAGCGAAAGGAAAAGATAATCTCTTTTCTTTAGCAAGATGAAATATGTTGCAATTTGAAATATCAGAAAGTTGTAACCCAAATTTGATCACAAAATTCTCTTCAGATAGCTCATATCATCGTGTTTTAATGTTATGTGAACATTGACCACATTCACATGGCATAGCTTCTTGAAACAATTTCAATTCCCTCCATATGGTAGTCTAATGAAAAAGTTTCTAACATCAAGATTTTCCTTGATGGAGATTTTGAAGTTTTTGCTTTATATTGTATAGTTGAGGTACACTATTATCTTCAATCGTTGAACTATGTTTAAGCACATGTCTCTTGTAGTTTTGATGTAACGAATGTTTCAGGCTATGTTCTTAAAGACTAAATCAAGAATCTAGGAGCTGTTCTTAATGACATTGTTCCTTGACCCTATCCTAGAATCAAGATTTTCTTGATCTCGCTCGATGCCCATCTTGTTTTTGCCTTCTATGATCACTAAGATTGATTTATGTCAAACTTAAAATCTTTTGGCCTAGTTAAACGATGTGAAAAAAAGGTGTAGATTAGTTTAATCTCCAGAAACAAGATAGTAATGATTTTGATAGGAATGAGTCTTGACTACTCAAGGAGGTTTTTGCTTCAAACTGCCGCAATTCGGCCAAGAAGTATGATGAGGAAGAAAGACAAAGGATGTTGAATAAACCTCTTAAACAAATAAAATTTTCTCGATGATATTTCAATAGCGATTAAAACACACTGCGAGCTAAAAATATTCCTCTTACTCTCATAAATAAATAGATTAATAGGAACGAAAAATAGAAAAAAATTAAAATGAAGCTGATGATAATGATGATGATGATAATAAGGATGGTCATGACGAGAAGCTTACAAAATACAACAAAGAATATTTACGGAAACGATTATTGAAAATACAGTGTCTAGACTCATAACTTAATCTAATGCTGGAGTTCAACAATTTGGTAACAGAAAGCTAAAAGGAAATTAAATATTTTTTACCTAGATATAGATTCTATGATTCTAAACACCTTGACCTCATCTTTGTCTATCTCATAGCCATATGGTGGTTGCCTATATACATCTTCTATGATTTTCCCATTCAAAAAGTTAATTAAACAATTACTTCAAATTCCATTTTTATTGATATAGTATTAGGGTCTTAATAGTATGATTTCCAGATAATCGAAGAAATGTTTCTCCACAATTTCGTCCATAGGGTTTTTAGAAGACCCATGCAACAAATCTTTCATTTAATTTTATTATATTTTATTTTATACTCAAAGTAACTCGAATTACTACTCTTAATCACACGTACAAAAGTATATATACATAACAGTAGGTTTGACGTAATTATACTTAAGTATGAGAAATTACATATGTGGTCTTTATATGCCCCCGCAAGATAGATCACCCGAGGTGATTTCAATTTTAGAATAGAGTAGCTCAAACTGTGGACGAGAGAGAGGCTTGGTAAGTAAATCCGCGAGCTGATCTTTGGAGCTAACATGTGTGACCATAGAGTTCTAGCCTCAATCTGTCCACATACAAATAGGTAGTCCAAAATAAGCTTCATATGTGAGTGAAGGACCGCATTAGCACTCAGGTATGTGGCACCAATGTGTTGGCAACAAAAAAATATTCAGCTTCCATAGATGCCGAGAGTGGCCCATTTGCTTCTTGGAGCACCACAAAATGGGATGTTTGCCGAGATAGACAATATTTGCTCCAGTGGATTTGAAATCCAAAGGATATCCTGCACAGCCTACATTATTAAAGGCATGAAGTGCGAGAGTAATGTAAGCAGCCATAAAGATACCTTTATTTCGAGTTCCCGCTATGTATCAGAGTACACGTTTTGCACATGACCAATGTTCATCCGTCGGTTGATGCATGAATTTCAAAAGCTTGTTCACCGTAAAGCTTAAGTTAGGCTGAGTAACGGAGATATACTAAAGACTTCCAATGACTTGATGAAACGGACATTGATCTAGAAAGGGAGTTCTACAGGTGAGTGTGAGCCGTGATGTAGTTTCCATTGGTGTGAAAACCGGTTTGGCATCGTGCATATTGATCCGATGGAGAAGATTTGTTATGGATTTGCATTGGGACAGGTGGAGGCCGTGTCCCAGAGGACCTCTGCGGCGGTGGACGCAATAGATCGGTATTCAGCCTCTGTAGATGAACGGGAGAGTCTGGATTGCTTCTTAGACGACCAGGAAATAGGATGCGCACCAAGGAAGAGAAGATATGCTCTGGTGGACTTGAGATCATGAGAATCTCCAGCCCAATCTGCATCGGTAAAGGCATGTAAGGAGAGGGTGTTGTGCGCGGATAAGAAGATACCTCGATCCTTCGTGCCAACGAGATAGCGTAGGACTCGTTTCACGGCTTGCCAATGAACATCCGTGGGAGCATACATGAATTGGGACAGCTTGTTGACCACAAAGCTTACATCCGGTCATGTGAGAGAGAGGTATTGGAGGCCACCAACAATGGACCGATATTCCGTTGGATTGGAGAGGGAAGTACCGGTGTCTAGTGTCAAACGTGAGGTGGATGGCATGGGTTTGGGAACCGGCTTTGATTCATGCATGAGACAGCGGTGGAGAAGATCATTGATGTACTTACGTTGAGTCAAGAGTAGGCCATCAGACGTTCGCATGGGTTCTACCCTGAGAAAGAACGATAGGTGTCCCAAGTCTTTGATGGAAAAGCGTGCGGCTAGGTCATCAATGAACTGCTATACCCGTAATGCGGAATTGCCTGTAACAACAATATCATCAACATAGACCAGCACATACAATTGTAGTGCGGTTGTGTTGAGAATAAACA
>CM071861.1:4970157-5003398 GCA_036759665.1 Gynandropsis gynandra | reverse complement strand
CGGACGAGCGAGAATTCGGGCGGGACCAATTTGGTGACCGTGCGGCCGTGAGATTGGCTATGATGGGAGCAACGGCCAAAAGAGGATGCGGCTCAGCAGTAGCCAATTTGGCCTCATGATTGAGAAGCTTTTTGTGAACTTCTTCAACGGATGCAACAGTGTCCTTCGTGCGGATTACATCCGCAATCGGCTTGTACTCCTCGGGAAGGCCATCAAGGATTGCATCGAGGAGATCTTCATGATCCAGCAGTTTCCCTAAGAGGGCAAGTTCATCAGCGGTGGTCGTGATGGCACACAAGTATTCATCAATGGATTGAGATCCCTTGGATCACAGTTTGATTTTGTCACGTAGTTGAAGGAGATGGCCGCGAGACGCTTTGCCGTAGGTGTTGGCTAGCGTCTTCCACGCCTCGTAGGTGGAAGGAGTGCGTGCAATAAGTGGCTGAAGGGAGGCTGATATGGCTTCAAAGAGGGCTGAGAAGAGAAGGCGGTCTTGTTGTTTCCATGGTTGGAAATTAGGGTTGTCAACGGACACACCATCGCGGTGGATCTTGGCCGGAGGAACAATGGAATTGTCCTCGATGAAGCATTGGAGGTTGTGGCCTTCTAGGAGAGCTCGAATCTGAACATTCCATGGGAGAAAGTTGGTCGGCATTAGCTTGGTAATGTTGGGTATGTTGACCGTGAGAAGAGTGCTTAGCGGATGTTGTGGATCGAAGGTTGGAGCCGCTGAGCAAGAGATGCAAGATCTAGGGTTTGGTGTTGCGGATCTAGGGTTAGATCTAGGGTTAGGTGATAGGAGAAAGGCGACCGCAACACGATGACCACGGGACGCGGCGCGAGACGAAAGAGGGTGGGCGAGCCGGGACGCGAGAAAAACGGGCAAGGTGGCTGAAATGGAGGACGACGGCCATAGATCTGGGTTTTGGCTCTTATTGTGTGATGGTACGACGACAAGGGAGGGAAAAAGAGGGTGAACGACCGGAGGAAAAGAGAAAAGATGGTCGGCGGCCGTGAAGGAGGAGGAGAGGCGGCGGCGGCGGCGGTTTGAGGGGGGAGGAGAGGCCGGTCGAGAATTTAGGAAGTTTGTTGTCGTTAGACCTAGAGCTCTGATACCATGATAATTTGAAATCTGAATAATTAATTAGAATGAGCCTAAACGGCTATATGTACAAAATAGAAACATTAGACCTAATTACAACTTTAGACTTAATAACAGAAATTACGTTTCTACCCTTTTTACATGTATATTCTTTACAACCACGCAAAGTAACAAGGCTAAGGACAAGATGGGTTATTGCAATTTTAATGAACGAACTGAACGTCTCATGAAAATCTACTCCAGGGCAGTGATGAAACCCTTAGGCCACTAAGCGAGCCTTATACCGATCAACAGAGCCATCGGGTTTTCTCTTTATTCGGAACACCCACTTGAAGCCAACTATATTTAAAGCAGTGTCGGGGAAACTAGTTCCCATGTTTTATTCCAAATGAGAGCATTGAAATCTTCGCTCATGGCTTGACACAACACCAGGTTTTTGAGAGCTTGAGTTGCTGTGGAAGGTTTACTCTCCACTAATTGACCTAAAAAACAAGAGCAAACTTTTGGTTGTGTCTGTAAGAGGGACTCGTAAAGCAAGGACATGGAAAGAATGGGAGTTTCCATATGATTTATAAGATAAACCATAGTAAAAGCATAAGACCAATATATGATTGAAATAGAGACATTCATGAGAAGTGATATTCCAGTCTCCACGATGTGACAGTGGAGACATTCGGATATACCATTGTGTTTAGGTGTATGGTGTGGAGTAGCGTAGTGAGAGATGCCATGACATGAGAGAAAGGAGGTGACAACAACTTACTCGCCCCCATTGTCGATGTAAAGATTTGTTATTTCAACATCAAAATTGGCTTCAACAAGAGCTTTGAAGGCGATGCATGTGTCTCGAAATTGATATTTTTGTTTGAGTGGGTCAATCCAAGAATAACGTGTGAAATGATCAACAAAATGAACATTATATTTGAAACCATCAACTAAAATAACGAGGAACATCCATATATCCGAACATATGAATACTAAAGGACGAGAGGAAACAAAATAAGAAAAATGAAAACGAAGTTTATAAATTTTATTGTTAGGATAAGAATTACAAGGAGAAAACATGGAAGTGCGAGACAATGGATGCTTGAATTTGGATAAAGTGTGCTTAAAGATGCGAAGAGAAGGGTGGACGATTCGGGAGTGCCAGGTGGAAAGGGTCGACTTTAGACTTAAGAACGTAACACACGTGGGAGAAGAGTTTGAGGAAGTTCGCCACACATAGACACTGTCTTTAGTATTTCCTTGAAGTATTGACGTCCCCGTGAGTAGATCCTTCACCTGAAATATGTGGAAAGAATTCCACATAAACTCCATTAATTTTGAATAACCGATGAACGACACAAGATTCTTATCATAGAGCGAACACATAGAATATGATCAAGTGTAACTGACCGAGTGAGTAATGAGAGGAAGATGGAACCCATGTTTGTTATTGTTTGTTTGGATCCATCACCAACAATCACTTATTTTCCTCCTCGGTATAGGCTGTGACGAGCAAGATTATACAGGTCCGAAGCAATGTGATGCAAAGCATCACATTCAAGGAGCCAATGGGATGCATCATAAGAGGTATGCATGGTATGACTGGGAATAAGACCCCACAGCCAAGGAGCCTGATTCCACCGAGGCGTGGACTAATGAGAGTAGTTAGGACGTGGAGATGTTGATTATTTTGAGTCTAATGTGGAGCAGAGGAATGAGGTGCGTCATTTTCAAGACCTCTGCTTTGATTGTCTCCAAGTCTGTGAAAAATATTTTAAGTCACATTCTTTTTTATCACCTCATTTTCATCGTTCTTAGCATGTAACTCAATCTCCTTTTTTCTGTATGTGAGCTTTAAAAAGGTTCTCCAGTACTTGGTCATGATTAACCCACGTTAAAAAGAATTGGAATGAATTTTGGTAAGTTTCCCCTAGTCTATCTGCATTTGTTATAGGTATGGTGGTTTTTGGTAGAATTATGAGCTTGGGAAATACCGCATTCGTGACCACATCCACTTTTTCTGAAACAATCTTATACAACATGTAGCCCTTTTTGGTAGAATAATTGCATATGTTGTAGGTTGTGGAGTCCGATATGAAAAAATTCGATTGGCCAAAAAAGGCTAATGGCAAATCCATAACTCCGATGGAGTTTTATTATCCAAGGCATTTGTGGACAACCCGTTTTGGAGGTAAGCAGCAGTAACCACTCCCTCTTCCCATAATTTATTTGGCAATCCTTTATCTTGTAGCATGCTCGGTTTCTTTTCTAATAAATTTAGGTTTTTTCTTCCAAAAATTTCATTTTTCTTAGCGTAGAATGCTTTTAAGTTTTCTTCTTTTCTCTCTCCTTTAAGTAGTGAGGGAACTCTTTAGAATTTAATGCACTCCCTCGATCAGACCTTCCATTTAATTGGATTTTTTCCCTCTAAATTTCACCTTAAAATATACACCCAAAACATATATCAATGATCATATTTGGATATCAACAAGTAGATATGTATGGATCACTTCCACGATTTCATTAGTCTTGTATTTAGACACCTTAGGAAACTATTATCTATTTTATTCCTTTTTACCCATGCTTGACACATTACTTATTCGACCTTGAACTTTGGTAACCCTCTTACCATTTATTTTGTTTGCATATGGTGTAGGTTGTGGACTCCAATATGAAAAAATTCGATTGTTCTTTATACAAATTATAATCCTAATAATTATTTTGCATTAAATTAAAAAATAAAAATAGAGATCATGATAAATACCTAATTCCATTGAATACGCGATGTAGTGGATTTGATCTTCGGATTCTACGTATAATTTGATCTTCTGATTCTATGTATAATTGTCGAAAATTTCACATCGCGAATTTGATCTTCTGATTCTACATGGATTTGATCTTCTGACACCACCAAAGGTTTCTACACATAAAATTATCCACATTTAGGAAATTGAAACCGAGAAAAAGGAAACAAGTAGTGAAAAGGAAAGGAAGACAAAAAAGTAAAGACTGTAGAGCTTTGATTCGGCCAAAGACGAAAAGACGGAGAAAAGGACAGAAAGAGAAGTGGAAAAAAGAACGTAGGGGACAAGAGGACAGAAGCAATTCGGACAGAACACACACACCACATAACACACATAGAGGGAGAGTAGAGAGAGAGAGCAGAACGCAGACGAGAATAGAGACAGGGCGACGAACTCGGACCACGGAGGAGCTATTGAAGACATCGGTAATAGAATAGGGAGGGATCTCATTCTTTATCTATGTTGAATATAGTTTTTTTTGCGTTTCATTTTCTAAGTTCATGTCTAAGTAGATCCAGAACCATGGAATAGAGAGTATTGCGGATATGTAATGAAGTCATGTTCTTAATGCTTGGTGGTTCTTAATGCTTTTATTCCTATATGCCACTTGAATGAATGATTATGATATTTGATCGTTTTCGGAATGATTGGCTGTTCTTAATGCTTTCGTTCTTGCATGCTACTTGAATAAAATTATTGTAAAAGTCTAATGAATCTATACCAGGGGATTAGACTTTGGAACTTAACCATGATTTAGGATTTAATCAAGTGAGCTTGTGAAATGCATGGTCGTCCTCAAATAAATTGATATGTGATATCGATTGTATTTGTTTCTGTAAAATCTACTTCAGAATCCAGAAACCTATGACTGAACTATACAAGTATGACGTTTTCCATGGCTCATGTTCGCTCAAGACATCAAGGATAAAAGGATCAGACTACACGGTAACGTCAATCACGGGAATGGTTATGTCGAGACATAGACATTCTCGTTACTTGGGTAATAATGATGTGTTGCAATAATGAATATGCAGTAAACTAATGAGTTTCTAACGATGAGACAAACGTTCTAGGATACGATTTCACCGTATAGCTTCCGAGACCAACTATCGATCTATCTAATCATGTGTTCTTGATCAATATATCTAAGACGAATGATCCTAATATAACTCCTACCCTCTCTCA
Source organism: Gynandropsis gynandra (assembly GCA_036759665.1). Taxonomy (NCBI): domain Eukaryota; kingdom Viridiplantae; phylum Streptophyta; class Magnoliopsida; order Brassicales; family Cleomaceae; genus Gynandropsis; species Gynandropsis gynandra. The sequence continues at coordinate 4,998,322 of CM071861.1, read as the reverse complement.
AGGCACAGGAACGTGATTCAATTGAGTTATCCCCTACTTTTGTGGCTGATACCCCAAACTAAACCCATACGATCTATGATTCATCCAATTAACCCTCAACCGTCATGACCCTACTTCCACGACCTAGTCTCGATTGTTCTAAGACTTATCTTCTAGGACTAGAATTATCCTTGCGGTCCTTCTCCCAATCTCTAACACATGCACCTACTTGAACTTCATAAATACAAGATATTCAACGCTCATACAATGAATAGATTAGCAAAACAAGAAATGCATTCATAAATAATTCAAAAAGGTATTAGGATAGCTATAGGCTAATCCCTTATGTTAGAAAAAAATCAACTACTAAGTCATGAGTTTGAATCCAAACAACACAAATGAAATAGATAGAGTAAGGAGCATACAAATTTCAAACGAGGCGTAACCCTGAATCAATTTTGTCTCCTTGTGTGTCTCCCGTCAAGAGTTCTCTCTACTATGGTGAATGGTGAATGGTTGCTGAATGAATGGATGAAGAATGGATTATTGATGAGTGAATGAATCTGTCCTATACAATATGAGTTCTGTTTCGTGCCCTTAACTTCTTGTAATTCAAAATTTGAATCTTTCCCGAGCTTATCTCCATATATGTAGGAGGGTTTACCAAGTCATACCCGACCCTGCATGCATTTAAGTATTATTTCCTTGTTTGTAGAACGACTTGTTTATCCAAAATTCGAATCATTACCGAGCTTATCTCCACTCAAATGGACGTAGGAGGGTTGACCAAGTCATGCCCTTGTTTGTAGAACGACTTCTTCAAGCGTCCGACCGTGCTATGTTCATGCCCGGGCCGTGAATGCCTATGTACGGTCAATTCCTTGTCCGTTTCTCGTCTCGTTTGTTCTGTCGTGATCTCCGATGAACGTACTTTGTCTCGTGTATGTTAGTTAGCTCCTAAACGGACCAAAAACGCTTTAAAACCTATAAGAACATAAAACCACGAAAACAAGTAAAACAGATACAAAATCACACGTTAACAGCACAACTATCCTCATAAACATCTCTAAAATCATGCAAGAATCGTGTACGAAAATGAGATGATCACTAACGTAATGGGGACCTATTGGGTCGCACACAAGAACTAATGGACTTTGGCATTTTGGGCTAAGAATTGTGTTAGGCATAAAATTTGAACTAGGCCCATGACTAGCGTTGTTGGGCTTGAATTCTAATTAGGGCTTGGTAGGTGTGGAGTTCGAATTGGATGCATGATCCATCGTCTAATTTGAATTCTGTTCAGATTGGGCCCATGACCATCGACTAATCAGATTTGGTTTCAGAATGGGCCCATGGACCATTTCTTAATCAAATATCAGATTAGGGTTAGGATTAGCTGTCACATTAAGCATCTCAAATTCTCTATAAATACATGCTTAGGGTTTCGAGATTCATAGAGATATAAGAAAAACACAAAAGACAAGAAACAAAGTCCTTTTCAAAACCCTAAGCTAGCACTTGGGTTTCTTCTTTCGTTCCTATGGATACCAGTGGCGGTAGAAATGATCCGATGCTACTCGTGATTTATAAAATCAAGTTTCGGACAATTCTCCAAACATGTCTGGGAAACCAGGATTCTTCTCTTCTTCTTATGTTGCGCGATCTAATCCTGTATCGATATCCCAACAGTGGTATCAGAGCCTAGTTGTGAAGGCTCTGATTAGTTTTACAAATATGATGTGCACGTTTAATTTACTGTGTTTTTCATATTGGAGCTATGATGTCCATGTAAGCGTAGCTTAGGATCCATCAAGTGTGTGCATACATGGCATCAGATCTATGATGTCTGTTTATGCATAGCTTTGGATCTGTGAAATGTGTGCAGACATGGCTTCGGGTCAGTGATATCCGTGTATGCATGGCTTCGGATATGTGAAGTGCGTGCATACATGGCTTCGGGTCTATATATGACAGAATCAAAACCAGGCATATATAGACCAATCATTACTTGTTTCAATTTGTGTACTTGCATGAAAAATCCAATAAATAAAAGTAAGTCAAGTCAAATGCCTACCAATCAAAGAACATTCGTCAAGACTTAGATTGATATGTGTGGGTTTGCTAAAGCAAGGTACTACATCAATCTTAGTAAGACGCGGTGAGATAATTGTGATATCTAATTGCTTGTTGATTGGTTAACTTAACTAAGATATCTCAATGAGATTGAGACTTAGAGGCATAAAATTGGGTTATTAATTTATGTGAGTTAGAACAAGGGTTGTTCACCTAGCTATCCAACAGTTATATCATATGTAATTGAAAAGAGTTACATGAGATGTAATTAACTTAACTAAAATACCTCTTTCAAACTCGGTTGCAGTCTCCTTTTAGCTTCGATGGAGGGTTCGTGGCTGTCCTCCTTAAGCATCCCGTGCATACACAATGAAGGGCTCACTCTCCTACGCTTCTTTAGGCGAGTGGGTGGCTTTCGCGTCCCATACCAAAGAGAAGAAGGAAGATGTTCGAGCTCCAGCCTAGACACCTTCTTTACTACAAAATCAGTAAGCATTTCATGCGGCGTCTTCTCGTGTGGGGCGTCCTGTAGTGCCTCAATGGCACTACACTCATCGATTTTGTGTAGATATCGTCTTCTTAATCCACGAGTATTGCATTCTTGCAAACCTTCTTCAGGCATCTCTCGAGAGGATCGAAAATACTTACCGATCAAGCGTTTCATTTGCTAACTCATCCAAGAAATTAAATCTACATCACAAATCCTTTAAGGAAGGGTTGTTCATGGAGCTGGACAAGTTGAATTCAATCTTCTCATTTCTGACACGTAAGGAGAGCTTTCCTTGTTTTACGTCTATCATGGCACCTGCAGTAGCTACGAAAGGTCTACCAAGAATAATAGGCGCCCTAGAATATTCTTCAATATGAAGTACAACAAAATCAGCGGGAATGCAACTACTACCTACCTTGGTGGGAATGTTTTCAACAATTCCAACCGAATGTCTTACTGAACGATCCATGAGTCATAGAGACATCTTAGTAGATTTCAGATCTCCGAAGTTTATCCACTTGAAGATCGAATGTTGATGAGGCTCACGCATGCTCCTAAATCGCACAAGGCTTTGTCGATGTCGATGTTTCCTATGGTGCATTGAATGGAGAAGCTTTTGGGGTCCTTCAACATTGGGGGCAGCGTGTTTTGAAGAATGGCACTGCATTCCTCGTGAGTGCTACGGTCTCACTCTCTTCGATATGTTTCTTGTTGGAAAGAACCTCCTTGAGGAAATTGGCACGATTAGGCATCTTTTGGAGGGCGTCCATGAACGGCATGTTGATGTTGAGCTTCTTGAGGCCATGAAAGAGTCTGCCTACTCTCTCTTGATTCTTGCTGCTTACGAACGTCCATGAAATGGTATGGGAGGTACGTACGCCAATGGAGCATTCGCGAGCTTATCTCCGCTCAAAATGGATGTAGGAGGGTTGACCAAGTCATGCCCTTGTTTGTAGAGCAACTTCTTCTAGCGTCCGACCGTGCTATGTTAACGTCCTGGCCATGTGTGCCTATGTCTGGTCCATTCCTAGTCCATTTCTTGTCCGGTTTGCTCCGTTGTGATCTCCGATGCACATACTTTGTGTCATGTATGTTCTTTAGCTTCGAAATGAACCAAATATGCATTAAAACCTAAACACGAAAACACGAAAACAAGTACAACAGATACAAAATCACACTTATACATCGTAACTATCCTCATAAATATCTCCAAAATCTTGTGACAATCGTGTACGAAAACGAGATGATCACCAACGTAATGGGGACCTATTGGGTCGCAAACAAGAATTAACGGACTTTGGCATTTTGGACTAACAATTGTGTTAGGCTTAAAATTTAAACTAGGACTATGATTGGCATTGTTGGGCTTGAATTCGAATTAGGGCTTGGAAGGTGTGGAGTTCGAATTGGTCGCATGACCCATCGTCTTATTTGAATTCAGTTCAGATTGTGCCCATGGCCCATCGAATAATCTTATTTTGTTTCACTATGGGCCCATGGACCATTTCTTAATCAAATATCAGATTAGGATTTGGGTAAGCCACCACATTAAGCATCTCAAATTCCCTATAAATACATGCTTAGGGTCTCGAGATTCATAGAGATATAAGAAAAACACAAAAGACTAGAAACAAAGTCCTTTTTGAAACCCTAAAATAGCACTTGGGTTTCTTCTTTCGTTCCTATGGATATCAGTGGAGGCAGAAATGATCCATTGCTGCTCGTGATTTATAAAATAAAGTTTTGGATGAAGCAAAAATAGGTAACTTCCTTAAACCTTAATCGGGACAATCTCCAAACATGTGTGGGAAACTGGGATTCTTCCCTTCTTCTTCCGCTGTGAGATCTGATCGCATCTCGATTTCCCAACAGTGGTATCGGAGCCTGGTTATGGAGGCTCTGATTAGTTTTACACATATGATGTGCATGTTTAATTTATAGTGTTTTTCACATCGGTGCTATGATGTCCATGTAAGCGTAGCTTCAGATTCATGAAGTTTGTGCATACATGGCATCCGATCTATGATGTCTGTGTATGCATAGCTTCGGATCTATGAAGTTTGTTCATACATGGAATCATTTCTATGATATCCGTGTATGCATGGCTTTGGATCTGTGAAATGTGTACATACATGGCTTCGGGTTAGTGATATCCGTGTATGCATGGCTTCGGATCTGTGAAGTGCATGCATACATGGTTTCGGTCTAGATATGACAGAATCAAAACCATTTATATATAGACCAATCATTATTTGTTTCAATTTGTGTAATTGCATGAAAAATCCATCAAATGAAATTAAGTCAAGATAAATGCCGACCAATCAAAGAGCACTCGTCAAAACTTAGATTTATATGTGTGGGTTTGCTAAAGCAAAGTACTGCCTCAATCTTAGTAAGACACGATGAGATAATTATGATATCCAATTGCTTCTTGATTGGGTTAACTTAACAAAGATATCGCAATGGGATTGAGACTTAGAGGCATAAAATTGAGTTATTAATTCATGTGATGAGTTAGAACAAGGGTTGTTCACCTAGCTATCCAAGAGTTACATGAGATGTAATTGACAAGAGTTATCTTACCTAAATAACCAAGTCTAAGTGTATCGGCCATGTAATGCTTAGATAAGGTGAAATATGGATCTTGGTCCACTAGAGAGATATACATGTCTTTCCGAATTAATACTGAGGATTATTAATTCGCAAAATTTAGTGGTAGAATCATTTAATGAAATCTTTATTGAATGATTATTTCGTGATACTTATATTATGCACATATTTGTTTTAGATTACCATGCTTCAAACACACATGCATTACAATTGCGATCGGTCCTTGACAAGGACATGCTTAATGGGACAAACTTCCTAGATTGGCATAGGAATTTGAAAATCGTTCTCAAGCAAGAAAAGAAATTGTATGTCCTTATGGGCCCCTCTCCTGTTGAGCCTTCAGCTAATGCACCCCGGGCTGAAAAGGATGCTTATAAGAAGCACCAAGATGATGCTATAGATGTAGTCTGGCTTATGCTAGCAACCATGAACTTTGAGCTTCAGAAGCAACATGAGGAAATGGGAGCATTCGATATCATCGTGGGGCTTAAGGGACTGTACCAAGAGCAAGCTAGACAAGAGAGGTATGAAACCTCTAAGGCTCTTTTCAAATGTGTGATGGCAGAGGGAACTTCTGTTGGTTCCCACGTACTCAAGATCATTGGGGATATTGAGAACCTTAAGAAGATGGGTTTCCAACTAGGCCACGAGTTGGCAGTTGACTGGGTTCTGCAATTATTGCTAGAAATTTATTCTCAATTCATCATGATCTACAACATAATCGACTTTGAGAAGACTCTGCCACAATTGCTTAGCATGTTGAGAACTGCTGAAGCAAACATAAAGAAGGTTAAACCCAGCACTATCCTGATGGTTCAAAGGGAAAAAAAGGGTAAGGGTAAGACCAAAGGAAAAAAGGATCAAAAGCCCAAGAATAAGCCTGATCAAGTCTTGAAACCCAAAGGTGGGATGACTAAGGAAGGAAACTGCTTCCATTGTGGTAAGACCAGACATTGGAAGAGGAACTGTGAATGTTATCTAGAAGAACTAAAGAACCAGAAGGGAAGTGAGACTTTTGCTTAAGGTATTTATGTTATAGAAGTCCATTTATCTACTTCTACTTAGTGGGTATTAGATACCGGTTGTGGTTCTCACATTTGCGTTAATGTGCAGGAACTGAAAAGAAGTAGAGTGTTGGCTAAGGGCGAAGTTGACCTATGAGTGGGAAATGGAACATATGTGTTGACTTTTCCCACCGGGCTTATTTTAGAATTAAATACTTGTTATTATGTCCCTTCCATTACTATGAATATTATTTCTATTTCTTGTTTGGACAAGAAAGGCTTTTCATTTGTAATAAAGGACAACTGTTGTTCCATTTATTTGAATGATATGGTGTATGGAAATGCGCATTTGATAAATGGTCTTTATGTTCTAAATTTTGACATGCCTATCTATAACGTGAATACTAAAAGGATTAAATGTAATGAATCTAATCCTACATATCTCTGGCACTGTTGCTTGTGCCATATAAACGAGAATCGAATCTCCAAACTGCATAAAAATGGAATATTGTATTCATTTGATTTTGAATCATTTGAAACGTGTGAATCTTGTTTAATGGGAAGATAATCAAGGCCCCTTTTAAGGGACATAATGAAAGGTCAAGTAGTGTACTAGATCTTATACATACATATGTATGTGAACCTTTTAACACACAAGCTAGACGTGGGTTTATGTACTTTATTACCATTTACTGATTATTTCAGTATGGATATGTGTATCTAATGAACAACAAATATGAATCCTTCGAAAAATTCAAGGAATTCAAAGATGAAGTACAAAACCAACTTTGCAAGAATATCAAGAAACCTCGATCGGGTCGAGGTGGTAAATATTTAAGCCAAGAGTTCATTGAGTATCTACATGAGTGTGGGATTGTCTCACAACTCACTCCGCCAGCTACACCTTAATGGAATGGTGTTTTTGAAAGGAGAAATCGAACTCAATTAGATATGGTTCGGTCAATGATGAGTCAATCAGTTCTTCCACATTCTTTCTGGGGACATGCATTAGAGACAAATGCTTTCATATTAAATTGTCTTGTGTCTAAATCAGTCCAGAAGACACCATATGAGTTATGGACCGGGAAACATCCTAGTATGTCTTTCTTGAAGATTTAGGGTTGTAAAGCTTACGTGAGACGTCAAGCCTTCAAAAAACTTGACCCTAAATCTAAAACATTCATTTTCATTGGGTATCCTAAGTGAACTAAAGGATATTATTTCTACGACCCCACCGAGCATAAAGTGTTTATTGCTTAAACGGGTGTTTGTTCTAGAAAGATAATCAATTTATAGAAAAACTAGATGGAGCACTATAGAACTAGAAGAAATTCAAGAACCACGTGATACAACTGATATTGAGATTGAACTTGAGCAGGTGTCGCAAAACATTGCGGAAGTGGAACCACAAGTTATTGAGGAACCGGAACCACAAGTTTTTGCTGAATAAACATTTGTTCAAAAGACATAGGTCTTGTGTATGTCGATTAGATCACATCTTAGGCCATTGAGATATTCATTTTTGGTTACTAAAAAATGGTGATGTAATGCTCATGGATCAAGATGAGCCGATGACATACCAAGAGCCGATAACCGGCCCTGATTTTCAGAAATGGCTTGAAGCCATGAAATTAGAAATGGACTCCATGTATACAAACCAAGTTTGGACTTTGGTTGATCAGACTGAAGGGGTAAGACCCATAGGCTGTAAATGAATTTTCAAGAAGAAACACCGACGTGGATAGTAACATTCATACCTATAAAGGGTGTTTGGTTGCAAAGGTGTCAAACAAGTTCATGGCATTGAATATGATGAAACCTTTTCACTAGTTGCAATGATAAAATCCATTAGGATTTTGTTTGCAATAGATGCTTACCATGATTACGAAATATGGAAAATGGATTTCAAAACTGCTTTCCTTAATGGAAAGCTTTACGAGGATGTGTACATGACATAACCCGAAGGTTTTGTCAATCCAAAGAACGCCGGAAAGGTATGCCAGCTACAACGATCCATTTATGGTTGAAGCAAGCTTCTCGGGGTTGGAATATTTGTTTTGATGATGTGATCAAAGCATTTGGTTTCATCAAAAAATGAAGACGATCCTTGTGTCTACAAGAAGGTTAGTGGGAGCGTTATAATTTTCCTCGTGTTGCATGTCGATGATATACTACTTATGGGAAACGACATTCCTACCTTGCAGTTGACAAAGAATTTGTTAGGAAATTGCTTTTCTATGAAGGACGTAGGCGAGGGTACCTATATACTAGGTATCAAGATCTGTAGAGATAGATCAAGAAAGCTTATTGACCTAATTCAAAGTACATACATAGACAAGATGCAAGAATGGTTTAGCATGCAGGATTCTAAGAAAAAGGTTCTGCCTATAACCCATGGCATATCTCTCTCAAACACCAGTTTTCTAGGATACCGGAAGAGAGAGAATGCATTAATAAGATTCCATATGCATCCGCTATAGGGTCTATCATGTATGTCGTGTTATGTACTCATCCCGACGTATCCTATGACTTGAGTATGACTAGTAGGTATCAAAATGATCTCACTGAAATTCATTGGATCGTTGTCAAGATTATATTAAAGTACATGAAAAGTATGAAGGATACATACTTGATTTATGGATGTGAAGAAGAGCCCATTGTAAGTAGTTACACTGATGCTAGCTTCGAAACTGACAAGGATAATTACCGGTCGCAATTTAGTTATGTGTTTTGCCTGAATGGTGGTGCTGTGAGCTAGAAAAGTTCTAAGCAAGCGACAATTGCCGATCCTACGACAGAGGCCGAGTATCTTGCTGCATTAGAAGCGGCGAAAGAAGGTGTTTGGATTAGGAAGTTTGTTTCCCAACTTGGAGTGGTTCCTAGCGTGTCAGATTCCATTAAGCTCTATTTGACAACAATGGAGCCATTCCAAAAGCTAAGGAACCAGAAATCCAAACACATACTCAAGCGCTTCCATCTCATTCGAGATATTATTGAGAGAGGAGATGTGAAGATATACAGAGTACCAACATACGACAATGTCATTGACCCATTGACAAAGCCTTTGATGCACTAGATCGATAATCATTAGACTCATGCCTGATTGGTCTGATTGGTCTTGGCGCAAGTGGGCGATTGTTAGAGTATGCCCTAGACACCAATCATAAGTTGAGTGTATTTCGGTTTTATTTATGTATCATGATATTTTATTATTTATGGCATTTGCTATTTCATTCAGTTCTATTTTCGGCGTATTATAAGTGAATGCAATAACATCTTTAGGATTATTTTTTGAATATATTCTTAAATGACATCCCTAGTCGAGTATCATTGAAAATGAGGATATCAATGATGCATTGAGACTAGTATGTGTTGAAATAATATGAGATATCAATTCAACACATAGGTACATGTTTGAGAATATTGTACTGGATCGACCCTCCATGAGATTGCTGCATGGATTGTTATATGAGTGTCATAGGCAATTCTCATAGTGATGATGTGATCCTTTGACTTGAGATCATCAGAGATGTTGACGTAAAGGAAATGTGTACTTTGATATGAAGAAATTCGGCCGTGTCCCGCTCTCTTGGTGTCCCGCTCTGCATCCCGTTCCGTTGCGTTTTGTTCTGTGTCCTGCTCTTTTCATTCTGTCCGCGTCCCGTTCTGGCCGATTGATGAGTGTCAAGTTAACAAGTTAACGTAAAACTACCCGTAAGTGCACGACACATGTGTAGTAGTTAAGGTGTTGATCCCAAGAGGACTAATGTAACACAATTTAAGAATCAAAAATAGAACCAATGCTTGCTGCGAAAAAATAAGGATTATGATATGCAAATATGATGATGATGATGAAATGGATAACTGAGTTCTAAACAAAGAGACAAGCGCCCTGGGATCCGGTTTCACCACAGCTTCCGAAACCTATCTCCGATCTATCTAGTCATGCATTCCCTATCAAGACATCTAAGGCAGATGATCCTAATGCAGAAACCACCCTCTCTCAAGGCATAAGAACGTGACTAGTTTGAGTCATCCCCTACTTTCGCAGCTGACACCCCAACTAAACCCCATTACGATTCATGATTTACCCAATACAACCCTCAACCGTTACTACCTTACTTTCGTGACCTAGTCTCGGTTGTTTTAAGCCTGATTTTCTAGGACTAGGCTTCACCTTTCAGTACTTCTCCTAATCCCTAACACATGCATATACATGGCCATTTGGAAACACATGACAATAAGAGTTCAGACAAAGAATAGATAAACGAAACAAGGAAATGCATTCATAAACAAATCAAAGATGGTTCCGGATAGCAATGAGCTAATCCCTTCTCCTAGAACAAATCTACTACTACCTCATGAGTCTAAAACATCACAAACAAAACAGTAGAGTAAAGAGAATAGAGATACCAAAAGAGCGATGATCTCGAATCAATCTCCAACTCCTTGCGTGCCTCCGGTCAAGGAGACTCTATGGACGGATGGTGGCTGTGAATGGTGAGTTCTAGATGGTGGATGGATTTATCATGAATGCCTTCTTCCCTTGATGCTTTATAAATTGAATTGAAAGCTTTGAGACTCCGTGTATCTTGAATGTACCGGAAAGCTCAAGAAAGTCTCCAAGGTGCTAATGGGGATCCTCATAATTTCCACCCATGAATTGCTTCTGATAAAGCATGTTGATCATCGACGGTTTAATCTCAAACTGTTCTCTAGCAACAGCAGGCATCCTTATGGTTGTTTGCACGTTGTTATGTTCGGCACCATGTAATCTCTGAGGCGACGTGGTGGAGGAGCCTATGGTTCTCGCGTTTGAGGCACGAGTTTCTGTTGCTGCATCTGTCCATTACCGTTCTGATTATCAATCTCTCGTTGATCTGAAGCTCTGCAAAGGACAAATAAAGAACGATTCAGGTAGAAAGAACGAAAGAAAAAAAAAACAAAAATAAAAAGAAAGAAGAAAGACTCTAGGCTCGAATCTAAGACGTGTTGACAATAGTCCCCAGCAATGGCGCCAAAAAACTTGATGCATTATGAAAGTTAAACAAATAACCTAATCTATCCGCAAGTGCACAGCACGTGTGTAGTACTTTAGGTGTCGATCCCACAGGGACTACGCAAAACAACCTAAACTCTAACTGCGAATCAAACTTGCAAACGAACGAAATATGGTTTTAAGAATGAAATACTAAAAACAAATAAACAAATTAGTTCTTAAGAATGAGACTAACGTTCCAGGAAACCAGTTTCACCACAAGACTACCGAAACCAACAATCAACCTATTTATCATGCAATCCAAGTCAAGTTAACTAAGGCAGACATTCCTAATATGATATCTACCCTCTCTCGAGGCATAGACACGTGATTTAGTCAAGTTACCCCCTTCTTTCGTCGCTGACACCTTGAACTAAACGCATAAGACCTATGATTCATCCGTTTTACCCTCAACCGCTGCTCCCTACTTTCGTGGCCTAAAGTCGGTTGTTCTAAACCGGATCTTCTAGGACTAGAATTCTCCTTTCGGTCCTTCTCCTAATCCCTAACACATGCATCTACGTGGCCATCACAAACACAAGTAAATTAAGCACTCAGACAAAGAATAGATAAACGAAAATGGGAGGATGCATTCAAAGAAAAATCAAAAGTGGTTCTGGTATAGCCATGGGCTAATCCCTTCTCCTAGAACAAACAAACTACTCGCTCATGCGTCCGTAAACAATCATAAACGAAATAGAAGGTCTAAGGAACATGAAAACCAAACGAAACCGAAGTGTGGGGTTGATCTCCAGTGCTCCTTGTAAGTCTCCTTCGCAAGAACCTTCTCCTTCTTTCTACTCCCTTTCCTCGATCAAGAACTCCAAACTGAGTAAATGAACTCGACCTCTCACTCCTCTCCTCTTCTTTCCTTCCTCTTTTCTTTCCTTTTCTCCCTCTCTTTCCTTCTGGTCGTTCAGTTCTTCCTTATGTTGCAGCAGCCACCGATAGTTGTCTTTTCCTGAGTTTCCATTCTTTAATAGGTTGGGTGACGTTTCCATTAGTTCCCCCAGCGAAATATCACTTTTTCCTCTTCTCTAAAGTCGTTTTCCTTATTGTATACGTCCCCAACAAATTCCCATTTGTTTTAAGTCAAATTAACTTATTTGGAGTTGCAGGTGACAGACGCGACCCGCGCGGGCATGGTAAGCGACCCACTCGGGTACGGTGCGGAAGGTCGCACAGGATCACGATGAGAAAAGAGGCTGCCCGCTCGGGCTCAAGGGCTGCCCGCTCGGGCTCATGGTCTGCCCGCTCGGGCTCAAGTGCTACCCGCTCGGGCTAGGGAGTTACCCGCGCGGGTAGTGGCTATTCCATGCCGATTCTCGTCCCGTTTGTCTCGTGAGGATCCTGGATGTTGGTACTTTGTCTCGTGCATATCCTTTAGCTCCGAAATGAACAGAATACGCATAAAAACCTGTAAGAACATGAAAACACGAAAACAAGTAAAACGGATACGGAATCATACGTAAACCTTTATTCCTTTTTTCTTTTTCTTTCTCTTTTTTTCCTTTCTTTTCATTTTCTCTTTATGACTTCTTTTGTTTTAATTTTTTTCTTGTTCTTTGCATAGACACTATGCTTCTAGGACGTCAGATTTGAAGGGATCTAGCCTCTACTTAGACCCAAACTACCGGTCACGGTATACTCATGCATCTCATTCAAGAGTGCAGTAGAGTAGGCGGCGTTTTATTTGTGCCATGCCCTTAGGACGTAGAAAGATGATGGCCAACCCACCACTTAGACCCGAGCCATCGAAAGAGTATCAAGGTCGATGCACTCATATCGATTTTAGATCATGCGTTTTAGGCATTATTTCTATCGACAGCGGAGTGTTAGTGTGCGCTCTTAATCTGCAAATAAGCTCGATCTCATACGATATAGTAATCCTCATAGAAAAGTGAAGTAAAGCATCGGCTACATGAAGTATGGCCATCTAGATGAAGAGAATAAACAATAAACTAGTCTAGGAACCTCGTCTAAACCCCCCACAAGCAACCTAGGATTCCCAAAGAACTACGACCTATTGTTTTTCAACCGACTAATAAGCTCTAACGCTTAGGGAAAACCTAGCTCAAATGTGAAAAATCTCACGGAAAAAGCCAACTTCTTAAGCATCCTAGGTTTACGGTTCATCTCAAAGCGTGGCAACGGACAAGTGCTTGGGCCGACTCTGACTCAAGAAAGCAAAATCAAACTAAAAACTACAAAAGCAAAGAGAAAATGAAAGAAAATGAAACAAAATCACCTGACAAACGTGAGCTGCTCCCCCAGACTTGAATTGAAGGACGTCCTCGACGTGAAGCTCCGATGGAGGGTAAAGGATGTGAAGCACGTTTGTGGTGGTATTTTTTTGTGTTTTTCTATTGTTTTAAAATGCAAAATTAACCAAGTCTTAAACTAAAAACGAAGAAAAATAAAAGCAAACAACTGGGGTTGCCTCCCAGATAGCGCTTATTTAACGTCTTTAAGCTTTGACGTCTCCATTCCTCATGCGTTTGTGATGGGTGGATCGAAAAGGGAAATGGAGTTTCCACTTTCGATCGGTTGATCGGCTTGGTAGAGCTTTATCCGCTGTCCATTAGCTTTGAATGTCCCACTCAAATCGCTCCATAGTTCCACGTCTCCATGTGTTAAGACTTCTCGTACCTGAAAAGGACCAGACAAACGAGACCGTAGGTTGCCCGAGAAAGACTTAGGACCAGAATTGAAAAGTAGAACTATATCACCTGATTGGAAGTCATGAGGTAGGGTGTTTTCGTCATGCCATCCCTTAGTCAATGATTCTTTCTATGGCACATCATGCACGTGATTCACTCGTTCGCTGCCCAAGGTTGGATTAATGATACCTGCATTTAAAAGTTTTATGACATCTTTTTCCATTACCTTGTGCTAGTGCGGGTGCAGCCTCCTTTGAGTTTCGAGTGAAGGTTCGTGGCTGTTTTCCATATAATTTCCGTGTATACACGTTGAAGAGCTTACTCTCCTATGTTTCTTTACGTGAGTGGGTTGTTTTCTCATCCCATTTGCACTCAAGTTAGCATTCATAACATCAGGATATATTTTATCACATTGAACGTGCTCATACCAAAAAGAAGACAGAGGTGGATCGGTCTCAAGTTTGGATGTCTTCTCCATTGCAAAACCAGCATGCATATCGTGTGGTATCTCCTCACATGGGACGTCTCCTAGTGCTTCAATAGCACTCATGAATTTCGTGTACACCTCAGCTCCTTCGTCCGTAAATCCTGCATTATCCCAAACTCGTGTTAAAAATCGTACAAGAGGATCAAAAGCACTTACTTGATCTTGCGTTTCTTTTGCTAACTCGTCCAGTGAATCAACTCTAAGGCCAGACTCCTTGGATAAGGGTTCATTCATGGGGCTGGAACGGTTGAATTCGATCGTCTCATCTCCGACACGTAAGGAAAGCTTTCCTTGTTGTACGTCTATCAAGGCACCTGCAGTAGCTAAGAACGGTCTACCAAGAACAATAGGTGTCCTAGCATCTTCCTTTATTTCAAGTACCACAAAATCAGTGGAAATGAAAAGCTTACCTACCATGGTGCAAACGTTTTCAACAATCCCTACCGGATATCTTACCGAACGATCCGCGAGGCATAGACACATCTTTGTAGGGTTGAGGTTCCCGAAGTCCATCCGCTTAAAACCTGAGTGTGGCATGATGCTCACGCTTGATCCTAAATCACAAAAATCATTATCAATATCGAGATTACCTATTTTGTATGGAATGGAGAAGCTTCCGGGGTCCTTCAACTTCGGTGGCAGCTTGTTTTGAAGGATAGCGCTGCATTCCTTGGTGAGTGCTACTGTCTCATTCTCTTCGATATTCCTCTCTTTGGAAAGTACCTCTTTGATGAGTTTGACGTGATTAGGCATCTTTTGGAGGGCTTCCACGAATGGGATATGGATGTCAAGCTTCTTGAGAGCCTCTACGAATCAGCCCACTCTCTCTTCATTCTTACTGCTCACTAACCGTTGAGGAAACGGTATCGGAGGTTTGTACGCCGGTGGAGCAACGTATGGGTTGTCTAAATCTGGTTCAACTCATTCCATAATCGCAATCTTACCTTTGCCTCTTTTCATGGACGTTCCAGCAGCTTGCTCTCGCTCTTTGGAGGGTCAACTCTCAACCACATCACCGCTGCACACAAAAATAGCATTCACGTACTCTCTCTAAACTCTTCACATGATTGCTCAAGGATTCCATCTGACTTTTGAGCTCGTTGATTGCTGTCCCAACATCCGCATTGAATTTCCTTTGCGTTGAATGTTGCTGCCTTTGCTCCTTGATAAATTAGAGCAATACCGCCTCAAGGTTGGACGAAGAGGCTTGAGGAGCTTAAGGAACTTGCTGAGCTTGATAGAATTGCTGATCGTTTTGCTGATACGTTTGCTGTCTTTTCTGAAATCCCGAATACTTTACCGGTTGAGTCGTTCGATACGAAAGATTCGGATGATTCCTCCAATTTGGGTGGTAGGTATTCCTGAATTGAGTGTTTCTTTGCTGCTAGGCATAATTCATGTGTTCCACATTCTCTTGCAGCGTGCATTGATTAGCCACGTGTTCAGTATCTCCACAATTCACGTTGTACATGGCGTTCACTGTGTTACCCGTTGTTTGTTCTCTGATTCGGCTCATATAGGCGACGAGTGCTGTTAGGCATAACTCTCGGTGTTGACCACATGGTGTGGTTCATGGCAAGGTTATCGATCAGCTCGTATGCCTCCTCGACGCTCAGATCCATAAATGATCCTCTGGCAGCGTTATCCAATGTCGTTCGGTGTTCATCTAAAATTCTATTTTAGAAGGTTTGGATAATGTACCATTGCTCGAGACCATGGTGTTGACACAACTATAGAAGATCCTTAAATCTGCCCCACGCCTCAAACAAGGTCTCTTCATCTCTGCATCTAAACGTTGTGATTTTCCCCCTCATCTAAATCGTCTTGCTCGGAGGAAAGAAGCGTGATAAGAACAATGTGCAGAGCTGGTCCCAAGTCGTGATCAACCGGCGGGGAGCGATTGCAGCCAAGTTTTCGCTCGTCCCCCAATTGAGAAGGGGAAGAGACGCAGTAAGATCGCGTCCTCTGAGACTCCGTGTATCTTGAATGTACGGGAAAGCTCAAGGAAGTCTCCAAGGTGCTGATGGGGATCCTCGTGATTTACACCCATGAATTGCTTCTGATAAAGCATGTTGATCATCGCCGGTTTAATCTCAAACTGTTCTCTGGCAATAGCAGGCATCCTTATGGTCGTTTTCACGTTGTTCATGTTCGGCACCATGTAATCGCTGAGGCGACGTGGTGGAGGAGCCCGTGGTTCTCGCGGTTGAGGCACGAGTTGCTGTTGCTGCATCTGTCGATTGTCGTTCTGATTATCCATCTCTCATTGATCTGAAGCTCTGCAAAGGAAAAATAAAAACGATTTAGGTAGAAAGAGCGAAATAAAAAAAACAAAAACAAAAATAAACAAGAAAGACTCTAGGCTCGTATCTAAGACGTGTTGACAATAGTCCCAGGCAACGGCGCAAAAAACTTGATGTGTTATCAAAGTTAAACAAATAACCTAAACTACCCGCAAGTGCACGGCACGTGTGTAGTACTTCAGGTGTCGATCTTACAGGGACTACGCAACACAACCTAAACTCTAACTATGACTCAAACTTGCGAACGAACGAAATATGGTTTTAAGAATGAAATACTAAAAAAAATAAACAAAATAGTTCTTATGAATGAGACTAACGTTCCAGGAAACCAGTTTCACCACAAGACTACCGAAACCAACAATCAACCTATCTATCATGCAATCCCAATCAAGTTATCTAAGGCAGACGATCCTAATATGATATCTACCCTCTCTTGAGGCATAGACACGTGATCTAGTCAAGTTACTCCCTACTTTCGTGGCTGACACCTTGAACTAAACCCATAAGACCTGTGATTCATCCGTTTTACCCTCAACCACTGCTACCCTACTTTCGTGGCCTAAAGTCGGTTGTTCTAAACCTGATCTTCTAGGACTAGAATTCTCTTTTCGGTCCTTCTCCTAATCCCTAACACATGCATCTACGTGGCCATCGCAAACCCAATTAAATTAAGCACTCAGGCAAATAATAGATAAACGAAAACGGGAGGATGCATTCAAAGATAAATCACTCAGGCTAAATTAAGCACTCAGGCAAAGCATTCAGGCTAATCCCTTCTCCTAAAACAAACAAACTACTCGCTCATGCGTCCGTAAACAATCATAAACAAAATAGAAGGTTTAAGGAACATGAAAACAAAATGAAACCGAAGTGTGGGGTTGATCTCCAATGCTCCTCGTAAGTCTCCTTCGCAAGAAACTTCTCTTTCTCTCTACTCTGTCTCCTCGATCAAGAACTCCAAACTGAGTGAATGAGCTCGACCTCTCACTCTTCTCCTCTTCTTTCCTTCCTCTTTTCTTTCCTTTTCTCCTTCTCTTTCCTTCTGGCCGTTCAGTTCTTCCTTATGTTGCAGCAGCCACCGATTGTTGTCTTTTCATGAGTTTCCATTCTTGAACAAGTTGGGTGACGTTTCCATTAGTTCCTCCAACGAAATATCACTTATTCCTCTTCTCTAAAGTCGTTTTCCTTATTTTATAAGTCCCCAACAAACTCCCATTTGTTTTAAGTCAAATGAACTTATTTGGAGTTGCAGGTGACAGACGTGACCCGCGCGGGCATGGTAAGTGAACTGAGAAAAGAGGCTGCCCGCTCGGGCTCAAGGGCTGCTTGCTCGGGCTCAAGGGCTACCCGTTCGGGGTCATGGTCTGCCCGCTCGGGCTCAAGTGCTGCCCACTCGGGCTAGGGAGTTACCCACGCGGGTAGTGGCTATTCCATGCCAATTCTCGTCCCGTTTGTCCCGTGATGATCCTCGATGTTGGTAATTTGTCTCGTGCACGTCCTTTAGCTCGGAAATGAACCGAATACGCATAAAAACCTGTAAGAATATGAAAACACGAAAACAAGTAAAACAGATACGGAATCATACGTAAAGCGTCGCATTTATATCATAAACATCTCTAAAATCGTGGAAGAAAATACGTATGAAAATGAGATGATCAGCTATGCTTCATGCCCGACCGTGCTGTGCTTGATTGTTGGTACCCGACCGTGCACTTGGAACGCTCGACCCATGCACAAGCTACGGGGATGAATTTATCGCAAATGCACAACCGTGCACAATTGAAAGCTCGACCGTGTTGCCTTCACCAAAGAGGTTGCCCGACCGCGCTTGTTACCAAGCCCGGTCGTGCTACTTCACCTAAGAGGAGCCCTACCGTGCTGTACACCAAGCTCGACCGTGCACATGGTGAGGGTTGTTGTTTGGTTCGTGCATTTGATCATTCTCGACCGAGCTATGTTCTTTGATGCATGCTCGGTCGTGCACGTGATCATTCTTGGCCATGACTTGTCCACTTCTCATTCCGTTCGATCCGTTGTGACCTTCAATGACGAATTATGTCCCATGCACACTCCTTAGCTCCGAAATGAATCGAATACACATTAAAACCTATAAGAACATGAAAACAAGTAAAACAGATACAAAACATCGCAACTATCGTCATAAACATATCTAAAATCATGCAATCGTGTACGAAAATGAGATGATCAAAATCCACCAGACTTGAATGTTTGCTTGTCCCTAAGCAAATGTAAACGGGAACACGTGGGAGATATAAAATGTGAGAATTCACCTTTCCTCTATAGATACCGCTAAAGCAAAACTAATCGATCAACAAACAAGTTAGGGAAAATTTTGGTCTAATACTTTTTAGTCTTCATCTTAGGTTCACCATGGCTACCTATATGAAAGTAAATCAAAGACAAGCTAAGTGAGAAACCGCAACTCTCTCTACCAAACGAGACTTCAAACAAATGCTAATCACATAATCAAAGAGGATACTTGTTTTATTCTCGAGCTTCTTTATTCTTTCATTAAATTTTTTTCTTTCTTTATTCTACTTTTATTGACTTTGCAAACACACTAGGCTTCTGGAAGTCGGATTTGAAGGGATTCATCTTCTACTTAGACCTAAGTTACCGATGACGGTATACTCTTGCACCTCCTTGATTAGGTTAGTTTTTGTTTTTTAGTTAGAGTAGTCTCAAGCACTTGTCCGGTGCCACGTTTTCAGATGAACGTTGAACCTAAGATGCTTAAGAAGTTTGCCTCTTCCGTGATATCTTGCATGTTAGAGCTTATTAGATGGTTCAGGAACAAGTGGGCCATAAGTCTTTGGGAATCATAGTGTTACTTTTGGGAAGTTTAGATGAGTTTGCTAAGTTAGTTTCTTGTTCATTCTCTCTATCCAAGTGATTATACTTCATATTGACGATACTTTATTTCTTTTTCACGAGGATGATTTGATCGCATGAGTTGAGCTTGTTTTGCAGAAAATAAGAGCGCATACTAACACTCCACTATCGATAGAAGTAATGCCTCAAAGCATGATCTAAAATCGATATGAATGCATCGACCTTGATACATTTTCGATGGTTCGGGTCTAAGTAGTTGGTTGGCGATCATCTTTCTATGTCCTAAGAGCAAGGCGCATAAAAACGCCATCTACTCCACTACACTATTCAACGAGGTGCAAGAGTATACCATCATCTGTAGTTTGGGTCTAAGTAGAAGTTGAATCCCTTCAAATCTGACGTCGTAGAAGCCTAGTGTGTTCGTAAAATAAAAAAAAGAAAAAAATTGAATGAAAGAATAAAAAAAGCTAGGGAATAAAACAAGTATCCTCTTTGATTATGTGATTAGCATTTGTTTGAACTCTTGTTTGGTAGAGAGAGTTGTGGTTTCTAACTTAGCTCGTCTTTGATTTACTTTCTTATAGGTAGCCATGGTGAACCTAAGATGAAGACTGAAAGTTATTAGACCAAAATTTGCTTTAACTTGTTGGGTTGATCAATTAGGTTTGCTATAGCGGTATTTTTTTTGGAAAAAAGGAATTCTCACATTTTATATCTCCCACGTGTTCCACGTTTACATTTGCTTAGGACAAGCAAACATTCAAGGCTGGAGGATTTTGATCATCTCGTTTCCGTACACGATTCTCGCATAATTTTAGATATGTTTATGACGATAGTTGCGATGTTTACATGTAATTTTGTATTTGTTTTACTTGTTTTCTTTTTTTCATGTTCTTATAGGTTTTAATGCGTATTTGGTTCGTTTCGTAGCAAAAGAACATACACGAGACACGATACGTGCGTTAGAGATTATAACGGTGCAAATGGGAAGAGAAACGGGCAAGGAATGCAACTTGACATGAGGAGACAAGGCCCCCCGCGGGGTGGTTTCCTTAGTCCGCTCGGGCTGAACGTCCAGCAGCATTTGTCCAAGTCGTACTAACCCTTAGCACGCACAAATTGACGTTCAAGAGGAGCCTGCACGGGGTGTCTTCCCTAGCCTGCACGGGGTGGTGTTCCAGAATTTGTTGCTCGAGTCGTGCTAGCCCTTAGCACACGCAGGTCGTAGAGAAAATAAGGAGCCCGCGCGGGTCGCCTCCCTAGCCCGCACGGGGCATGCCTATAACAACTTCCCTAGAATGTCTCCAACAGGGAAATTGCATAAAACGGGACCCCAAATTGAGTTCAGAGGCAAGCAAACATAAGGAAGAACCCTAGGAGGTTACATAGCATCCATCCATCCATTCAAGAGTCCTCTTTGACGGGAGATACAACAAGGAGTCGGGAATTGATTCGAGATCATCTCTCGTTTGATATTTCTATGCTTCTTACTTTACTATTTCGTTTATGATGTTTAGACTCATGATTGAGTAGTAGATTTTTTCTAGGAGAAGGGATTAGCCCATGGCTATCCCGGAACCTTCTTTTATTCGCTTATGAATGCATTTCCCCATTTCATATTATCTATTCTTTGTCTGAGAACTTACTGTCTTGTGTTTAAGAATGGCCACGTATATGCATGTATTAGGGATTAGGAGAAGGACATAAAGGTGAATTCTAATCCTATAAAATCAGGATTAGAACAGCCGAGACTAGGTCACAAAAGTAGGATAGTAACGGTTGAGGGTTGTATTGGGTGAATCATCAATCGTAATGGGCTTTAGTTGGGGTGTCAGGCATGAAAGTAGGGGATGATTCAATCTATCCTTGTTCCTATACCTTTAGAGAGGGTAGGTTCTACATTAGGATCGTCCGCCTTAGATATCTTGATAGGGAATGCACGAATAGATAGATCAGAGATAGGTTTCGGAAGCTATGCGGTGAAATATTTTGTCTCTTTGTTTAGATCTCAGTTACCCATTGCATATTCATCATTTCATCATTGCATCTCATCATCTTTATCTTTTGCACCAAGCATTGGTTTACTTTTGATTTCCTATATCGTGTTACATTAGTCCTCGTGGGATCGACACCTTAACTACTACACAAGTGTCATGCACTTGCGGGTAGTCTTAGATTAAATTGTTAAATTAACACGCATCAAGTTTTTGGCATCGTTGCCAGGGAATATTCGTCAACACAATCAGGAATTCAGATTTAGAATCATACTTGTTTTTGTTTTTTTTTCTTTTCTTTTCGTTTCTTTCTACTAATTCTTTTTACTTGTCCCTTGTAGGTGCATGATCCGATCTCAAGGTAATTCGAATCAGCTTGAGATCGGGTCTTGCACCTACAAGGGATAAGTCAATCTAAATCCGAAACGGGTTGACCATTAAACCCTGGAACGGCGCCAAAAACTTTGATGCGTGTCAACTTAACAAGTTAACCTAAGACTGCCCGGAAGTGCATGACACGTGTGTAGTAGTTAAGGTGTAGATCCCACGAGGACTAATTTAACACGATTTAAGAACCAAAAGTAAAACCAATGCTTGCTGCGAAAGAACAAGGATGATGAGATGAAAATATGATGATGATGAAATAGATAAGTGATTTCTAAACAAAGAGACAAGCCCCTTAGGATCCAATTTCAACATATAGCTTTCGAAACCTATCTCTGATCTATTTAATCGTGCATTACCTATCAAGACATTTAAGGCGAACGATCCTAATGTAGAACCTACCCTCTCTAAAGGCATAGGAACGTGGCTAGATTGAGACATCCCCTACTTTCGTGGCTAACACCCCAACTAAGCCCCATTATGATTCATGATTCGCCCGATACAACCTTCAACCGTTACTACCCTACTTTCGTGACCTATTCTCTGTTGTTCTAAGCCTAATTTTCTATGACTAGGATTCACCTTTCAGTCCTTCTCCTAATCCCTAACACATGCATATGCATGGCCATACGTAAACACAAGACAATAAGTGCTCAGACAAAGAATAGATAAATGAAACAGGGAAATGAAATCATAAACAAATCAAAGATGGTTTCGGGATAGCCATGGGCTAATTCCTTCTTCTAGAACAAATCTACTACTCGTTCATGAGTGTAAATATCACAAACAACAGTAGAGTAAAGAGCATAGAGATATCAAACGAGCGATGACCCCGAGTCAATCTCCAACTCCTTGCATGCCTCCCGTCAAGGAGACTATGGATTGATGGTGGTTGTGAATGGTGGATGGATTCATCACGAATGCCTTCTACCCTTGACGCTTTATAAATTGAATTGGAAGCTCTTGGCCGACTCATTTCCACCAAATTCGTCGATTGGTGGTTTAATATAGTCATTCTCGACCCTGCTCCATGTCATTCCTTGTCGGGCATGCTTCTTCCATAATTGTAGACAAGTTGTTTTGCCATGGAGCTCCACTGTGCTTGATTTTTGGTGCCCGACCGTGCACTTGGAACGCCCGACCCGTGCACAAGCTACGGGGCTGAATTTGTAGCAATTGCCAGACCGTGCACAATTGAGAGCCCGACCGTGCTGCCTTCACCAAAGAGGCTGCCCCGGCGGGGCTGGTTACCAAGCCCAACCGTGCTACTTAACCAAAGAGGAACCCAACAGTGCTGGACACAAAGCCCGACCGTGCACATGGCGAGGGTTGTTGTTTGGTGGTGCATTTGATCATGCTTGACCGGGCTGTGTCGTTTGATGCATGCTCGATCGTGCACTTGATCATTCTTGGCCATGACTTGTCCACTTCTGGTTTCGTTCGATCTGTTGTGACCTTCAATGTCGAGTTATGTCCCGTGTATGCTCCTTAGCTACGAAATGAATTGAATACACATTAAAACCTATATGAACACGAAAAAAAGTAAAACAGATACAAAATCACACATAAACATTTCAACTACCGACATAAACATATCTAAAATCATGCGAGAATCGTGTACGAAAATGGGATGATCACCGATCAATGCCAATTTATGCCTTTGCACTCTGCTATGCCTCGTTGACCGCTCCAGCACATGCATGATACATCTAAACTTGTGCTTTGCATTTGTACTTGTATTTTCTTTGTTTTTTTTCTTTTTTAGTTATTAGGATTGTTGTATAAATATGTACCTTTGTATCTTATGCAACTCATAAGAGAATAGTTAATATTATTCTCTTTTTTAGTTATTAGGATTGTTGTCTTCCGTAGGAAACGCTGCTGGAACTCCCAACGCGAACCCAACACACAGTTCCACGGCATGAACTGCACCGATTTAATGGAGAATGATTACTCCATTTGATATCACGGCTTAAGACAATCCGAGACTCATTCTCTCACAACCTCTCCTGTGTGGAGACAATTAAGACGAATGAGCCATCAATCTCCGACAAGCCCTCAAGTCGGGAAAGAAATTCGGCTTCATCGACGGCATAAATCCGCATCCAAACAAGACCTCTGCTGATTTTCAAGATTCAAATACCGACAATGCGTTGGTTATCTCATGGATGAAGAACACACTCAATCCGAAATTGAGATCTGACGTTGCTCACCAGGAGAATGCGGCGGATCTCTGGAATCACTTGCAGAACCGTTCTGCAGTGAAGCATGACCCTCGCCTCAAACGCCTCCACTCTGAACTAGCGACTTGCTGCAAAAAGGCATGACGATGGATGCCTATTACGGCCGACTCAATAAACTCTGGTGGGATTTGCTCAACTGTAGACCTCTTCGGTCTTGTACTTGTGGCAAATGCTCGTGCAGTCTCACTTCCAAGCATGACCAGGACTGCAATGAGGACAATGTTCATAATTTCCTCATCGGATTTGATGATTCAGTTTATGGCGTGGTTCGCTCCAATCTCCTCTCTCATGATGTTCTACTGGATCTCAACACGGTCTTTAACGTCGTTGTGTCGGATGAGAGTTCTCGGTTGCCCTCGAAAACTCTAGACGAACGACCCGCTGTGATGGCGTCTGTGGCCAAAACAAGATAGCCTGCTCGAACCTCGGTCGAAGATAACGCCAAACTTGTCTGTTCGAATTGCACTCGCATGGGACACACTGTAGAAACTTGTTTCCAGCTCCTCGGCTTCCTGGAATGGTGGGGAGATCGCCCTCGGAATCGCACGGGTCAGGGGCGAGGTGTGTCTCATTCGAATAGAGGCCGAGGGGCTTCGCACTCAGCTCGTGTCAACGTGACACAGATTTAGCAAACCCCTCTGATCTCTTCACTTTCTCGATCCGTTGTCACCAATGCTTATAGGGACACTCAACGGCGTGACTGCAAAACAATGGAAAACAATCATAGCTTTGCTCAAAACAACTAAGGTTGGGGCTACTGAGACCCATTCCGTTAATGTCTCTCTTTTATCTTGGATTCTTGATTCAGGTTGTTCTCACCACGTGATAGGTGATCTCTCTGGTTTGTTGGATGTCTTGGGCATAAATCAGTGTTCGATTTACTTGCCGGAAGGACGTCCATATATGGCTTTGAAACAAGGAAATGTGTGGTTGGGTAAGAATCTATTGTTGATGAATGTTTTTTTTTTCGAAGGGCTCAGTTTCAACCTGATTTCGGTTTCCCAGTTGTTAGATCAACACGATTATGTGGTTCAATTTGCCAATATGTTTTGCATAATTCAGGACCGGATTACCAAGATGGTGAATGGAGCGGGTGAGCTGAGAAATAGTCTATACTATTTTCGTGGTATCGAGACAACTATGATGATTCAGACATGTGTTCTTTGCTCGCGAGATACATGGCCTCGACGGCTTGGACATCCTTCTCCGAAGGCTTTGGAGTTGATTTCAGCTTTGAGTTTTTCAAATTCTATGATTTCGAATAAGGCGTGCGAAGTTTGTATCTACGCCATGCATGTTAGAGATTATTTTCCCGATAGTTCGAATAAAGCATCTTGTATTTTTGAACTCATTCATTGCGACGTATGGAGACCGTATTAGATTCCTTCTTTTTAGGGTGAGAAATAGTTTCTGACGATTGTGGATGATTTTTCTCGGGCCTTGTGAATATATTTGATGATCACTAAGAATGAGGCTTCTACACATATTCAGCAGTTTCTTGGGATGGTTGATCGAAAATTTGATAAACGGGTTAGAATCGTATGTTCAGATAAAGGCATAGAGTTGGAACATGGTATTATTCATCTAACGACGTGTGTGGGAACAACGCAACAGAATGGAAGGGTTGAACGAAAACACCGGTATATATTTGGCATTGCTCGTTCCTTGTGTTTTCAAGCAAACCTACCCGTCACATTTTGGGGTGAAAGTGTTCTAGCCGCCACTCATCTCATCAATCGCATTCGATCCTCGGTTTTTGGGAATCGAACCCCGTTTGATATACTTCATGGATCCAAACCAGATTACTCGCATATCCGGTTTTCTGGCTCACTTTGCTATGCCCATAATCAAGACATGAAAGGGGACAAATTCGCAAGTCATAATCATCGTTGTGTTTTTGTTTGTTATCCCTTCGAAAAGAAAGGTTGGATAGTGTATGACCTCGATCGATACAGATACTTCGTCTACTGAGATGTTATCTTCTGCGGAAATATGTTTCCATTTTCATCAACGAGAACGTGCTCCTCGGCTCGACCAACAAACCCAAGTATGTTGTCTCTCTCCGATTGGGTTTTGCCTTATACAAACAGCGGCCTCACTGATTCTCCTCCTGTTCCACCAGTTTCATCTCCTTTGGTTCCACTATCCTAGGCAAATAAACAGATCTATTGTGGTAACTCGAACTCAGATGAAAAGGAGGGGGATTCTCCTACGGTTCTGTATTCTCCTGCAGACTCAGCGTCTCATTTTGATCTTCCGACGCCGCCTCTCCCATCCAAATCTGAGTTGCTAAACTTGATATATGTGCTACATGAACTTGGGAAAGGTTGTCAAACTAAGCTTCCACCAACTCGCCTGCGTGATTTCGTCACCAATACGGTTCAGATCCGCCGCGACATGACTACTTCCTCTTCAGTTGTTTATCCGATTCATGACTACATGATGTGTGTTATGTTCTCCCCGACTCAACGGATCTTTCTCACTATAATGACATCCGGTTCTGAACCAAGATCATACTGTGATGCCTTTGCTGATTCAAACTGGAGAGCAGCCCTGAATTCTAAAATTCTTGCGTTGAAGATGAGCGACACTTGGACACTTGCAACTCTTCCACCGGGGAAGAAGGCGATAAGCAACAAATGAGTTTTTAAGATTAAAAACCGATCCGATGGTACGATCGAACGCTATAAAGCAAGGCTGGTTGTTCTTGGTAATAATATGTAGAAGGGCTAGAATACGAAGAAACGTTTACTCTAGTTGTGAAGATGGTTTCAGTTCGTCTTGTCCTTGATGTCGCCGTGCCTTGGGGCTGGGAAATACATAAGATGGATGTTCACAACACATTTCTACACGGTGATCTTGATGAGGAGGTATACATCAAACCTCCTCCCGGTTTTTAGGCTCGAGATTCTTCGCAAGAGAGTCGTCTTCGTAAGTCTCTCTATGGAATGAATTAGGCTCCGCGATATTTGTTTACGAAACTCGATAATTCTCTCAAGGCCTATGATTTTTGACAATCACCATCTGACCATTCATTGTTCATTTTCGACTGTAACAACTTTCAATTGCATGTGCTAGTTTATGTGGATGATTTAATTATCACGGGGTCTTTACCGTAGGCAAATCGAGTGTTTAAGACATATTTTGGGACATGTTTTCATATGAAGGATCTTGGTTCTCTTTAGTATTTATTGGGTATCGATGTTGCGCGTAATTCATCGGGCATCTACTTACGCCAATGAAAATACGAACTTGATATTATTTCAGAAACAGGTTTACTTGGCGCTAAGCCCGTTATGATTCCGATGGACCAGAATCGTCACTTGCTATCTGCAGATGGATAGATCTTTGCCAATCCTCCATCCTATTTTCGTTTGGTCGATCGGTTACTTTACCATGTTACGACTAGGCCGAAACTATCTTACTCGTTGCACGTTCTTACTCAGTGTATGCAGTCATCTCGTTGTGCACACTGGGATATAGCTCTTCGGGTTTTCCGTTAGATCCAAGGCAATCCCGTCCAAGGTCTCTTTCTTGACTCTAACACCTATCTTCAGGTCTATAGTTTGTGCGACTCTGTTGCTTATTGATCGGATGTTTTATTCAGTTGGGCTCTTCCTTGATTTCTTGGAAGAAGAAGAAACAAAATTTGGTTTCCAGATCGTTGCCGAGGCTGAGTATCGCGCCATGGCAATGACGACTTGTGAACTGATTTGGGTCAAGGCGATGCTTCAGTATCTTAGCGTTTTTCACTCTCGACCAATGTGGCTTTATTCCGACAGTCAGGCCGCATTACATATCATCTCCAATCCGGTCTACCACGAACACACGAAACATATTTAATTTGATTGTAATTTTTTTCGATACTTGATCCTCAACAACATCGTTGCAACTGAACCTGTTTTCACTCGATTGTAGCTTGAGGATATCGTCACCAAAGCTCTCAGTCACAAGGATTTCGACTTCTTCACTGGCAACTTGGGCGTTCGAGACCTACACACACCAACTTGACGGGGGGGGGGGGGGGGGGGGGGGGGGGCGGATGTT